>JAVIAB010000051.1:10190941-10643441 GCA_032433765.1 Megaustenia siamemsis | reverse complement strand
TTTTTAGGAGCTCCGTTTTTGTGTTGGCCTCTTTGAGAATTTCCTCGTTGGTCTTTTTAACTGTCCATGGAAATCTCAATATTCTTCTAAGAAATCCCATCTACATGGCCTCTAATCGTCCCAGCCTTATAAGAACGGAAAGAAAGACGACGTTGGCGTAATACCGTCCACATTAGCCAAAATATAATGTGCCGAAGGTATAACCAAATATAAGTACTACCACCATATTGTTAATACGCCACCTGGTGGCGAGACCAGTCTATTTCTTAATTTCTTCTTCCTAGGACACAATCACTGTTACTAGTAAAGGATCAAGGTATGTACATGAATCAAAGCTGCAGTAAAGCTGACTGTAAAGGAGAAATGTACAAATATATTGGTATAGTTATACCTTTACGTAAGTAATGGGCAAGACAGAATCGAACGACGTTCCAGCTCATATGGTCTTCAACCAGGAGCACACACCATAGACAGTTATGTCAGTAAATAGAATTAACATTACATAGCCATCCAATAATTAGATATTTCAACATAAATAATATTATGAAATAAGAATTCAAGCATTAAACTTCCAGCTGCACTTGAACAATGTATTAGATTTCACCAATACCAAGATGATACAAGACATATAACAAGAATACGGTTTGATGACGGTTCACACTAATCAAATTGAGAGTGACGCACTGTGCGGCGAAACGTACGTGGCCGAAATCGGCATGGCGCACAGTGCGTCAAAAAGTGCGTAACGCGTGTGACATATTACATTTTACCTGTATATGTATCTTTACACACTCATTATATATAGAGAGACATATACCTACAAACACTTTACCTCATGTATGCGCATACGTGAGAGCTTTTCGTTCTGGGCAGTGATTAGAAGCACTAACTAACCCCAAAGCCAAAAAAAAAACTAACTAGCACATTATTCAAAGTTGATTAGGACCTGGCCAGGTGCCATCGACTAAACGAAAACACCGTGACTTTTCAAAAGATACATCAACCTAGAACCGTTAGAAACAAAATGCATGGCAAAAACAGGCACCTGCAAAAAAATATATATATATATATTTTAAAATAAGGCGGAAATGACAACAAAGTTGGTATATTTTTTATGAACAAAAACAAAATAAATAGATCAGAGATGAAAAGCAGTTGCATACGTCATCTAGGTGGTATACGTTGTCCATGCAATATTGGGCTAGTTAGAAACTGAAACAAACATATCGCACAGTAAGTAAACTATGACGTCATTGTTAGAGTAAACCATCGTGGCCTGCTAGAAGTCAGCCTGAACATCATCATCATCGAGTGCCGTATCCGCAACGAAGGTTGGCTACCTTGGAGCGCCATTCTGCTCTGTCTCTTGCTTTGATGGTGCAGGTTGTCATAGGCTGATTTATCTATCTGTGATGTCACTCGTCCATTTTAGTCTCGGTCTGCCACTGCTTCTTTTACCTTGTATTTTCCCCTCCAAGATTACTTTTAGTAGGCTGTTGTGTCTTTTAGGCTGTAGCTACTATTTGCAGACGATCAGACACTAATACGTGAAACAATAGAAGACCTACAAGAACACTTAAACAAATTCAACATCTCAGGCACAAAGTACAACATGAAAATCAACATCAACAAAACAGAAGTCATGAATGTCGCCAAAAATAAACAGAACATCAACATAACTATAGAAGGCAGACAACCAAAACAAGTAGAGGAATTCAAATACCTAGGAAGTCTAATGACAAACGATAATTCTCAAACAGCAGAGATAGAATCAATATACAACAAAGCTTGTCAAATCATCGGACAGTTATCACCACTATTGTCCAACAAGGAAATAACTCTGAAGGCAAAACGAGCACTATACAATACAATCTTCATCACAACGTTGTGCTACCAATGCCAGACCTGGACCCTAGATGCAAGAACAATAAGAAGAATAACCTCTATAGAGATGAAATGTGTTAGACGAATGACAGGAAACAGTCGGAGAGATAAGACCAGAAATGAAGAACTGAGAAAAAAGCTAGGAATAGCCCCTGCCATAGAATATATAAAGAAACAACAGATAAAATGGTTTGGCCACGTGACAAGGCAGAAAGAACAAAATACAACACAACGAGCCTTCAACAAACGTTGTTAGAACACCAGACCCAAGGGTCGACCACGAAAAAGATGGATCGATGGAATATTAGAAGCACTAGGAAACATAACAGCAGCAGAAGCGAACAGAAGAGCAAAAGACCGCAAATTATATCTCCCCTCGACGCTGAAAGGCAGATGAGGAAGGAAAGAAGAAGAAGAAGAAGTTGTGTCTTTTAACACAGCCTAAAAATCGAATTTGTCTTGTTTGAATTGTTCTTAGTAGTTCTCTTTTCATTTTTAGTTGTTTTAAGACTTCATCATTTGTCTTCTTTTCTTTCCATCCAATTCTACCTATTTCTTATATATCCACATTTCAAATGCTTCAATTTTCTGTTCTGTTTTCTGGTTTAATGTCCATGTTTCTGCACCATACAGGAATATTGAAAAGATATAACATTTTCCTATTCTTAGTTTGAGCCCTGGCGTTATTTGTTTTGATGTTATTCTATTATTCATGACATTAAAATTCTTTTTGACAATTCCTTTTCTTTTGTTTATTTCGGTTTTACTTTTTCCATCACTGGTTATAGTATTGCCAAGGTAGTTCTGAACTGTCTCCATGTCTATTCCTTCAATTTTGATATCCACTTGTAGGTTTTTAATATTATCTTTTTTTATGATCATAGCTTTAATTTTTTTTTTATTCGTATCTAATTCATATTTTTACTTGTCATGTTTATTACATTAAGTAATTGTTGTAGATCTTTAGGATTTTCTGCTAGTAGTACAGTATCATCAGCATATCTTAGGTTATTGATTATCTTTCCATTAATGTTTAGGCCTGGCATCTCTGAGATGTTTTTAAACATTTGCTCAGTGTATAGATTGAACAAGCTTGGTGATAGGATGCATCCCTGTCTTACTCCTCTTTTTATATCAATCTGCTGCTTTGCAGGAAGATTGAGGACAATCAAAGGCTAAGGAAAGCAAACACGAATAAAATGCTGGCTGAAATCGGATGCACTGGGTCACTGGCGCAGAACACAGTGCAACGTTTTAACGGCTGTTCAATCAGAGTGGATCTGACAGACTCTAATTGTTATGTTCTGTCTGTGGGGGCGATCAACACACTTAACCTGACAGCTGACTTCATATGAGAGTCTGGAGTCCTACTCTAATTGAGTCCTGATCGCAGAGAGAGTGAGAGATATCAATGGGTGTAGAGTTCTCTTTGTTATATTTTATTATTGCTGTTTGCTCCCAGTTTAAATGACATATTAGTCGTATGCCCATGTCATCTAGATGTATCTCTTTTATGCATTCTATAATTGTTTGTGGTGTATTCTATCAAACCCTTTGGTGCAGTCTATGAAGCAGGCATTTATAATGGCAAACTACCTTCTTATATTGTCAAGAAAGTTATGTCCAGATACGTGTAAGAGAGATCACGGAAAGAGAGAAAATACTAGATAGCTTGGTGTAATGGCATGGAAAACAATCTACAACAGAATTTATACGATGAAATATAGATAGAAGATTGTTGAAGGACATGATCGCCTACGCCAACCGGTACGGCACATGATGATGATGAGTGTGATGCTTTCTGCTTCTCGAGAAAGGGGCGGTTGTCAGGCGTCTGATGCTCCTGTAGCTGACTACGTCACGCTAGTAGGGATATTTCAGAGTTTCCAGTTGAGCCTTTCAGGCTTACTTCTATAGAGGGCGATGAGTTAACTATCCCCATTTGTCACATTCATAATTGTTGGGGTAAGGGGGGATTTTTTTTTTGTTTATGTTTAATCGGGACTACTTTAAAAATGTTAAATCGCGGAAATCCTCAGTCGACACGCAATCATGGTTAAAAATATAACACCAAAGACGGGAAAACCGAGGGAATTTAAGATAATTTCTTTGATACATAGTGCAGGATATGCTTGATAATTTTAATCTTCATTTATTTACTTCAATAAGATAGAACTGAAATGTTTGTTGAATAAAATGCACACAGTAAAACTATCAATTTTGAGTAAAAACAACGTTTTCTGAGATTGCCTGTATTCGATTTGTTGAATATACGGATTGGGTTGTCTCTTCCTTTGTGGTGCAACATTTATTTTCTGGTAAAGATGGCAACCAGACAGAGACGGGGAGGGAAGAGGCAAATAACTGCAGTGCTGCTGTAAAGCTGGTAGCAAGAATCAAGTGGCGGGGTGTACCGTACACTCTTACACGGTTACGTGACAGCTTTACAAAGAAGAAATACAACAAAATATTGACATTATAACAAAATACCGAAACAATTGGATAAGAGATGAAATGATGAAACGAAAGAGTGATGTACAACATTATTTCATCTTTTATGCCTCTTCTTACTTCTCCTTGATATACTAGTCCCGCTTATCCTAGATGTAGTAGAGTTTACATTTATCCTGTTGTCTGTTTGTGTTGTTCTCGTTCTCTGAGGAAGGCCGCAAGTAGGCCGAAACGTCTATATCTTGTTGTATTCCTTTTTTGTAAAGCTGTCAACATATCTTGTAGGAGTGTACATTACACCCCACCACTTGCTGAAGATAGAGGCAAACACATTTATGATTGTGTCTCATCAACAGAAATAAGAAATAACGATCTTGGGACTTTTGGGGGTCTCATCAAATCTTGGATCATAGTAACAAAACAACAACAAACAATAGCACAACAAATGGTTGGAACGTGATCACCACCAGACAGCTTCCCACAGAAAGTGTTAACATTCAGAAGCAACAATAAAAGGGGAGCGGTGTGGTGGGTGGGGGAGAGCGATCATAAGAACATGTAAAGAATGTAGCGATATTTAATTAAATGGTGCGGCTTTACGAAGATCCATAAACCTGAAATACCCAGTTATTTGTCTTTATATTAATAGCGTTAGCTATGATGAGTTCATGAAAGGCGGCCAGGCGTGGTACCGACCCAAAATGTGCCGTAAGTAAAAAGTAGTAAAGTGCCCCCGTCACGCCAAGTGGCGTATAGGAAATATAGTGTTAGTGACCATCAATTTTGCATAAATTTCAGCACATGATTTTTGGCGTAATGTGGTTGGTATTACGCTCGTGCCGTTTTAATTTCCCAGAAAAAAATCCGGTACCCATTTAAGGCTGGGCGAACCCGGAATCGTCGGTTGTGATAGAACCCTACCCATTGTCCTTTGTAGTCAAGTTCACTAACCACTGAGCTATCGCGGCCCCCAATGAAAGTAAATGGGAAAGTAAACTTCAGCCCGTGGGCCTTAATAAAACTATAGATGGCTGTTAGAAAGACAATAATGTTCTATTAATAGTTTTACTAAGAATTCATTTTCCAGGAATTACTTGCCCAGCTGACTCAAGCTGATGATGATGTTGCCAGGACGTGAATGAATCCTAACAGATAAGAACTCCAGTCTCTGCAGGACGTGAGATTTGAACATGGCACTGAATGATGCTATCGCAGAAAGACCATCATTCTCTTTTCATATGTTTATTGAGAAGTACGCAATCCGGGAGGGAGCCGCGAGAGCTCAGTGGTTAGTGAACTGGACTACAAAGGACAAGAGGTAGGGTTCGATCTCAACAGACGGCTTCCGGGTTCACCCAGCCTCAAATGGGTACCGGATTTTTTTTCTGGGAAAGTGAAGCGGCACGGGCGTAATACCGACCACATTATCCCAAAAATCATGTGCTGAAATATATGTAAAATTTATGGTTACTAACACCATATTCCCCATACGCCACTTGGCGTGAGGGGTCTCTATACTTCTTTCACGCAATCCGGGAATTAATCGCACAACTCAAGTGGCAGCATTAGCTCGCTGATAATCGCAAGACTTCTACCACAATGGAGACGACCATACCATAGGCTCTGGCTTCACTCAGAGTTTTCATCCAGAATCGATTACATAATGTTTATTTTCTGTTTCTTCTTCTTTTTCTTTTCTTTTTCTTTCCTTCCTCATTTCTCTTTTAGCGTCGAGCGGAGATATAATTTGCGGTCTTTTGCTCTTCTGTTCGCCTCTGATGCTATTATGTTTTCTAGTTTAGGGTCGACCCTTGGGTCTGGTGTTCTCGCCACGTTTATTGAAGGCTTGTTGAGGTGAATTTTTATCTTTCTGCCTTGTCACGTGGCAAAACAATTTTATCTGTTGTTTCTTTATATGTAAATACATTGTTCTTTACAGAACTGGAGTCATCAGTCGCTGAACACTGCGGGACTTGCTGAGGAGGGGATCTGAGCACCTACAGACATGTTCGGAGTGCAATGATGATGACCCGCAAGTAACTCAATAATTCAATAGCAATTTTGATATATATATATATATATAACATTACCCCAACAATCATGTGCTGAAGGTCTGAAAAATATAGGATCACTAACACCATATTTCCCTATACGCCGCTGGGCGTGACAGGGGTACTTTACTTACTTTACTATATGTATATATAATGTTTTGGTTCATTTAAACTGCTTAAATAAAAGTATTATCCTAAACAGCTTGTCATGTTTCCATTCATCTCCAAAGACGATGCATAAAAAATGAATTTTAATTTTAAAAAAAACACACAAAATTCACATTCTGTGGGAAGAAAATCTCATTGTTTTCTGGTTATGAAAGGTGAGCATGGTTAAAGTACACATTCATAATTGACGTCAGAAGTGACAAAAATGATCTTTTTTTTCAAAAACATCAGACTTGAATTATGGTTACGTGATTTATTTCAGGTCCCATTTGTAAGGTTATCACGTCCCAATGTACACCCACAATGAGCCTCTCTGTTGACACCATCTGTTTGCCTCGTGTAGGGATTGGGCATAAATCTTACATAAATAGATTACAAATTAAAATATGTCACAAATAGATGGGAATAGACAGACAACAGTTTATAACGTATCACGATAGTTCTTTCTTTCTTACCTCATCTGCCTTTCAGCGTCGAGGGGAGATATAATCTTCGGTCTTTTGCTCTTCTGTTCGCCTCTACTGCTGTTATGTTTCCTAGTGTCTCTGATATTCAGTCATCCATCGTATTCGTGGTCGACCCTTGGGTCTGCTGTTCTCGCAAAGTTTATTTGAGGGCTCGTTGTGTTGTGTTTTGATATTTCTACCTTGTCACGTGGCCAAACCATTTTATTTATTGTTTCCTTATATATTCTATGGCGGAGGTTATTCCTAACTTTTTTTCTCAGTTCTTCACTTCTGATCTTATCCCTTAGGCTGTTTCCTATCATTCGTCTGACACATTTCATCCCATAGACGTTATTTCTCTTATTGTTCTTGAACATAGGGCCCAGAACTGGCATTGGTAGCACACCATTGTAATGAAGATTGTATTCTAGAGTGCCCGTTTTGCCTCGAGTTTTTTCTTCCTTGTTGAACAATAGTGGTGATAGCTGTCCAATGAATTGACAAGCTTTGTTGCATCTTGTGTCTATTTCTGCTGTTTTTTTAATTGTTGTTTATCACTGTATTTCCTAGGTATTTAAATACCTCTACTTGTTTTAGTTGTCTGCCACGATAGTTATCAACAGGTAATTGATATGTTGAAAGCCTTCAATACCATCTATTTTAAAGCTAAGAAAGAAATAGAACAAAAAAATTACATCTTTCAACAAACATTACGAATCGAAATCTATTTCAGAAACTATCAGCACGCAGTTTATTAATCTATTGCAACAGCTTCTGATGTTGATATTCAACAGGAAACTCACAAAACCTTACAAAAACAGATGATACATATCAGTAAAAAAACATTTAAAAATAAAATGTCACAAACAATTTCATAGCTGAAAGCTGAAACATTTTTAAATGTCAGAAAACAATTTCATTAAAAACAAATTAAAATTGAAGAAATGTCACAAACCATCTAATAAAAGAAACATTTAAAAATGAAAATGTCACAAACCATCTCATAAAAGACACGTTAAAAATAAAATGTCACAAACTATCTCATAAAAGACACAATGACAAATAAAATGTCACTAACCATCTCATAAAAGACACATTTAGAAATAAAATGTTACAAACCATCTCATAAAAGACACATTTACAAATAAAATGTCACAAACCATCTCATAAAAAACACATTTAAAAATAAAATGTCACAAACCATCTCATAAAAGACACATTTACAAATTAAATGTCACAAACCATCTCATAAAAGACACATTTACAAATAAAATGTCACAAACCATCTCATAAAAGACACATTTACAAATTAAATGTCACAAACCATCTCATAAAAGACACATTTACAAATAAAATGTCACAAACCATCTCATAAAAGACACATTTACAAATTAAATGTCACAAACCATCTCATAAAAGACACATTTACAAATAAAATGCCACAAACTATCTCATAAAAAATAAATGCTAAAATAAACTAAAATGATATTTTAAAAGAAAAGAAACCACGTTAAAGTTAATTAACAATTTGAGGTCAGTAAGTGCGAGTAACCTTTCACTGGTACAGACACGCCCATTTTTTGACGTCACTCACTTACATTATTCATTTCTGCAACATTCTACGAGCATCACTCAGGAGTGCCCATTGAGTGCACGTGTAGCTATGACGTAGACGCTCACACACTCCTACGTCCACAACATCCTACACTGCAGAACCCCATCACATGTCCTCCTTTCTCGACACCACTGAGGTCATCATGAACTTAGTAGAACAGTGTTAACAGGACTTGGTACTTGTATTTCGTTTTAAAACTTACTATGGCGAATTCAAGTGAAACAATTTTACCACTTCCTTGTACATCTACTGCATTGCACTATCGACAGCCCCTAAAGTGCCTTTTTCCTTTAAAGATCATCATTGAGTGCCGTCTCCGCATCGAAGGTTGGCTATCGTAGAGCCATTTCTCATTTTTCAAGGCATTAAAATTACTTTTTATCATTCCTATTCTTTGTTTATTTCAGGTTTATATTTTCCATTAAAAAGACTAAAACTGTGATCATAAGCAAAGAAAATACTCGAAACCTACAATTGGATATAAAAATTGAAGGAATAAACCTGTAGACAGCCCAGAGTTAGAAATACGTTGTCCCGACACGATTCAGGTCAAAATGAATTTAGAACATAAATGTTAACAGGACTTGGTACTTGTATTTCCTTTATAAACATACTATGGCGAATTCAAGTGAAACACTTTTATTACATCCTTCTACACCAGCTTCATTGCACTACCGGCAGCCCCTAAAGTGCACTTTTCCTTTAAAGATAGGACAAAAAAATATTAATGATAATTATTTAAATAGCTTGCTGTTTGAAGATATATTTTACCAGTTGCATGAAATGACACCATCCCGCATGTGCCACGCTTGATTCAAGATTCCTTCAGTCTCTGAAGTGACTTTTCTCTTCTTTCACTTCTTCAAACCGTTTAGGAATTTGATGAAGGTACAAACGTTTTGCTAGCCGCATTGTCACGTGACGTTGTTGTAGAGCTTCCTCGATGTAATAAGAAGCTCTTTACACAGATCTTCGCAGCTGGAAGCAATCTGATCATCAGAAGGTGAGCGCGGCGAGCAAGTGTTTCTGCCCATTTGCTCATTGGTCTACCGAACACTGTCTGTGCCTCAGGTTTCTATCCCGCCTCTTATTTGTTTATGTGCCTTCAATTGTGATTTTTATTTCATTGAATTGGCACTTGGCGTCAGGGTTCATTCAATTATTTTTCAAGCCAACAGAGTTCATTCAATTATTTTTCAAGCCAACAGAGTTCATTCAATTATTTTTCAAGCCAACAGAGTTCATTCAATTTTTTTTCAAGCCAACAGAGTTCATCCAATTATTTTTCAAGCCAACAGGGTTCATTCAATTATTTTTCAAGCCAACAGAGTTCATTCAATTATTTTTCAAGCCAACAGGGTTCATCCAATTATTTTTCAAGCCAACAGAGTTATTTCAATTATTTTTCAAGCCAACAGAGTTCATTCAATTATTTTTCAAGCCAACAGAGTTCATCCAATTATTTTTCAAGCCAACAGGGTTCATCCAATTATCTTTCAAGCCAACAGGGTTCATCCAATTATTTTTCAAGCCAACAGAGTTCATTCAATTATTTTTCAAGCCAACAGTGTTCATCCAATTATTTTTCAAGCCAACAGGGTTCATCCAATTATTTTTCAAGCCAACAGGGTTCATACAATTTTTTTCTCAACCCGACTGAGAGTCAGGGTTTACCCATGATTTTTCCAACCGATTCAGAGTTCACCCTTCCCCTGGAAATGAGCATCAAGAATTTTCCTAACAAGTAGGAAGCACGGCCTGGTGTAAATCTGACCACATCACCAATAGGTGTTACGTTGGACATTCACCAGCCCAATGGTTCTCCATTCACCCCGTCAGTGATATCCAAACACAGATATCCATACACAGATATCTATACACAGATATCCAAACACAGATATCCAAACACAGATATCCATACACAGATATCCAAACACAGATATATATACACAGATATCTATACACAGATATCTATACACAGATATCCATACACGGATATCCATACACAGATATCCATACACAGATATCCAAACACAGATATATATACACAGATATCTATACACAGATATCTATACACAGATATCCATACACAGATATCCATACACGGATATCCATACACGGATATCCATACACGGATATCCATACACAGATATCCATACACAGATATCCATACATAGATATCCATACACAGATATCCATACACGGATATCCATACACAGATATCCAAACATAGATATCCATACACAGATATCCATACACGGATATCCATACACGGATATCCATACACGGATAGCCATACACAGATATCCATACACAGATGTCCATACATAGATATCCATACACAGATATCCATACACGGATATCCATACACAGATATCCATACACAGATATCCATACATAGATATCCATACACAGATATCCATACACGGATATCCATACACAGATATCCATACACAGATATCCATACACAGATATCCATACACAGATATCCATACATAGATATCCATACACAGATATCCATACACAGATATCCATACACAGCTATCTATACACAGATATCCATACACAGATATCTATACGCAGATATCCATACGCAGATATCCATACACGGATATCTATACACAGATATCCATACACAGATATCCATACACAGATATCCATACACAGATATCCATACACAGATATCCATACACGGATATCCATACACAGATATCCATACACAGATATCCATACACAGATATCCATATACAGATATCCATTCACAGATATCCATACACGGATATCCATAATCTTATCTAGCTTGTCCTTGTTAGAACTTGACTCCCTTATAACTTAAAGCCACTCTGAAATTTCCGTTGTCACGCGCGAGATGTCCAGCGTCTTCAGTAATCAATCCCAGCTTTTCTTTGATTTATTGTACCTACATTATTATTTTTTTAAGTTTTTTTCTTTCTTATCTATAATTTCAAAACATGCACTTCTGTTGGAAACATCAGCATAAAAAAAAGAGGAAGATCTAGCGAGACACTGAAAAGAGCACTTATAAAAGAAGCAAAGTTGGCAGGCATAGACTCATTAGATAAGATCAAACATCTAGCAAAAAAACAGAAATGGGTGGCGAAAAATACAACAAGCTCTATGTGACGTAGAGCTGGGCTGGAAGAATCAAGATCTGTCATATCTACCTCATACCGTCCCTTCTTCTCTATAGAACATAATGTCGATTACCGGCCCTTCTTCTCTATAGAAAATAATGTCGATTACCAGCCCTTCTTCTCTATAGAACATAATGTCGATTCCCGTCCCTTCTTCTCTATAGAACATAATGTCGATTACCAGCCCTTCTTCTCTATAGAACATAATGTCGATTACCGTCCCTTCTTCTCTATAGAACATAATGTCGATTACCGTCCCTTCTTCTCTATAGAACATAATGTCGATTACCGTCCCTTCTTCTCTATAGAACATAATGTCGATTACCAGCCCTTCTTCCCTGTAGAACATAATGTCGATTACCAGCCCTTCTTCTCCATAGAACATAATGTCGATTACCGTCCCTTCTTCTCTATAGAACATAATGTCGATTACCAGCCCTTCTTCTCTATAGAACATAATGTCGATTACCAGCCCTTCTTCTCTATAGAACATAATGTCGATTACCGTCCCTTCTTCTCTATAGAACATAATGTCGATTACCGTCCCTTCTTCCCTGTAGAACATAATGTCGATTATCGTCCCTTCTTCTCTATGGAACATAATGTCGATTACCGTCCCTTCTTCCCTGTAGAACATAATGTCGATTACCGTCCCTTCTTCCCTGTAGAACATAATGTCGATTACCGTCCCTTCTTCTCTGTAGAACATAATGTCGATTACCGTCCCTTCTTCTCTATAGAACATAATGTCGATTACCGTCCCTTCTTCTCTGTAGAACATAATGTCGATTACCGTCCCTTCTTCTCTGTAGAACATAATGTCGATTACCGTCCCTTCTTCTCTGTAGAACATAATGTTGATTACCGTCCCTTCTTCTCTGTAGAACATAATGTCGATTCCCGTCCCTTCTTCTCTATAGAACATAATGTCGATTCCCGTCCCTTCTTCTCTATAGAACATAATGTCGATTCCCGTCCCTTCTTCTGTATAGAACATAATGTCGATTACCGGCCCTTCTTCTCTATAGAACATAATGTCGACTACCGTCCCTTCTTCTCTATAGAACATAATATCGACTACCGTCCCTTCTTCTCTATAGAACATAATGTTGATTACCGTCCCTTCTTCTCTGTAGAACATAATGTCGATTACCGTCCCTTCTTCTCTATAGATCATAATGTCGATTTTTATTATTAAAATTGCTGGTGTTTTATGTTCTTGAACTAGTTTTCTCTGAATTGAAGTTATGCACAAGTTTGCCGTTACTTCTCAATCAACTTATTTTAAGTATGCTCATGTAACACTTACATTCGAAGACGCTGATGGATTGTTCAGCACTTCTGTAGATAGTCAACATTTGATAACGATATGTTGTTAGGGACATCGTGAATGCCCTCCGAGATGTGGGAAGAGCACAGGACTTCCACAAACACAGATCCACGTCACTTCTTCGGATGATGGAAATGGGAGTTAAGTTGGGCACAGCCAGAAATGAGAAACTTAGTGGCCGTGTAAGAAGACTTATCAACCAACATAGAACTGGAGTCGTCAGTCGCTGGACACTGAGGGAATTGCTGAGGAGGGGATCTGAGCACCTATGGACATGTTCGGAGTGCAATGATGATGACTCATAAATAACTCAATAATAATAACACACAATAATAATAATGTTGTTATGGGAAAACCACAGACTCTTAGGAACTTAGTTTTATTGTCTTGTCAGTTCGTTGCCATATGTTGAGCAGTTGTTTTAATTTATTCGTAACTATGTTAAGTCTTCTTTTGATCTTCTTGCTAGTTTCGTTTGCTAGGAATAAATCAAGATATTCAAAACTGATTGCACTTTCTAGTTGTTGTCAGTTTGCATCGATAAGATATCACCTTGGACAGGGATCTACAAGGTAGACAAGGCAGAGGACTGAAAACATCAAAAGATGGAGAGGTGGATCTATGACAATGTGCATTATTTGTTTTCATAAACGGAAGCAGAGTAATATGGGCTCCATGATAGACAATCTTCGATGTCTTGGGGGCCTCGGTAGCCTAGTTTAGAAAACCACCCGACTGGGTTACCGACGTCCGGACAACCCGTGTTCGATGCCCGCTGGGTGTACAGTGTGGGTTGTACTCGTGGTTGGGGAAACCACCCGACTGGGTTACCGACGTGCGGACAACCCGTGTTCGATGCCCGCTGGGTGTACAGTGTGGGTTGTACTCGTGGTTGGACAAAAACATACCCCAGCGGTCGACCAAGCCGCTGGCAGAATTGGGTACCAGGGTAGTGCTCTGGGAAGCTAATGAATGCCGCCTCACTTCGTGAATTTCGATGCTTGAAGCGACACTATCCAGAAGTCTCCGAACGCGTCTGGATAGACCTCACCTTCGATGTGTAGACGGAACTTAATGATTATACTTGTATATACGTTTGTCAATCTCTTTGATCAGTTGTAACAATAATTTTTCTCGCATTGAAATACGACTGTTGTATTTTACAATCACATATATAATATGATAATATCAATTTTACAATGCCACTGTTTGAGATATATAAATGTGCTGGATTATCCACGTACTGTATTTCTGAATGTTCAGTACTTTCTTTGTATAAACGGCACATTTCTCTTTACTATTTGCTTCTCTATCTTTTCTCGTTAAACACAAAAAGGGAGCTCCTAAATACATCAGAAAGAAACAATCAACATTTTTCGGGGCACATCATGAGAAGAAGAAAGTTGGAATATTTGGCTATAATTGGCAAAATGCAAGGAAAGAGAAATCGTGGACAACAAAGATTGAAAATACTAGATAACTTGGTGTCATGGCATAGAGAACAGTCAACAAGAGAATTGAAACGATGTACTGTGGATAGAAGATTGTGGAAGTACATGATCGTCCACGCCAACCAGTATGACACATAATGATGATGATCGCTTCTCATTATATTTTCTTCATACATATTGGAAAGAAAAGGTTATAAGATGTATCCATGTCTCACTACTTGTATTAGATCAGACTAGTCGGTTGTACCATTTTCGTTTGCTTTCTTTTCAATATATATGTGTGTGTGTGTGTGTGTGTGTGTGTGTGTGTGTGTGTGTGTGTGTGTGTGTGTGTGCGTGCGTGCATGTGTGTGTATGTGTGTGAGAGACTTTTTTTTCTTGAGGAAACTAGAGTGAGGAAGGGACTGTGCACTCCTGTTTCGATGACCGTCGTTTGGAATCATCGCCTGAGCAACGGTTAGGGAATACACGGATGTCGATCTTGTCAACAAAAATGTGTCACCGAAGCCAACACGCTTTGGAGGACGCTGTGACATGAGCTGGAGCGGATATGAGGAATTCACGACTGCAGTAACACCCATCCTAATAATGTTCATTTATTATTGTTTGTCTCCAGTCTAAACCACTGGAAACTATTATTCGTGCTGTTTCATCATATAACTATTTGTCTCCAATCTAAACCACTAGAAACTATTATTCGTGCTGTTTCATCATATAACTATTTGTCTCCAGTCTAAACCACTAGAAACTATTATTCGTGCTGTTTCATCATATAACTGTTTGTCTCCAATCTAAACCACTAGAAACTATTATTCGTGCTGTTTCATCATATAACTGTTTGTCTCCAATCTAAACCACTGGAAACTATTATTCGTGCTGTTTCATCATATAACTGTTTGTCTCCAATCTAAACCACTAGAAACTATTATTCGTGCTGTTTCATCATATAACTATTTGTCTCCAATCTAAACCACTGGAAACTATTATTCGTGCTGTTTCATCATATAACTGTTTGTCTCCAGTCTAAACCACTAGAAACTATTATTCGTGCTGTTTCATCATATAACTGTTTGTCTCCAATCTAAACCACTGGAAACTATTATTCCTGCTGTTTCATCATATAACTGTTTGTCTCCAATCTAAACCACTAGAAACTATTATTCGTGCTGTTTCATCATATAACTATTTGTCTCCAATCTAAACCACTAGAAACTATTATTCGTGCTGTTTCATCATATAACTGTTTGTCTCCAATCTAAACCACTAGAAACTATTATTCGTTCTGTTTCATCATATAACTATTTGTCTCCAATCTAAACCACTAGAAACTATTATTCGTGCTGTTTCATCATATAACTGTTTGTCTCCAATCTAAACCACTAGAAACTATTATTCGTGCTGTTTCATCATATAACTGTTTGTCTACAACGCAAGTATTCAGCCCTACCCTATCCGGGAGGTACTTGTCTTGATAGGAAAATACAAAATATAGGTTCCTATAGTAGTAAATACAATTTATTCACGAATTGTGATCCCTATGCTATGGTCATGAGCACACATGCGTGAAAGACATCGCCAATGATATCTACTGTTTATATAGCTGAGTTGACCGTGTGCTCTAGCGTTTAGTTCTTGTGTCAAATCGCTGCTACGGATCACAAGGCTTACAGTCTCAAATAGAAAAAGAAAGAAGTGAAGGTATGGGGCAAAAAACTGAAGAAAAAAATCTCCTAAATATTAAATGCACAATTAAAGTAAATCAGATGCATTAAAACAGGTCAATAGATTTAAATACCCATGAAACAATGATAACTTCGAATGGTAGAAGTACAACAAACAGTGTTAAGTGAGTTATGGACGATAAGTAAGATAACACAAAGAACATTACAGGCAGCTGGGATGTGGTTTATCAGAAAAATTCTACAAATTCCATGCATAGCAACAATTAAAAATGAAGAATGTTTAAAACGAGCTGGAGAAACCAGAAATATCATCAAAATTATAAGGAAGAGACAATCTACATTTATGTGACATGTCATACGAAAAGAAGGCAATGAGGATGCTATAACAACAGGCAGAATGGATGGGAAAAGGAGGACAGGAAAACCAAGAGAAAAATTGTGAACAACTTATCTAAATGGCAAAATAAAAGATCACCAACTGAAATTATGTCATGTATGAAGGACCGAGTGATGTGGAGAGAGATGATCGCCTACGCCAACTGACACTTGATGATGTTGACAAAGGTGTTGAGGTGGAGAGTAGTTCAGGGAAAGGTTGCATTTGAAAGATTGAGAAAAATATTACCCAACTCGTTTTGCCAATGAAAATAATAAAAGGATTTATTCAGTATTATATGGAGCCAATTGTTAACAATAGAAGCAAGAAATAAGGTTCTTAAATGTTATGTAAAACCAGTCTCAACATATGGATGTGAATTATGGAGATTAGAACAACAGACAAGAAGATCACCGGAGGCTGTAGAAATGTGGTTTTACAGAAGAATGTTGAGAATACCATGGACATCTAAGAAGAGTAATTAAAACGTTCTGAAAGAGGCCAAAGCACAAAGAGAGCTAATTTCCAATAATAGGAAGAAAGAATCATCATTTGTTGGCCATGTAATGAGAAGGTAACAGCTGGAATATATTGATTGTGACAACTGGGGAAATTGTGGACGAAGAGATAGAGGAAAGCAAAAAAAAAAAAAAAATAATAATTGTTGAGATCGAAAGTTGTTGCGAGACATGATCACCTACGCCATCGGGCATAGTAGTTGATGATGATGAGAATAAAGATTGTCTATTCACAGAATTGAAACAAAAAATGAAGAAAGAAGAGCTAGCTTCTTACACACAATTGGTTCTTCCCATTTTAGACGTCTAGTTTTACAATTATGGATCCTTACAATTTCCTAAATATATTACATTACTTTAAACTACATCACATTACTGTAAAATATATCACATTACTTTAAACTACATCACATTACTGTAAAATATATCACATTACTTTAAACTAAATCACATTACTGTAAAATATATCACATTACTTTAAACTACATCACATTACTGTAAAATATATCACATTACTTTAAACTACATCACATTACTGTAAAATATATCACATTACTTTAAAATACATCACATTACTGTAAAATATATCACATTACTTTAAAATACATCACGTTACTGTTAAATATATCACATTACTTTAAAATACATCACGTTACTGTTAAATATGTCGTATTACGTAGGGAGGTCAAAAAGTAATGCACACCAATTTTTTTCTCGGCTAATAATAAAGATAGGAATATTAAATTTTGCACACTTAGAATATGACATGTTCCAATTATGTGCACCAAATTGCACAGCATTCTGATAAATATTACGCAATCTATGAACCGTTAAAATGGAGCGCTGTCAACAATGTCCGTTACAAACAGCGAATTGTCATAGAATTTCTGGTTGCGGAAAAAGAAACTGTGGCAAACATTCATAAACGACTGTGTGCAGTGTACAAATGTTCTGCAGTCGATAGGAGCACAGTTAGTCGCTGGGTTCAGAGAATTAAAGCTGCAGAAAGTGTACGAGTGGAGCTGCATGATTTACCGCGTTCTGGACGTGTTGCCTCGGCTACCAGCACAGACATGTTAAACCGGGCTGCTGCCATTATTTGTAAGGATAGGCGTATCACTAGTCAGCAATTGGCATTACAGCTTACAGTCAGCAAGGGAAGTGCAATCGCAATTTTTAAAACTCTCGGATATTCAAAGATTTGCGCTCGATGGGTTCCTCTGTGCCTAACAAATGATCACAGAGTTCAAAGGAAAACATTCTGTTCTGAATTGTTGGAGCGTTTCGGTGTTGAAGGAGAAATGTTTTTGTCAAAAATTGTTACCGGTGACGAAACGTGGGCACATTATTATGAGCCTTAAACAAAAATGCAGTCAATGGAATGGCATCATCCGCAGTCACCAAAAAGAAAAAAATTCAAAACATCTCCTTCAGCGGGAAAGGTGATGATCACTGTCTTCTGGGACATTGATGGTGTGATTCTTGTTGATGTAATGACAAGAGGTGAGACAATCAACTCGACAGCTTACATCAATACACTGACAAAACTCAAAAATCGGTTCCACAGAGTTCGGCCTAATAAGCCATCTGCAGATTTGTTGCTTCAACATGACAATGCACGCCCTCACACAAGTCTGGTAACACGGGAAGCAATCAACAAATTTGGTTGGACTGTACTGCCCCATCCTCCTTACAGCCCTGATCTGGCTCCCTCAGATTTCCATCTGTTTGGACCACTCAAAAAATTCCTGCGTGGGAAACACTTTGACAATGATGAGGATGTGATCCGTGCAGTTAAAAAATGGCTACGCGAGCAGGACAAAACTTGGTACAAACGAGGCATTCATGACCTAGTTTCACGTTGGCGTAAGGCAATACGCTTGGACGGAGATTATGTTGAAAAATAGGTAGTGTAAAGGGGATGTTCAGCTACAATCTGTGAAAATTTCACACATTTTGCCCGAATAGTTTCCGAGAAAAAAATTGGTGTGCATTACTTTTTGACCTCCCTTCAGTATATTATAATGTAGTAAAAAAGTAAAGTAGCTCCGTCCCGCCAAGTGGTGTATAGGGAATATGGTGTTAGTGACCACAAATTTTACAGACTTTCGGCACATGATTTTTGGGGTAATGTGGTCGGTATTACGCCGTGCCGCTTTACTTTCCCAGAAAAAAATCCGGTACCCATTAAAGGCTGGGTGAGCCGGAAGCGGTCGGTTGCGAACCCTACCTCTTGTCCTTTGTAGTTCAGTTCACTAACCACTGAGCTATCGTGGCTCCCATATTATAATGTACATTATAATATATTTTAAAGTAATGCGGTATATTTCAATAGTAGTGTGATGTAGTTTAAAGTAATGTGATATAGTTAAGAAATTGTAGGGATCCATAATTAAAAAACTAGACGTTTAAAATGGAACGAACCAATTGTGTGTAACAAGCCAGCTACAGAAGCTGTCAACATCTTTGATTTGCAACATCTGTTGTGGATTAGCCATCTATGAGTCTGCAGTGCCGTGTTACGATTCGTCCATTCAGTAGATGTGTACAAAGCTTCTGTTCATTAAAGTATGTTTATCTAAACTTTATCATCAAGTCCCATAAAACGAAAGAACTGAGTTGGTGACTGTCGCTGGTACTGTTGTGTTATCACTGTCAAGCCACATCTTAGGACCCTTTGGCGATAAAACAGCTGAAATAGACGGAAATGGAAGCAGACTGCTGGAACTATGCAATCAAAATGATGTATTTATCACCAACACATTCTTCAAACACAGAGAGTCGTAAGTATACACCTGGTACAAATGGAATGACACAACATGCAGAAGTCAGATAGATTTTATACTAACAAGACAACAGAACAAGAAAATAGTAACCGACAGCAGAGCAATCCCAAATATTACAGATGACACGGATCACAAGATGGTTATGATCACACTAAGACAGCCAAAAATAAAGAGAATATACGAAAACAAACAAAAGAATCGAAAAGAACAGACAATAAAAATAAAACAATTAAAAGATCAAGAAACAAGGAAAAACCTAGATGAAAAACTAACATTGTGAGAACACCAGACCCAAGGGTCGATCACGAAAAAGATGGGTCGATGGAATATTAGAAGCACTAGGAAACATAAAAGCAGCAGAGGCGAACAGAAGAGCAAAAGACCGCAAATTATATCTCCCCTCGACGCTGAAAGGCAGATGAAGAAGAAAAGAAGCAGAAGGAGAAGAAGACTGTCAAGTACAGTAGCATGAGAATGTAAACACGGCAATTGTAGTTTTTAATTATTAATTAAATGTATGCCTCAGGACTGTTAGTCTTAAAGGTTTACTGATATGCGTTCTGGGCCAATCTGGCTGAA
The DNA here is from genome assembly GCA_032433765.1 of Megaustenia siamemsis. Lineage (NCBI taxonomy): Eukaryota > Metazoa > Mollusca > Gastropoda > Stylommatophora > Ariophantidae > Megaustenia > Megaustenia siamemsis. Next base: position 10,622,949 of record JAVIAB010000051.1, on the reverse strand, counting down.
AAATAGCCCCTGATATGCATATAAATTCGTGACCTTTGTCGCCTTCTTCTGTAGCAAGCATTTGGCAACTGTCAGCATATTTGAAATGTCAGAAATGTCAGGTGTATTTTTCAACGAACAGCTTTTCTCACGTCACAACCTGCCAATGTTAGATCCGAAAGCCCGACCCCGTGAATGGAGCAAGATGTGTGCTACTGGACCGCCTTTCATTTCTCGGATCCTTTCATCAGCTCGTTCTCGAGTGCGTTTCTCTATATGAAGGCTTTAGCTGAAACGTCCTAGTTTGTATGTATTAGTTGAGCTGCTTGATACCACTTTGTGTCTATATAACACATACCACTTTGTGTCTATATAACACATACAACTTTGTTTCCATATAACACATACCACATTGTGTTTATATAACACATACCACTTTGTGTCTATATAACACATACAACTTTGTTTCCATATAACACATACCACTTTGTGTCTATATAACACATACCACTTTGTTTCCATATAACACATACCACATTGTGTTTATATAACACATACCACTTTCTGTCTATATAACACATACCACTTTGCGTCTAAATAATACATACCACTTTCTGTCTATATAACAAAAAACACTTTCTGTCTATATAACACAAACCACTTTGTGTCTATATAGCACATACCACTTTGAGTCTATAAAACACATACCACTTTGTGTCTATATAACACATACCACTTTGTGTCTGTATAATACATACCACTTTGTGGCTATATAACACATAACAAATTTTGTCTATATAACACATACCACTTTGCGTCTATATAACACATACCACTTTGTGTCTATATAACACATACAACTTTGTTTCCATATAACACATACCACATTGTGTTTATATAACACATACCACTTTCTGTCTATATAACACATACCACTTTGCGTCTAAATAATACATACCACTTTCTGTCTATATAACAAAAAACACTTTCTGTCTATATAACACAAACCACTTTGTGTCTATATAGCACATACAACTTTGAGTCTATAAAACACATACCACTTTGCGTCTATATAACACATACCACTTTGTGTCTATATAATACATACCACTTTGTGTCTATATAACACATAACAAATTTTGTCTATATAACACATACCACTTTGCGTCTATATAACACATACCACTTTGTGTCTATATAACACAAACCACTTTGTGTCTATATAACACATACCACTTTGCGTCTATATAACACATACCACTTTGCGTTTATATAACACATACCACTTTGTGTTTATATAACACATACCACTTTGTGTCTATATAACACATACCACTTTGCGTCTATATAACACATACCACTTTGCGTCTATATAACACATACCACTTTGCGTCTATATAACACATACCACTTTGTGTCTATATAACACATACCACTTTGCGTCTATATAACACATACCACTTTGCGTCTATATAACACATACCATTTTGCGTCTATATAACACACACCACTTTGTGTCTATATAACACATACCACTTTGTGTCTATATAACACATACCACTTTGTGTCTATATAACACATACCACTTTGCGTCTATAAAACACATACCACTTTGTGTCTATGTAACACATACCACTTTGTGTCTATATAACACATATCACTTTGTGTCTATATAACACATACCACTTTGTGTCTATATAACACATACCACTTTGCGTCTATATAACACATAACACTTTGTGTCTATATAACAAATACCACTTTGCGTCTATATAACACATACCACGTTGCGTCTATATAACACATACCACTTTGCGTCTATATAACACATACCACTTTGTGTCTATATAACACATACCACTTTGTGTCTATATAACACGTTCACTGCAGCTTTACTGACCACCCTACTTGAGATTTATTGTTATTTGTTTATTTTTTTTTTTTTTGCATCACCAGCTTTCAACCCAGGCGAAGTCCCTAGAGACTAGGACCTGAATTCTCCACCATTGTTTTATCTGGTTTTTTTCCCCCTGGCAGCCGTGTGCACAGGGGTCCCTTGCCGCACTGGCAGATAACTCCATCTTCTAGTGTACTCATATTTTTCTCCGTCGAAGAGTAATTGACGTTTTTAGCCGAGCCTTGCTGCTGAGACCAGGGGTGGTTGCCGTAGAAAGAAACCATAAATAGAAAATGGTGCAGCCGGGATTTGAACTTACAACTTCTCTATCTCGAGATCCTAGTCTTGCCTCGTGATCAACCAGCCCCCCCCCCCCCCACCATGGTAGTTAATATGTGTGTATTGTATATTAGTATATATGTGTAATTATCTCAGTATTACTGCTCGCCAGACAACATGATCCATCGCCAGGTTTGTCAGGTCCCTTTCATTGATAGAGAAACCTCTTGTAAAGCCATACAGACACATCTATACTCAAGTTTAATATGCCAGTAGATCTCTTGTCATCATTAAGATCCCATATGACGTAACATGATCCAATCACTTCATACTTCGGCATTGTAACATTATCTATATGAGCGGAATCCAAACGCGCTACGAGATATGCGAGTTAGTTATTCTGGTGCCAGTAGTGGGCTGTAACGTACATTCTTATAAGGTATAACAGGTTTACAAAAAAAGGAATACAAGAAAATTCTAACGTTTCGGCCAACATGCGACCTTCATCAGAGAATTGAGGACAACGATAGCAAACTATGAGGCACAGATAAATGCTACTGCATCTAGGATGATAAGGACCGGTAAGGGAACGAGAAGTCGACAGAGTGATAAAAGAGGAGGTGCTGATACGAGAGAGAGAGAGAGAGAGATGTGCTACATGTTGGAGGATAAGACAAATGTAGAAATTTAACATTTCTCTTTCACTTACCAGTCTGTATCATCCTAGATGTAGCAGCATTTACCTATGCCTCATCGTTTGTTATCGTTTGTTAAATTTACGCAGTGCAACGTTTTAACAGGTATTCAATCAGAGTGGATCTAACAGACTCTAATTATGATGTTCTGTCTGTGGGGTCGATCAATTCACTTAAACAGACAGCTGTCTTCATGTGAGAGTCTGAAATCCTACTCTGATTGAGTCTTGATCGCAGAGAGAGAGAGAGAGAGAGAGAGAGAGAGAGAGAGAGAGAGAGTTTGTTATCGTTGTCCGCGTTTTCAGAAGAAGGCTGCATGTAACCTGAAACGTCAGTATTTTCTTGTGTTCCTTTCTGTAAAGCTGTCACCATGCCTTGTAGGAGTGTGTGTTACACCCCACTACTGGCTCCTTGCTGCCAGCTTTACCGCAGCACTGCAATTAGTTGCCAGTTCTCCACTAAGTTATTCTGCCCTGCTATTCAATGTTCAATATTTTGAGATGACAGGCACATGGTCACTGTTCAACACTCTCTCGTGTCTTCTCGTCCAAATCACAGACACAGATAAGAGGGCGTTAATCACACGTCTCTGAGAGTATCGATCGTTGTCCTCAGTGTTAATCTCACGTTGGTCCAGGCTCTTTCTATACGTTAGCACATGTAATGCAGCCTTCCGCTACGGGTGTTTATTTCTTCATGAAAATGTTTCACTTAAACAATGGCTACAACTTAGCAAATTGCTTATCTTACTATTTGGTTTTGGTTATAGCCTAAATCTTTCAGAAGTACCTGACTCCAGTAGCGGATCCTTTCTTTCGATAGCATATTTCTTTACTGTTCTCACCTTCGTCTGTAGCACACATTTCTTTATTATCATCATCTTCTTCTGTAGCACACATTTCTTTATTATCGTCACCTTCTTCTGTAGCACACATTTCTTTATTATCATCATCTTCTTCTGTAGCACACATTTCTTTATTATCATCATCTTCTTCTGTAGCACCCATTTCTTTATTATCGTCACCTTCTTCTGTAGCACACATTTCTTTATTATCATCACCTTCTTCTGTAGCACACATTTCTTTATTATCATCATCTTCTTCTGTAGCACACATTTCTTTATTATCATCACCTTCGTCTGTAGCGCACATTTCTTTATTATCATCATCTTCTTCTGTAGCACCCATTTCTTTATTATCATCACCTTCTTCTTTAGCACACATTTCTTTATTATCATCATCTTCTTCTGTAGCACACATTTCTTTATTATCATCACCTTCTTCTGTAGCACACATTTCTTTATTATCGTCACCTTCTTCTGTAGCACACATTTCTTTCTTTATCGTCACCTTCTTCTGTAGCACACATTTCTTTATTATCATCATCTTCTTCTGTAGCACACATTTCTTTATTATCATCACCTTCGTCTGTAGCGCACATTTCTTTATTATCATCATCTTCTTCTGTAGCACCCATTTCTTTATTATCATCACCTTCTTCTTTAGCACACATTTCTTTATTATCATCATCTTCTTCTGTAGCACACATTTCTTTATTATCATCACCTTCTTCTGTAGCACACATTTCTTTATTATCGTCACCTTCTTCTGTAGCACACATTTCTTTCTTTATCGTCACCTTCTTCTGTAGCACACATTTCTTTATTATCATCACCTTCTTCTGTAGCACACATTTCTTTATTATCGTCACTTTCTTCTGTAGCACACATTTCTTTATTATCATCACCTTCTTCTGTAGCACACATTTCTTTATTATCATCACCTTCTTCTGTAGCACACATTTCTTTCTTTATCATCATCTTCTTCCGTAGCACACATTTCTTTATTATCATCACCTTCTTCTGTAGTACACATTTCTTTATTATCATCACCTTCTTCTGTAGCACACATTTCTTTCTTTATCATCACCTTCTTCTGTAGCACACATTTCTTTATTATCATCACCTTCTTCTGTAGCACACATTTCTTTATTATCGTCACCTTCTTCTGTAGCACACATTTCTTTCTTTATCATCACCTTCTTCTGTAGCACAAATTTTTTATTATCATCACCTTCGTCTGTAGCGCACATTTCTTTATTATCATCATCTTCTTCTGTAGCACTCATTTCTTTATTATCATCATCTTCTTCTGTAGCACACATTTCTTTATTATCATCACCTTCTTCTGTAGCACACATTTCTTTATTATCATCACCTTCTTCTGTAGCACACATTTCTTTATTATCGTCACCTTCTTCTGTAGCACACATTTCTTTATTATCATCACCTTCTTCTGTAGCACACATTTCTTTATTATCATCACCTTCTTCTGTAGCACACATTTCTTTATTATCGTCACCTTCTTCTGTAGCAAACATTTCTTTATTATCATCACCTTCTTCTGTAGCACACATTTCTTTATTATCATCACCTTCTTCTGTAGCACACATTTCTTTATTATCATCACCTTCTTCTGTAGCAAACATTTCTTTATTATCGTCACCTTCTTCTGTAGCACATATTTGTGTTACTGAACTCTTGCATTCCTATTGCATTCTCAGAGAGCTAATATTATTTGTTACAGAATGACACCATGAGGTTAAAGGTGAACAAGTTGTAAAATATTCACCAAAGAACAAAGCAAGAGCGGGAGGAAGAAACATATCAGTAGAAACAATAGAAGTCCCAGCAGAAACTAGAGTTAAATGGCCACACATCATATTAAATACACAAAGATTAAACGCCGTGGTTAACATGAGGTACAATACTAGAAAGGCAATAACTTTAAAATTAGTAAGGACGTGTATCATTGCTATAGCAACATATGCTTGTGAATCATGGACAATCTCGCAAACAGCAAAAGAAGAAAATCGATTAATCCAAAACATGATGCTACAGAAAAATCATTAAGATACACAGGATAATAAAAAAGAGCAATGAAGTCATATTAAACGATCTAAACATTAAAAAGAACTGACTTATAAACACTATTCCACAGAGGAAATTAACATTTTATGGCCACGTCTAAAGACACGGCGGGCTGGAAAAAACAATAATGGAAGGCATGGTTCATGGGTGACACATCAGGGGCGACCAAGAAGAAGGTGGTTTCAAGACATCAAGGAAACCATGAACATAATAACAGAAGAAGTGGGAGATCTGGCTAGAGACAGAGATTCTTTCAATAGGACTGTGGTGAAGACAACGTTCTGTGGGAGATCTGACTAGAGACAGAGATTCTTTCAATAGGACTGTGGTGAAGGCAACGTTCTGTGGGAGATCTGGCTAGAGACAGAGATTCTTTCAATAGGACTGTGGTGAAGACAACGTTCTGTGGGAGATCTGACTAGAGACAGAGATTCTTTCAATAGGACTGTGGTGAAGGCAACGTTCTGTGGGAGATCTGGCTAGAGACTTAGATTCTTTCAATAGGACTGTGGTGAAGGCAACGTTCTGTGGGAGATCTGGCTAGAGACTTAGATTCTTTCAATAGGACTGTGGTGAAGGCAACGCTCTGTGGGAGATCTGGCTAGAGACAGAGATTCTTTCAATAGGACTGTGGTGAAGGCAACGTTCTGTGGGAGATCTGGCTAGAGACAGAGATTCTTTCAATAGGACTGTGGTGAAGGCAACGTTCTGTGGGAGATCTGGCTAGAGACAGAGATTCTTTCAATAGGACTGTGATGAAGGCAACGTTCTGTGGGAGATCTGGCTAGAGACAGAGATTTTTTCAGGCGGACTGTGGTGAAGGCAACGTTCTGTGGGAGATCTGGGTAGAGACAGAGATTTTTTCAGGCGGACTGTGGTGCAGGTAACGTTCTGCAAAGGTATTGCGGCCTAGTGATGATGATGATGATGACGACGACTGTCATCATGACTGATGCAGTGCTGCATAACATCTTTGTAGCTAACAGCATTGTGGGAAATGTGTAGGTCAACATAATAGAGACATTCTTGAAACCAGCTGTAGAACTGCAGATTAGAAGCTCTCACGTGGATTTACTGTAATAAGAGACTGTACTGGCGTGCCAAGTCACCTTAAGACGAATGGTAGAAATAAAAAGAAAACATAATTAAAATGTATATATAGCTTTCATAGACAACTAAAAAAAAAGTGTTTGCCAAAGTTAAAAGAAAACAATTATAGGAGGTATTAATAACTTAGGAGCCGCGATAGCTCAGTGGTTAGTGAACTGAAATAAAAAGGACAAGGGATAGGGTTCGATCCCAACCGACGGCTTCCGGGTTCACCCAGCCTTTACCGGATTTTTTCTGGGAAAGTGAATCGGCACGGGCGTAATACCGACCACATTGCCCTAAAAATAATGTGCCGAAGGTCTGTAAAATATAGGGTCACTAACACCATATTTCCCTATACGCCACTTGGAGTGACGGGGGTACTTTACTTACTTTTTAAAAATTATTAATAACTTAAGTAGTACGCCAACATTAAGTCAACACATGTCGACACCAGTTATACAGTCAGAACAGCTGCAGGCTACTCAGATAACTTTGAAGATGAAACAGTAGTAAGACAGGGGCGTGTGCTATCTCATGTATTGTTAATTACTTACATCAGTAAGTTAGTCAACCCATCGGAGGAAAAGTAGATTAACGAGCCTTTATCTGCAGACGATCAGACACTAATACATGGAACAAAAAGTAGACCGGCAAGAACGCTTAAATAGACTTAACAGCACCAAATACAACGGGAAAATAAATATGGTCAAGGCAAAAAAAAATGCTCACAGATGCATCAAAATGCAAAGCTGCAGTGAAGCTAATAATGAGGAGAAATGAAAAAGTTTATATAGAAAAAAAATGGGTATAGTTAAAGCTTCACGTAACAAATGGACACCAGAAATCAAAACTGACGAAGGTAAAAGCCTTCAACAAGAACAAACATACAACACACGTACAAATAAATCAATACCAGCAAAGACAGAAGTCGTGAATATTGCAAAAGAAAAACAGAACATTAACACAACGATTTACTGCAGACAACTAAAACAAGTAGAGGAATTCAAATAACTAGAAAATCCAGGGACAAACGATATTTCACAAACAGCAGAAATAGACTGAAGATGCAACAAATCTTGTCAAACCATCGGACAACTGTCACCACTATTGTCAAAAAAGGAAATTCCTCTAGAGGACACTACAACTCAATATTTATCCCATTGTTGCGATACCAATGGACGCTAGACTCAAGGACAGTCAGCAAAATAACCAGAACAAAAATTAAATATGTTAGACAGGAAACACAGATAAGATCTGAAGTGAAAAGGGGAAAAAAGAAGCTACAAATAGTTCATTCATGCCAGGGAATACACTTGCAAAGCCAACAGATAAAATAGTTGACCACATGATATTAAGATCAAAATACAACACAACGAGCCTTCAACGAACGCTACGGGAACACCAGACTCAAGGGTCGACCACGAAGAAGGTAGATTAAAGGAATATTAGACACTAGGAAACACAATAATAGGAAAGGTCAACAGAGAAGCGAAGACCCACAAACTGTATCTCTCCTAAACACTGAAAGGCAAATGAGGAAAGGAAGAAGAATAAAAAGTAGAAGATGAAGCACAAAAGGTAGAAGAAAACTATTTGCTGGTAAAACATTTTGTGAGGTCAGAGAATGGGTTAGGAAGATAACGGATGAAACGTGATTAAACTGTACGAAGGAGAGACCAGAGAGTAAATGAGGAAGGGAGAGACCAGAGAGTAAATGAGGAAGGGAAAGACCAGAGAGTAAAGGAGGCAGGGATGGAGCGATCAGAAAGTAAAGGAGGAAGGGAGGGAGGGACCAGAGAGCAAGGGAGTGAGGGAGAGACCAGAGAGTAAAGGAGGGAGGGAGAGACCAGAGAGTAAATGAAGAAGGGAGAGACCAGAGAGTAAAGGAGGAAGGGAGAGACCAGAGAGTAAAGGAGGCAGGGATGGAGCGATCAGAAAGTAAAGGAGGAAGGGAGGGAGGGACCAGAGAGCAAGGGAGTGAGGGAGAGACCAGAGAGTAAAGGAGGGAGGGAGAGACCAGAGAGTAAAGGCGGGAGAGAGAGATCAGAGAGTACAGAGGTAGGGAGAGACCAGAAAGCAAATGAGAGATGGAGAGAGAGATATGAGAGAAAAGGAGGGAAGGAGAGACCAAAGAGCAAAGGAAATAGGGAGAGAGAGATCAGAGAGTAAAGGAGGTAGGGAGAGACCAGAAAGCAAATGAGAGAGGGAGAGAGATATGAGAGAAAAGGAGGGAAGGAGAGACCAGAGAGTAAAGGAGGTAGGGAGAGACCAGAAAGCAAATGAGAGAGGGAGAGAGATATGAGAGAAAAGGAGGGAAGGAGAGACCAGAGAGCAAAGGAAATAGGGAGAGAGAGAGAGATCAGAGAGTAAAGGAGGAAGGGAGCGACCAGAGAGTAAAGGGAGAGATCAGAGAGTAAAGGAGGGAGGGAGAGACCAGAGAGTAAAGGAGTGAGGGAGAGACCATAAAGGAGGGAGGAGAGACCATAGAGTAAAGCAGGGAGGGAGAGACCAGAAAGTAAAGGAGTGAGGGAGAAACCAGAGAATGAAGGATGGAGGGAGGGAACAAAAAGTTTAGGATGGAGGGATGGACCAGAGAATAAAGGGGGAGAGAGAGACCAGAGAGCAAAGGAGGGATAGAGAGACCAAAGCGTAAATGAGGGAGCGAGAAACCAGAGAGTAAAGGACGGAGAAAGAGATCAGAGAGTAAAGGAGATAGGGAGAGACCAGAGAGCAAAGGAGTGAGGAGAAACCAGAGAATAAAGGATGGAGAGAGGGAACAAAAAGTTTAGGATGGAGGGATGGACCAGAGAGTAAAGGGGGAGAGAGAGACCAGAGAGCAAAGGAGGGATGGAGAGACCAAAGCGTAAATGAGGGAGCGAGAAAACAGAGAGTAAAGGATGGAGAGAGAGATCAGAGAGTAAAGGAGATAGGGAGAGACCAGAGAGTAAAGGAATGAGAGAAAAACAGAGAGCAAGGGAGGGAGAAATCAGAAAGTAAAGAGTGGAAGAACAGACCAGAGAGTAAAAGATGGAGGGACAGAAAAAAGAGTAAAGGAAGGAGGGAAAGACGAGAATTTAATTGAGGGAAAGAGATACCATAGTGTAAAGGAGGGAGGCAGAGACCAGAGGGTAAAGGAGGGGAGAGAGAACAGAGAGTAAAGGGGTGAGGGAGAGACCAGAGGGTAAAGGAGATAGGGAGAGTCCATAGGGTAGAGGATGGAGGGATAGGCCAGAGAGAAAAGGAGTGAGGGAGAGACCAGAGGGTAAAGGAGGGGGAGAGACCAGAGGGTAAAGGATGGAGGGAGAGACCAGAGAGTAAAGGAGGGAGAGACCAGAAGGTAAAGGAGGGAGGGAGATACCAGATAGTAAAGGAGGGACAGAGACCAGCATGTAAGGGAAGAGGGAGAGACCAGAGAGCAAAGGAGGAAGAGACCATAGAGTAAAGATGGAAGAGAGATTAGATGATATTATAGAAGGGAGAGAGACTAGAAAGTAAAGAAGAGAGAGAGGGGGACCACAGAGTAAAAGATGAAAGGAGACAAGATGGTATAGATGAGAGACCATAATGCATAGAAGAGAAAGAGGCTCGATAGTACAGAAGGAAGGGAGGCGGACAGTGCAGAAGGAAGGGAGGCGGATAGTACAGAAGGAAGGGAGACGGATAGTACTGAAGGAAGGGAGGCGGATAGTACAGAAGAAAGGGAGGCGGATAGTACAGAAGGAAGGGAGGCGGACAGTGCAGAAGGAAGGAGGCGGATAGTACAGAAGGAAGGGAGGCGGATAGTGCAGAAGGAAGGGATGCGGATAGTACAGAAGGAAGAGAGGCGGATAGTGCAGAAAGAAGTGAGGCGGATAGTGCAGAAGGAAGGGAGGCGGATAGTGCAGAAGGAAGAGAGGCGGATAGTGCAGAAGGAAGGGAGGCGGATAGTGCAGAAGGAAGAGAGGTGGATAGTGCAGAAAGAAGAGAGGCGGATAGTGCAGAAGGAAGAGAGGCTGATAATGCAGAAGGAAGGGAGGTGGATAGTGCAGAAGGAAGAGAGGCGGATAGTGCAGAAGGAAGGGAGGTGGATAGTGCAGAAGGAAGGGAGGCGGATAGTACAGAAGGAATAGAGGCGAATAGTACAGAAGGAAGAGAGGCGAATAGTACAGAAGGAAGAGAGGTGGATAGTGTAGAAGGAAGGGAGGTGGATAATACAGAAGGAAGAGAGGCGAATAGTACAGAAGGAAGAGAGGCGAGTAGTACAGAAGGAAGAGAGGCGAGTAGGATAGAAGGAAGAGAGGCGAGTAGTACAGAAGGAAGAGAGGCGAGTAGTACAGAAGGAAGAGAGGCGAGTAGTACAGAAGGAATGTAGAACAGTGATTAAAGGAAAAAAAAAAAGCGAAATAGTAAAGTTGCACAAGTAATGAAGGAAGACTGGTCAGATATTAAAGAATGGAACGAGACCAGAAGTAAAGAAGTGGATGAAGTCAGATAATAAAGAGCAGAGGGAGACTAGAATTAGAGAATGGAAGGTGGCTACAATTAGAGAATGGAGTAAGACTAGAATTAAAGAATGGATGGAGACTAGAAGCAAAGTGTACAAAAATGTCAGATGGTAATGAAGGGACTAAAGCCATGAAGTAAAACACACACACAATCATAGCTTCAAGGTTGAAGGTGGGACTCCAGTGCTAGTTTAATGAAAGCAGGGACGGAAGTGAAATACTAAACATTGACGTTTAGAGTCAGAGAAAACTAGGGAAGGCTCTCCTAACTGGTGACACAGAATATAGGACGAATGACTCCACTCCCTCCAAACAAATTGCGTTGTTATTTAACTTATTTTTTAATGTATGTGGTTGAAAGTGATAAGGGGCACGTTGTCTATTGTGCGTGCCACAACAGCTCAACATTTTCTTCAACTTGAGGACTGGCAAATACAGGGAAAGAGAGATTGAGGACGACAAAGAGAGACTAGATAGCTTGGTGTCGTGGCATGGAAAACAGTCAACAACTGAATTGATACGATGCACTGTGGATAGAAATTTGTTGAAGGACATGATTGCCTACGTCAACCGGCTTGGCACATAATGATGGTAAAGAAATTAAGTGTTATTATATTTTAGCGAAGGATTGTATCCACCGCACATCAGACACATCCACAAGTGGTCAATAGTCCCCAGTATGCCCCTCGGTGTGTGTTGACAACGACTGCAGTTCTGTGTTGATTTCATATTCTTCTGTCTCCTGTCAGAACGATCCTGTCTGCCTTCTCTAGTTTTGACCTGATTTTTGCCAAGTCTGGACACGGTGATAGATTCGTGTCATCTTTAGAATCATTACCTGCCCTTGCCTCCCTGAGCACAGGGGTCCTTAGCCGCTGTTAACTCCGTCTTTGGAGGTGGTCATAATTTTTTTACGTTAATGAGTAATTGACGTTTGAAGAGGGAGAGACCAGAGCTGGCCTCACTGCTGAGACCAGGTGTGGCTGATGGAGAGATGGATCAATCCAATCAAAATCCCAACTGGTTCAACTGGGATTTGAACTCACAAACTCTCTGTTTCGAGGAAAAATTGGGAAAAAAATTGAAAAAAATGGTATGGTAAAAACTGTACGTGATTGATAGACGTCACAGATTTGAGACGTTTCGGCTCAATAGGCCTTCAGCAGAAACAAACAAACAACACGCACACACATATGTGTAAGTAAATAAAACTAATCATACATAGCTAACTAGTAATGAAACATTCAAAACAAAATAATCAAAACTGGCTTAAGAGAAGAAAAATGACTTCCCTGTGTCGTGGACCGTGGTCAGAATGGGAAAGAGAGAGTCACACGGGTGTAGCTGTAATTATACCCTGCTGACCAAGACCGTGTGAAGGGTTCTAAAAATATGGGAGTTGAGGGAACGCTGTCTAGGTTACCACGACTGCAAAGTCACTGATAATGTCTAAAAGTATATAAGGGCCCACAAATACATGTATACACACACACACACACACACACACACACATATTGCCTTAACCCCTCTCTGTTTGGAGACCATCATGTCGCCTCGGGACCACCTCGTCCCCGTTCCTACTTCTAAAGTCTGAGAAAGCTGCCAATGAATGGGTGGATAACTCGCAGTGCGGACTTCTAGATATGATGGCGAAGGAAAATATGAGAAACAATTTCATGGAACTGTGATACCATTCTGCTTACTAGCTCTCGCCAGGACAGAAGCAAACAGCAACAGTCCCAATTAATTATTTGTTGCATTTCTTTTCTACTTAATTGTATATAGTAAAGCGTCTTCTTCTACTTGTCTTCCTCTTTTGCCGTTCAGCGTCAAGGGGAGAGATAATTTTGCGGTCTTTTGCTCTTCTGTTTGCCTCGGCTGCTGTTATGTTCTTAGTGTTTATAATATTCCGTTAATTCATCTTGTTCGTGTTCGGCCCTTGGGTCTGGTGTTCTCGCAACGTTTATTGAAGACTCGTTGTTTTGTATTTTCATCTTTCTGCATTTTATCGCGAAGCCCAACCATTTTATTTGTTGTTTCTTTATATATTCTATGGCGTGGGTTATTCCTAGCTTTTTTCTCAGTGCTTCATTTCTGATCTTGTCTCTCAGACTGTTTCCTGTCATACGTCTAACACATTTCATCTCAGCAGAGATTTTTTACTTGTTGTTCTTGCATCTAGGATCCAGGACCGGCATTGATAGCACGACGGTGGGATAAAGATTGTATTGTATAGTGCTCGTTTTGCCTAAAGTTGGACAATAGTGGTGGTAGCTGTCCAATGATATGACAAGCAAAGTCGTATCTTGAGTCTATTTATGATGTTTGTGAATTACCAGTTGTCACTAGACTTCCTTGGTATTTAAATTCCTCTACTTGTGTTAGTTGTCTGCCGTCTATAGTTATGTTGATGTTGATTTTCATGTTGTATTTTGTGATTGTGCTATTGAATCTATTTAAATGTTCATGTAGGTCTTCTATTTTTCCATCTACTAGTCCCTGGTCGTCTGCAAATAGAAACTCGTTGATCTCCTCGTCTCTGATGGGTTGGCTAACTTGCATATATAGTTCATGTATGTAATAAACAGTAGGGAGGAATAGTACACACCCCTGTCTTACACCTGATCGAAGTGGTCTGTGTAGCCTGCTACTGTTCTGATTGTCCAGTTGCTGTTGGTGTAGAGACTTTTAGTTGTGTTGGTTAGATGTTGGCTTGCTCCGTATGTTGTTAGTATCTCCCACAGTTGTTCTCTGTTTACTTGGTCGAATGCTTGTTCCTGGTCAATGAAGGTTATGTATACGTTTTGTTTGTGTTCTGTCGTCTTTCCTGCTGGTTTATAGTAAAGCATGGTCAACTGAATGACTGACGGAGTTAGAGACAGTAAAATTAGGCAGACGACTGAAAGTCAAACCAACGGCACACGTGGATAGACGGACAGAAAATTGGATGGACAAATATTGAAAAGTTTACAACACACAGGCAGGTAGGTAGGCAGACAGATAGGTAAGTAGGTTAATATGTAGGTAGATATTTGGGTAGGTATATAGATAGGTAGGTTGCAGACATGCAGGTATGTAGAGAGGTAGTAGGTAGGTGACTAATTCAATTTACATTGCCTACTAAGTACATTACAACGGCTGACTATTTAAGTAAGTAAAGTACTCCCGTCACGCCAAGTGGCGTATAGAGAATATGGTGTTAGTGACCATAATTTTTATAGACCTTCGGCACATGATTTCTGGTGTAATGTGATCGGTATTACGCCCGTGCCGCTTTACTTTCACCGAAAAAATCCAGTACCCATTTTAAGGCTGGGTGAACCCGGAAGCCGTCGGTTGGGATCGAACCCTAACTCTTGTCCTTTGTAGTCAAGTTCACTAACCACTGAGCTATCGTGGCTCAAACATTACATGTGCTAAACTGATATTCATATTAATTAACACTCTACAAACATACAATCCAATCTATATTTAACCAAACAATTAACAGTACAAACATACAATCCAACCTATATTTAACCATCGACTGCTATTAAATGAATCCTTAAGTAAGTCTCTCACTCATTATAAAACCCAAACACACACACACACACACACACACTAAGTACTTTATCAGCGTCATGTCCATTTATAGATCTTGTACATTCACATCACATACTTAAGTCCACATTTCGAGTCGTCAGCAAGAAATATTCTTGTCACAGAACTGTCGTCAGCGCGATGTCAGCTGTAAATATAGCCGGCCCGCCAACCTTTGTTCCCTCGGTCAATCCTCGTGATTGACGTATCTGAAGCTCTATAATAAGCTGTTGAGATAAATCTTGTGTGCAGTGCAGGGGCAGTTACGGTTTTGTGGCGAGATTTCAGAGTCAGCAAATAATAAATCTATCAAATCTCTGAAAGCCTTGGACCGTGGACTCCGAGTAGAGACGTAGAGTATTGGCCGGAAACATAACAATAAGTAAACAATTATTGACTTGGTGGTTGATTTGTTGTGGAAATGAAACAAATTCAAATTTATAATAAATATTCTTTGTCGTCTGCCTTTACAATGGTTTAAAATGAACGTAGTTACGCTCTGTCGTAGTTTACAGCAAGGTACGATCTCCGCGCTTGTCAACAAATTCGACTTGAGCTGGTATTTATCTGGGTATCAGGTTTGTGTTTCTGCTTCCACGCCACCTCGCTTGTGTAAATGCGTTACTTTTGTTCTCAGGCCCATCTAATTTGCTTAATGTGTTACTTTGTTCTCATGCCCATCTAATCTGCTAAATGCGTTACTTTGTTCTCAGTCCCACCTAATTTGCTAAATGCGTTACTTTGTTCTCAGGCCCATCTAATTTGCTTAATGTGTTACTTTGTTCTCATGCCCATCTAATTTGCTAAAGCAAAGCATTACTTTGTTCTCAGGCCCACCTAATTTACTAAATGCGTTACTTTGTTATCATGCCCACCTAATTTGCTAAATGCGTTACTTTGTTCTCAGGCCCATCTAATTTGCTTAATGTGTTACTTTGTTCTCATGCCCACCTAATTTGCTAATGCGTTACTTTGTTCTCATGCCCACCTAATTTGCTAAATGCGTTACTTTGTTCTCAGGCCCATTTAATTTGCTTAATGTGTTACTTTATTCTCATGCCCACCTAATTTGCTAAATGCGTTACTTTGTTCTCATGCCCACCTAATTTGCTAAATGTGTTACTTTATTCTCATGCCCACCTAATTTGCTAAATGCGTTACTTTGTTCTCAGGCCCATCTAATTTGCTTAATGTGTTACTTTGTTATCATGCCCACCTAATTTGCTAAATGCGTTACTTTGTTCTCAGGCCCACCTAATTTGCTAAATGCGTTACTTTGTTCTCATACCCACCTAATTTGCTAATGCGTTACTTTGTTCTCATGCCCACCTAATTTGCTAAATGCGTTACTTTGTTCTCAGGCCCATCTAATTTGCTTAATGTGTTACTTTGTTCTCATGCCCACCTAATTTGCTAAATGCGTTACTTTGTTCTCATGCCCACCTAATTTGCTAAATGTGTTACTTTGTTCTCAGGCTCACCTAATTTGATAAATGTGGTACTTTGCTCTCAGGTCCACCTAATTTGATAAATGTGTTACTTTGTTCTCAGGCCCACCTAATTTGATTAATGTGTTACTTTGTTCTCAGGCCCACCTAATTTGATAAATGTGTTACTTTGTTCTCAGGCCCACCTAATTTCATTAATGTGTTACTTTGTTCTCAGGCCCACCTAATTTGCTTAATGTGTTACTTTGTTCTCATGCCCAACTAATTTGCTAAAGCAAAGCATTACTTTGTTCTCAGGCCCACCTAATTTACCAAATGCGTTACTTTGTTATCATGCCCACCTAATTTGCTAAATGCGTTACTTTGTTCTCAGGCCCATCTAATTTGCTTAATGTGTTACTTTGTTCTCATGCCCACCTAATTTGCTAATGCGTTACTTTGTTCTCATGCCCACCTAATTTGCTAAATGCGTTACTTTGTTCTCAGGCCCATTTAATTTGCTTAATGTGTTACTTTATTCTCATGCCCACCTAATTTGCTAAATGCGTTACTTTGTTCTCATGCCCACCTAATTTGCTAAATGTGTTACTTTATTCTCATGCCCACCTAATTTGCTAAATGCGTTACTTTGTTCTCAGGCCCATCTAATTTGCTTAATGTGTTACTTTGTTATCATGCCCACCTAATTTGCTAAATGCGTTACTTTGTTCTCAGGCCCACCTAATTTGCTAAATGCGTTACTTTGTTCTCATACCCACCTAATTTGCTAATGCGTTACTTTGTTCTCATGCCCACCTAATTTGCTAAATGCGTTACTTTGTTCTCAGGCCCATCTAATTTGCTTAATGTGTTACTTTGTTCTCATGCCCACCTAATTTGCTAAATGCGTTACTTTGTTCTCATGCCCACCTAATTTGCTAAATGTGTTACTTTGTTCTCAGGCTCACCTAATTTGATAAATGTGGTACTTTGCTCTCAGGTCCACCTAATTTGATAAATGTGTTACTTTGTTCTCAGGCCCACCTAATTTGATTAATGTGTTACTTTGTTCTCAGACCCACCTAATTTGATTAATGTGTTACTTTGTTCTCAGGCCCACCTAATTTGATTATTGTGTTACTTTGTTCTCAGGCCCACCTAATTTGATAAATGTGTTACTTTGTTCTCATGCCCACCTAATTTGATAAATGTGTTACTTTGTTCTCATGCTCCCCTAATTTTTAAAATTTGTTACTTTGTTCTCAGGCCCACCTAATTTGTAAAATTTGTTACTTTGTTCTCAGGCCCACCTAATTTGATAACTGTGTTACTTTGTTCTCAGGCCCACCTAATTGGTAAAATTTGTTACTTTGTTCTCAGGCCCACCTAATTTGATAAATGTGTTATTTTGTTCTCAGGCCCACCTAATTTAATATTTTTTTTTTTCAGTTCAGAACTACAACTATTGGTCGTTTCAAATCTAAATGTTCACGATTAACATGAAATATCTCCTCTTTCCCTGCACTTACAAACTTGATTTTTTGCATCTGGCCTTGTTTTTCCAAGGTCCCACCGATTTCACAAAATTTAATGATGTAGGAAGTATGCTTCATCATGAAGCAGCACTTTCCTTTGATCTCAGTGAATTTACGGATCTTTTTGCTCCTGGAGAAAATAATTTACCGTACATTAATGGAAATCAGCTTCTCGACATAGGCGTCTCTACACAACTTGAAAGTTGGAGGCGTTTATCAACTGTTTACTTTCTATTGTTTACTTTCTTTAAAACACTATGAGAATGTCAATGTTATAGCCTTTACAGACGGTCTAAAACAAATCAGCGTATAAACAGTTCCATTAATGAAAACTATTTAAACAATATACAACAAAGAATACATTAAAAAAAATTAATTATCCGTTGCGAGCGATAACGAGCATGACATATCAAGCAAAGTTATTGTTTATGGGTACGCATGTGACTAAAGAGTCCGATGTAAGCACGGGATCCTCTTCACTGTAAAGAGCTACATTGTTCGTTTTATGTCTTTCCATGTGACTTACATTATTTTACGTAAACAAGACATATGAAAGTGATTTAGTTTCTTTGCATGCCTGCAGTACACATATCAAGAATCTTTACATTTTCAAAACGTTATAAACTTTAGCTAAAGATTGATCATGCGGACATATAAAAACGTCCATTATTATTTCATTTATTCTGAATCAGAGGAGTCTAACATATTGATTACTAATCTGGGCTGAACGAACGATAGTCCATCTTTTTTCCAATAGTCATTTTCTTCTTTTAAGACATGATCTTCACATTTGCACCAAAAATCTTTGTCAATCTGTGATAGAGCAGCATATGTCAGTCCTTTTATATCGCATAGTTTAAAACTTGTATTCTCAGCTGCCACCTGCCCTTTAATTTTTGCCCAAACGAGTTCAATGGGGTTTAATTGTGGATGATAAGGGGGCAGTCTCAAGCACGTATGACCATGCTGTTGAATGATTTTGTCTATTTGGAATACTTTGGTCTTTTGCGATTTATTAACAAGTGACAGTAATTCAGGTTTCAAAAATCCCTCGTTAAATGGAATTCCTTCCTTTCTTAGCCAAATCTTTATAACATCTTTTGTACTGGTAGATGTAGGAATTTTGTCTTCTTCTGCCACAGCGTTGTGGTACGACGCGTTGTCCATTACCAGACAGGATGGTCTGTCTAGAATTGGAAGAAGAGTATTTTCAATCCACTCTCTAAATATATGGCCATTCATCTCGGTGTGATAGTCCCTGTTGTCAGTATAATTAGAGGTGAATATAAGTTCTGCATTTTTCACCAACCCTTCTTTTCGGCTGCCTGCATGTGCCATTATAATACGCTGTCCTTTTCCAGTGGGTACACATCTTTTAATACTTCCATCTGATAACTGCCATTCCTTTGCACTTGTGTGGTGAGAATTTATCCAAGATTCATCTAGAAATACAATATCATAACCTTGGTTACGCATTTCCCGTACTTCACGTAAATATTTACTCCTCATAGAAACTAAGTGCGGCTTCTCGCAGATGACATTTCTACCACTATCGTACTTTCTAAACGTAAAACCGATGCTTCTAACAGTTCTCCATAATGTTGTTTTCGACACAACAATGTCATTTTCTGCTCTCAGTCGAATTTTCAGTTTTCTTAAAGTCACAGTTTCTTTGGAATCGAACATTTTACAAATTGCTCTTCTAATCACTTCCTTGTCAAAACTATCTACTACTTTCTTTCTTCCTAGCGTCCTCGTCTTGATTGAACTGGACACTCCGTTAGCTTTAAGCACTTGTTCGAAAAAGCGTTTGCTTATACCCAATGCGTGAATAGTTCTCTTTTCTGGCTTTGAGATGCTTCGATACAGTTTTCCACGCTTAGCTTCTATGCAAAAATATTTATACACCTTTATTGCCACTGATTGCAATGTAAGGAACTTTACTTTTATACCCATTGACTAACAGATCACAAATTTAACGAAATTACCCAATAATTAGGATACGCCGTTGCACATAAATCACAACAAAACGACAGGAAATGGGATGCACCGGATATAAAATTATAACTATGACGCGTTTTATGTGTTTTTTAGTGCTTAAAACAGGGAAATTGGCGCGCATTACGTTCAAGATGACAAGTCCGTGGGTGCTCACTCATATGAAGCGGTAATTCCTCCAAATATATGGTTTGACCAAAATGCCTTAAATTTGTATACTTCAAATAAAGAATATTTAAAACTATACGTTTGTTGGTGAGGAAATGAATGTACTTCTTGGGACCAAAAAATCACAAGACCATATGCAAAATTTCAGCATTATCAATCAATTGGTTGCAGAGATATGGAATTTTAAACACCTTCAAAATATTTTGGAACGACCTATACCTTGGAAATACTATAACCAGTGATGGGAAATGTAAAACTGAAATAAACAAAAGAATAGGAATGACAAAAAAAAATTTAATGTCATGAAGAACATCTATTTATCTATTGACCTGTCGAGCCGTAGCCGGCCCAATAGGGCGTAGACCAAGATACTCCTTCTCTTATCTGAATTTTTGTTCTAGCAGTTTTCAATTCTTTAAAGATAGTTTATCAAATCTCGCCATTTGTCTCTCTTCTGTGCACGCAGCTCTATCTCATTGAAGGAGCCGATTCCTGCTGCTTTTGCCTCTTTCATCAATGTTCTTCTCAGTGTCTCTCTGGGTCTTCCTCTTTTTCTCTTACCTGTTGTTTCCCACATGAGGGCTTGCTTTGCTATTCGGTTATTATCTCTTCTCATCACATGTCCAACATATGACCATCGTCTTTTCTTTATTACTGAAGATATTAGTGGTTGATTGGCGATTTCTCTAATTTCCTCGTGTGTTTTATGAATTCGTTCCACGCTATACTTTGTTCTTAGACCCACCTAATTTAATAAATGTGTTACTTTGTTCTCAGTCCCACCTAATTTGATAAATTTGTTACTTTTTTTCTCATGTCAAACTTTCTTGGACAAATCTGTTACTTTGTTCTCATGCCCACCTTTTTTGAACAAATTTGTTATTTTGTTCTCATGCCCACTTCACTTGGGTAAAGGTGTTATATTGCTCTCACGTTCATCTTTCTTGGCCAAATGTGTTATTTTGTTCGCATGCCCACAGGGCGGAGAGAGGAATACAATCTTGATCAGCTTTGATTCACTGACACAGAAACCAAGAGACACCTATGAATGTGTGACCCCTTTCAGATCATGGTGCTGCCCGGATCCAAAAACGAATGTTCCCCAACTTAGGGTAACTTAACACACAGCCATCTATAGGTTTAGAAAGGTCAACGTGCTGAAAGGAAACTCTAGGAAAACATCCAACCACAAAGATTCGGTTGTGGGTTAGAGTGACTCCACTCGTCTATAGTTTCTAGAACCAATAACGTCACGCTTCTTGGAGGGTTTTCCGGTTTTATTTTGTGCCCGCCGGCCTTTGTAAATCTATAGATGGCTATGCTTAACCCGTGTGCCCTAACGACAATATTTAACCTAGTTTCTTGGTCTAGGACGTTCCGGTCAAGTGGACGCCATTAATCTGAGTCAGTCTAAAGTACCGACAGTGTCTAGATCATATTAAAGTGACAACCCCGTGAAATAATGACCTCAACACTAAATCATGATATTTTACTTAAAGGTAAAGTACGTGACTTGATCCGGCGTCTTAGCACGAGAGTTTACACCCATATGTGCTCGGCCGCCTATCCAGAAATGTTCGGATATTTCTGTATAGTGTCGCCTCGAGCATTGAAAACTCAAACGCGAAGCGACATTCCTCACTTTCCCAGGGTAATACCCTGGTACCCATTCCTGCCAACGGCTGGGTCGACCGTGGGGGTATTTTTTTTTTCCACCCACGGGTAGAATTCACACTGCTCCCAGCGGGAATCGAACACGGGTTGTCCGAACGTCGGTACTCCAGTCGGGTGGTTTTCCCAACTAGGCTACCAACGCCCCCGATATTTTAATTACGATACTCAACAATACTGTTCATAGTTGATATTTGTTATTAATATGATACTCAACATCACTGTTCATAATTGATATTTGTTATTAATATGATACTCAATATCACTGTTCATAATTGATATTTGTTATTAATATGATACTCAATATCACTGTTCATAATTTATATTTGTTATTAATATGATACTCAATATCACTGTTCATAATTGATATGTGTTATTAATATGATACTCAACATCACTATTGACAATTGATATTTGTTATTAATATGATACTCAATATCACTGTTCATAATCGATATTTGTTATTAATATTATACTCAACATCACTATTGATAATTGATATTTGTTATTAATATGATACTCAATATCAATGTTCATAACTGATATTTGCTATTAATATGATACTCAACATCACTATTGATAATTGATAATTGATATTTGTTATTAATATGATACTCAACATCACTGTTCATAATTGATATTTGTTATTAATAGGATACTCAACATCTCTGTTCATAGTTGATATTTGTTATTAAAATAAAACTCAAAATTACTGCTCATCTTTCATATTTTAATTAGTAATAAACTCAACATTACTGTTTATATTTGATAGTTTAGTTGTCATATTAATTATTCGCTGATTTAACCAAATACAACATGCTGTGTTTGATCGTTTATTTTACACTCAGGTTGATTATTGCAAGTTCAACGTTATTAACATTCGTTGTTTGACATGGAAACTCTGATACCAAAGTGATAATTGAGTCAGTGTTGGAATCTTTCATTCTCGACAGTGTAAATGCGTCAGTGCTGGAAGCTTTCATACTAGGCAGGGTTAAATGAGTCTGCACTGGAAACTTTCATTCTATACAGTGCTAAATGAGTCAGTGCTTGAAACTTTCATACTAGACAGTGTAAATGAGTCAGTGCTCGAAACTTTCATACTAGACAGTGTAAATGAGTCAGTGCTTGAAACTTTACTTATCACGTCAGGTGACAAAATGTGTCGAATGAGGTGCATCAGATAAATAATAGAAGAGGGGAGCATCTGGATAGTAAGAAAGAAAAGAAGTCATGCAAAACTCAAAGAAGGAGTGTAAAATTGTAAAGAAAGAAGGTAAAACTATAGTCCGTTCGAAAACTCATTGCGCACTTCAAAATACTTTAACTTAATAACCGTTTGGTTTTAATTGTTGACATTTTGTATGTAAACTGTTTATTGTCATGACGTTATTTAAAACAATGCATTGTTAACAAATAGATAGTTTTAATTGTGTCTTAGTTGCGGTATATAAAACAAACACACATAATTCTACTAGTCAAATAGAATACTTCATTTCTACCGGGCAACACTACACACGATAGAAAAAAAATGTATGCATTCTAACTTCTCGCACAAATTCGTGTGAAACAAATCACGTCGACTTCGCTAAATGCTGCTTGTGTGTTCTGATTCATTTTAAGGACGTATAAAACGTCCCGGACTATATTACAATGAGTCTAAAGATAAACTTCGCTGCACTTCAATACAACGCAATGAAGATTTACCTATATTTCTCCATAGTGAGTAAACGGGGGATTCTTAATTTTTTTTTTTAAACGATGAGAAGAGAACATTGCATGTTTTTGTGTTGAATAAACAGTCATTTTATCGCTGAGTGCAAAAATTGGATATTTATGACTAAGGAATACAAAAAAGTAAGGAAGAAAGCAAGTATTTGATGATGATGATAAAGACGCTATACAAACACACAGTTTCCAAATGTTTGCTCCCTGCTACCAACTTTACCGCATTACTTGCCTGTTCCTTGTGGAATTTTTGCCTTTTGGCCTAACATAGCAGACATTAGCAAGGTATTTTAGTACGAGATTGCTTTCCCACTTCAGTCCCTATTTGCTTGGTCAGACTGATCAGTGTGGAGGTGGAGCAGGGACAATTGTTGTTGCCTCTGATCCTGGCGCAACCGACCAGTTAGGAGTCGCTGACCACATAAAGCTCTTGTGCTGTAGAGGTGTCCCGAAATGTGGATGAAACTTATTGTATTTCAGAGGGGCAAAAAGCTTCATTTTTCTACCTATCTGTCTATTGACCTATCGAGCCGTGGCCGGGCCCGTAAGGCATAGACCCAGATACTCTTTCTCTTTTTCTAAATTTTCTTTCTAGCAGACTCAATCCTTGCAAAAACATTTTATCAAATCTCGCCATTTGTCTCTGTTGTGTGCAAGCATCTCGATTTCATTGAGGGAGGCGATTCCTGCTGCCTCTGCCTCTCTGATCAATGTTCTTTTCAGTATCTCAATGGGGCGTCTTTTCCTACTACCTAGTGTTTCCCATGTGAGGGCTTGCTTTTGTTATTCGGTTATTATCTCTTCTCAACACATATCAAACATATGACCATTGTCTTTCTTGATTACTGATGATATTAGTGGTTAATTGGCGATTTCTCTAATTTCCTCGTTTGTTTTGAATTCGTTCCACGCTATACCAAGTATTTTCCTTAGACATTTATTATCAAATGCGTTCAACTTAATTCATTGTGTTCATATTTAGCTTAAGCTATATCAAAACTTCTGATTTAAAATAAAAACAGAGGGAAATCCCCTTCTAGTTTCCCTGTTTCCTCGCCCAGTACATATGATTATCTGTTCCCTGTTTCCTCGCCCAGTACATATGATTATCTGTTCCCTGTTTCCTCGCCCAGTACATATGATTATCTGTTCCCTGTTTCCTCGCCCAATACATATGATTATCTGTTCCCTGTTATTGAGTTATTGAATTATTTGCGGGTCATCATCATTGCACTCCGAACATGTCCATAGGTGCTCAGATCCCCTCCTCAGCAATTCCCTCAGTGTCCAGCGACTGACGACTCCAGTTCTATGTTGGTTGATAAGTCTTCTTACACGGCCACCAAGTTTCTCATTTCTGACTGTGCCCATCTTAACTCCCATTTCCATCATCCGAAGAAGCGACGTTGATCTGTGTTTGTCGAAGTCCTGTGCTCTTCCCACATCTCGGAGTGCATTGATGACGTCCGCCCGATCCATCGGTTGCCCGTCCTCAACGACAGCGCAGCTAGCCAACCTGTCCGCTCCCTCATTTCCCCGTACTCCCGCATGTCCAGGGACATAGACAAAGGTGACCTTACGTATTTTGGATTTCTGCAACGACTCTACCCATTGCATGCGTACAAAGCCTGCCTCCACTTTTTTTATCATGCTCATCGAATCACTCAGTATACATGCGTGGATGTAGTCTTGTGACTCTAACCATTTGAATGCCTTGGTCACTGCCATCACCTCCATTGTCATGCTACTCGTGGTCATGGCGTATGCACCACTGTCTTCCATGGCTATTCTGCCTGCCGAACGTGCTGTAAATGCCCATGCACTTTTTTCGTGTCGTCTTACAGATCCGTCTGTATAGATGACTGCATCTTTCTCATCGGTGTTATCGCAGATGAGACCGTTGACCTCAGCATTAACCACGACTGGGTTCTGTTCCCTACTTTTCCTGTCGAGTGTGACAATACATGAGAAAGTCCCCTTGAATGACGTAGGCACCGGTATCCACTCCTCACCAACGCTGAGATTGGTAAGCCCACAGACCTGTTTGATGACATCTTCTGCTCGGCCCACCCATGATTTGCCTCTTTTTAGCCTGGTACCTTTCTCTGTGTTGAGCACGTGGTGCAATGGATGCTCTGTATCTGTACTAATCTTCAGGTATGCTCGTGCTCTCCAGATCTTGATTCTGTCATCCATGGTTGGAAAGTCAAGAAGATACCTCATTGCCACACAGGGAGTGTCCCTCGTACATCCCAGGATAATGCGCATGGCTTCATTTTGTATTTTCTCCAGCCTATCAATTTGAGTCGTACTGACAGTAAGAATGGCCAGGGCATACTCGATTGGTGCGAGGACTAATCCCTGGAACAGAAGAGTAAGTAGCCTCTGCTCGATGTTGGCAGCTGCCATGACCTTCAAGGCGGCTAATCCTTTGCGGGATTTTGTTATCACATGGTCAACGTGGTCCCGAAAACACAGGCTGCGATCAAACTTAACTCCGAGGTATGTCATCAACTTGTCCCTGGTCACCTCATCAGCTCCCATTCGTAATACCGGTGTGGTCGTATTAACGATATGATTGTTAAGGGAGAACCATGAAACTGATGCTTTATTAGGATTAACCAAGGCACCTGAAACCCCACACCAGGAAGAAATGCGATCGAGTTCGTCTTGCATTGTGGAGGCGATTCCCCGTCTGTCTCTTCCCTGTCGATATACCAGAATATCATCAGCAAAAGTCATAGTTCTTCCCCTCCCATCCAGCTGTTGGGCCGTGATCGTTATTGTGTACACATTAAATAGAACTGGTGACAATGGTGAGCCTTGTGGCAGCCCAGGACAAATGGATGTTGGCTCGGAAGACCAACTTCCACATCTGAGTATCACCTTCCTCTGAAACAGTGCCGCGGCGATCCATCTTATGAGGAAGGGGTTCACCGCCAGTTTGAGAAGCATATGCATGAGATATTCAAATGGTACCCTGTTGTATGCATCCTCCAGATCTATAGCAGCAGCACATGTCTCCTCTCGTCTGTGGAAGCCTTCGAAGACGTCATAGGCAAATACTGCCGCATTGAGCCATGTCTCTTTGTTATATCTATAACCTCCGAGTGTGGGTAGGAATACACGCTTCTGTTCAAGGCGACACGTGAGGACACGGGCAATTATTTTCTCCAGCAGCTTGCCCGCAGTGTTCTGCATTGTGATGATTCTGTAGGCACTGATCTGAGAATGGTCCTTGTTTGGCTTCGGTAGCGGTAGTAAGTAGCTGTGTAGTCACTCCTCCTTAATCTGGCCACTCCGAATACTGGCATTAAACTCATTGGCCAGTGTTGTCAAGTCGTCATCAGCTAAATCGCCTATGTTATCATACCGAACACCATCTGGACCAGGAGCAGTGTTGTGTGACCTTTTAAGTGTCGCGCGAATGGTATCGGTTGTGATTGTGAGATCTTCTTCCAGCCCTACATCCTCACACAAATTTGACAAAGATCCCCGTATCCTCATTCTTACAGCCTCATTTCTTTGGTCCGTCTGCTCAATGTAGCGGGCAAGCAGGGCCTTCCCTTTGCTCTCATCAGATTTGTGCCATATCTGGTCTGTGCTCTGAAAGTCTGGTATACCTCTGTGTCGTGGTGTGCCATTCATGCACTGATGAAGGCGCCAGAATGTGGCTAGCGATTTTTCTGAGCACACTTTTTTACAGAAGTCATCCCATTTGGCATCCTTAGCCTGCTTAGCGCATAGTTTAAAGTGCATCATTTTTTGGTCGACCTCTACTTTCAGACGCTTCAAGAGCTCAGGTTGTGTTCTACCATACCTTCTGGCTTTCTGCCATGTCTTGACCGTTTGTCTCTTGCTCCGCCAAGCTTCCTCGACATCTACGTTCCACCAGGGTGGCTGCGCCCATCTCTCCTGCCTTCTACGAGGGGCGCTCTGTTTCCTATGTCTGATTTTGCTAATGACTGCCTGGTCTGTTTTCTCGTAGTGGAATGTGTGGAGCTTTCTTCTCTGCCGTTTATTTCCGCTTTTCTCAATTAGGAGGACACATGGATAGTGATCACTTCTGTGGAACCCCAGTGCACTCCACCTGCAAACCGGTGCGAAGGTGGAAGACACCAGTGCCAGGTCTATGACACTATCAGAGTCCCCTGTTCGAGTGGCCATTCTTGTTGCCCTTCCATCATTCAAGCACACTAAATCGGCCGATACCAGTGCGTTCTCTAGGTCTTCTCCCTGCTTGTTGGTTATGACGTTGCCCCACTGGTCTCCTCTAGCATTAAAGTCTCCGCAGAAAATGACATTCTCTTCATCGAACTCGAAGAGATTCTGCCATTGTTGTGTGTTCACCTTCCCATTACAGGCATACACATTAACAATCACGAAATGAACTGGGGTCTGCACCCTAACCGCATGTACCTGCAATTCTGCATTGTTCCACACAGACATATCAACCTCAGCTGCCACCATATTGTTGCGCACAAGGATGGCCTGACCAAGGTGTCGTCTATTGTAAAAGCAATGAAAGCCAGGAGTACTTACTGTTCTCTCACCAAGAAGTTTCTTGCAAACCATTATATCGGCGCCGCACAGTAGCTTATCAAGAATGGGCCGTCGTTGATTAATGGACCCACAATTCCAATAAGTAACGCGCACATACTTTAGGCCTAGCCTCTCACACTTTGATAGTTTAGTGCCACCCCTCTTGCCCCGTCGTGTTTTCCTTCTTCGATGATGTAGTTTGGGTTGCATCTGAAAACTGACACTTACCGTCGTCTTTAAAGATGAACGTCGCTGAACGTTGTTGCTTTGGATGGTCCAGACTCACGTGCACTTGCTCAGTCGCACGGCCCAGAACCCGTTCCACGATATAAACTGGCCAACTCCAGTAACTTGCTCAGCAGCACGCGGAAACACTGTGAGCTTTCTACAAATTAAATGACTTACGCGTCCTTGACGACAGACCGGCGTAAACAAACCGCCATTTTTTGACGCGTTCAATAGTGCACCAAGGCTGAATGATGAAATAAGGAAATTATAACAAAATGCAATGAATCAAAAGAAGCAAAGTGATTAACATCAAATAGAAAGCGCGCACACTCACATGAACCCTCAAAAAATAAATAAAAACAAACAAATAAACAGGAAATTTCACTGGAAAACAGCACTTATCTGTGAATCTTATGAATAGGCCAGCCAACAGGGCGCCATCTTGGTGCGTCTCTTATCGCAAATTACACCCACTTAGTGCTATCTAAAGGACGAAAGACGTACAGGAGAAATCGTGGCATAAAATAAAAAAAAGAGGATGCAGACTATTTCTCAAACTTGACCGTCACTGTCTCACCTTCTCTACCTTTCCTCGCCATTTTTCCCCACCTCTTAGCGCCCCAGAAAGCCTTTCTAACGCTCTTTAGCGACGTGTGTACTTACAACAAAATGGTGCCTGCCTTGCTTATCTGTCCAGAAAACCTGTTCCCTGTTTCCTCGCCCAGTACATATGATTATCTGTTCCCTGTTTCCTCGCCCAGTACATATGATTATCTGCTCCCTGTTTCCTCGCCCAGTACATATGATATTTGTTCCCTGTTTCCTCGCCCAGTACATGTGATTATCTGTTCCCTGTTTCCTCGCCCAGTACATGTGATTATACGTTCCCTGTTTCCTCGCCCAGTACATATGATTATCTGCTCCCTGTTTCCTCGCCCAGTACATATGATTATTGTTCCCTGTTTCCTCGCCCAGTACTTGTGATTATCTGTTCCCTGTTTCCTCGCCCAGTACATATGATTATCTGTTCCCTGTTTCCTCGCCCAGTACATGTGATTATCTGTTCCCTGTTTCCTCGCCCAGTACATGTGATTATACGTTCCCTGTTTCCTCGCCCAGTACATATGATTATCTGTTCCCTGTTTCCTCGCCCAGTACATGTGATTATACGTTCCCTGTTTCCTCGCCCAGTGCATGTGATTATCTGTTCCCTGTTTCCTCGCCCAGTACATGTGATTATCTGTTCCCTGTTTCCTCGCCCAGTACATGTGATTATCTGTTCCCTGTTTCCTCGCCCAGTACATATGATTATACGTTCCCTGTTTCTCTAGGCGAGTCTTCGACTATCTAATTACTTATCACTCGCTGTATCGATCGAGTGCTCGTTCTTGCAGACGTCACCTTGATCATGCTGGCTTCTTTGAGCTGATGTTTATAGCAATGCTGCAGTAGCTGGGTACTTACTTCTATGAACTTACGGACAGAAACATCCGATTAAAAGAAAGAAAATATGTCTTCCAAAGATCTCGGTTGAAGTTTGAGCTACTTTAAGATCACGTGACAGAAGACCGTGAAGTGCTCCGTGTTTCAGGGGAGATAATTACGGCAATTTTCTTGAGCAATAAAGTCAATGTCAGAAAAAAGGGATTAATTGAGCGTGTGTGAGTTCTTTTGTAGGAAGAGAGTATCACAAAAAGAGAAGGTGAGAGGGAACGAAGAGAGAGGGAGAGATGGTTATAGCGACATACTAGGGAGCAGAGCGAGTGAAAAAAGGGGGAAAATAAAATAAGTGAGAGAAGAGGTAGAGGGTTACAAAGGCAAAGTAGAGGACAGAAAGAGAAGAGAGGGACTAAAAATGACACAGAGAGAGAAAGAGCGGTATAAAAGAAAAGGCTGCACTGGCAGAATGGATGATAATGAAAAAAGACAGAAGATGAGTCAAAGCGTCGATAGATGACTCATTTATTAGTTTTCCTCTTGGGCCGAAGACGGTACATCAGATGAAAGTCACAGACCTCAGCGATTGGCGATTTGCTGCTAGTTCTTGTAGTTCTTGTAGTTCTTGTAGTTCTTGCTTCTTTCTTGGTCCCATGGTTGAGCCTTACCTTGTAATTGTTCTGCGTAGCCATTCTCTTGGTCAACCTTGTTTTATTTGACCGGATGGCTTCCATATGAATGCCTGATATAGAAGTCTTTCTTCGATTATTCTCAGTACATGGTCAGTGTATTTCCAATTTCTTCTTATAAAGCTCGACAAGTATTCTTGTTTTGATTCTTCTCTTATCTGTTCACTTGAAATGAAAGATGATTACATCACACTCATTAACGTATCTGAGAGTTGGAGCAACGACGTTCTGAAGGGACTCGATTGTATGTTAGAAATGTTGGAGCAACGACGTTCTGAAGGGACTCGATTGCATGTTAAAAATGTTGGAGCAACGACGTTCTGAAGGGACTCGATTGTATGTTAGAAATGTTGGAGCAACGACGTTCTGAAGGGACTCGATTGTATGTTAGAAATGTTGGAGCAACGACGTTCTGAAGGGACTCGATTGCATGTTAAAAATGTTGGAGCAACGACGTTCTGAAGGTACTCGATTGTATGTTAGAAATGTTGGAGCAACAACGTTCTGAAGGGACTCGATTGTATGTTAGAAATGTTGGAGCAACGACGTTCTGAAGGGACTCGATTGCATGTTAGAAATGTTGGAGCAACGACGCTCTGAAGGGACTCGATTGTATGTTAGAAATTTTGGAGCAACGACGTTCTGAAGGGACTCGATTGTATGTTAGAAATGTCGGAGCAACGACGTTCTGAAGGGACTCGATTGCATGTTAGAAATGTTGGAGCAACGACGTTCTGAAGGGACACGATTGCATGTTAGAAATGTTGGAGCAACAACGTTCTGAAGGGACTCGATTGTATGTTAGAAATGTTGGAGCAACGACGTTCTGAAGGGACTCGATTGCATGTTAAAAATTTTGGAGCAACGACGTTCTGAAGGGACTCGATTGTATGTTAGAAATGTTGGAGCAACGACGTTCTGAAGGGACTCGATTGCATGATAGAAATGTTGGAGCAACGACGTTCTGAAGGGACTCGATTGTATGTTAGAAATGTTGGAGCAACGACGTTCTGAAGGGACTCGATTGTATGTTAGAAATGTTGGAGCAACGACGTTCTGAAGGGACTCGATTGCATGTTAAAAATGTTGGAGCAACGACGTTCTGAAGGGACTCGATTGCATGTTAAAAATGTTGGAGCAACGACGTTCTGAAGGGACTCGATTGCATGTTAAAAATGTTGGAGCAACGACGTTCTGAAGGGACTCGATTGCATGTTAAAAATGTTGGAGCAACGACGTTCTGAAGGTACTCGATTGTATGTTAGAAATGTTGGAGCAACAACGTTCTGAAGGGACTCGATTGCATGTTAGAAATGTTGGAGCAACGACGTTCTGAAGGGACTCGATTGTATGTTAGAAATGTTGGAGCAACGACGTTCTGAAGGGACTCGATTGCATGTTAGAAATGTTGGAGCAACGACGTTCTGAAGGGACTCGATTGCATGATAGAAATGTTGGAGCAACGACGTTCTGAAGGGACTCGATTGTATGTTAGAAATGTTGAAGCAACGACGTTCTGAAGGGACTCGATTGCATGTTAGAAATGTTTGAGCAACGACGTTCTGAAGGGACTCGATTGTATGTTAGAAATGTTGAAGCAACGACGTTCTGAAGGGACTCGATTGTATGTTAGAAATGTTGAAGCAACGACGTTCTGAAGGGACTCGATAGCATGTTAGAAATGGACGCAGAGATTAGCTGCCGTCCGAGGATTACAACATTAGCGCCTCAATCAATTTGTAAAATGTCATCGCATTGCACAGTGTTTCATCGTATTGCACAGTGTTTCATCGTATTGCACAGTGTTTCATCGTATTGCACAGTGCATCATCATATTGCACAGTGTTTCATCGTATTGCACAGTGCATCATCATATTGCACAGTGTTTCATCGTATTGCACAGTGTTTCATCGTATTGCACAGTGCATCATCATATTGCACAGTGTTTCATCGTATTGCACAGTGTTTCATCGTATTGCACAGTGCATCATCATATTGCACAGTGTTTCATCGTATTGCACAGTGTTTCATCGTATTGCACAGTGTTTCACGTATTGCACAGTGTTTCATAGTATTGCACAGTGTTTCATCGTTTTGCACAGTGTTTCATCGTAATGCACAGTGTTTCATCGTAATGCACAGTGTTTCATCGTAATGCACAGTGTTTCATCGTAATGCACAGTGTTTCATCGTTTTGCACAGTGTTTCATCGTATTGCACAGTGTTTCATCGTAATGCACAGTGTTTCATCGTATTGCACAGTGTTTCATCGTAATGCACAGTGTTTCATCATATTGCACAGTGTTTCATCGTATTGCACAGTTTTTCATCGTAATGCACAGTGTTTCATCGTATTGCACAGTGTTTCATCGTAATGCACAGTGTTTCATCGTATTGCACAGTGTTTCATCGTTATGCACAGTGCTTCATCGTATTGCACAGTGTTTCATCGTAATGCACAGTGTTTAATCGTAATGCACAGTGTTTTATCGTAATGCACAGTGTTTCATCGTAATGCACAGTGTTTCATCGTAATGCACAGTGTTTCATCGTAATGCACAGTGTTTCATCGTATTGCACAGTGTTTCATCGTATTTCACAGTGTTTCATCGTATTTCACAGTGTTTCATCGTATTGCACAGTGTTTCATCGTAATGCACAGTGTTTCATCGTATTGCACAGTGTTTCATCGTATTGCACAGTGTTTCATCGTATTGCACAGTGTTTCATCGTATTGCACAGTGTTTCATCGTATTGCACAGTGTTTCATCGTATTGCACAGTGTTTCATCGTATTGCACAGTGTTTCATCGTATTGCACAGTGTTTCATCGTAATGCACAGTGTTTCATCGTATTTCACAGTGTTTCATCGTAATGCACAGTGTTTCATCGTATTGCACAGTGTTTCATCGTATTGCACAGTGTTTCATCGTATTGCACAGTGTTTCATCGTATTGCACAGTGTTTCATCGTAATGCACAGTGTTTCATCGTATTGCACAGTGTTTCTTCGTAATGCACAGTGTTTCATCGTATTGCACAGTGTTTCATCTTTATGCACAGTGCTTCATCGTAATGCACAGTGCTTCATCGTTTTGCACAGTGTTTCATCGTAATGCACAGTGTTTCATCGTAATGCACAGTGTTTCATCGTAATGCACAGTGTTTCATCGTATTGCACAGTGTTTCATCGTAATGCACAGTGTTTCATCGTATTTCACAGTGTTTCATCGTATTTCACAGTTTCATCGTATGAAACCTAACACCAACTCGTTCTCTGCGCAACTGCTCAAGGGAGACAGTCACACATCACTTTTTTGGATGTCTGGCCATTTCTCATTGGCTGGAGACAAAATTGTCTGCCTTCACTTACAAGCACCACATACCAGTGGCGGATATTCAGAAGAGGCAACGGAGGCCACGACTCCTCTAATATTTGATTAGAAAACTTAAACACAATCTCCAACTCAATGAGTTCAATGTCAGTGTACGACCAGCCACCGTATTCCCTGCTATAGCAGAGATATAGTTCCAATAACTCAAGCCGTTACTAATAAATAGGCTTTAATGTTTATGGAGATCAAATTGAATATAACTATACAACGGCATCTATCGGCCATTGCAATGTGTATGAGAACTAAATAGGCCATTTCAACAACAGTTCCCGTTTCCATGGCAACAAAAGAACGACAAATCAGATGGCGTTATTTTCTCTTTGTTAAGCATATAAAAGTTAGTGCCCATTGGGAAGAGAATTTATGAAGTGTCGCATGTAAGTGACTTCGCTCCGTTGTTAGATACAAAGAAACCAGAACAAAACTATGCGATATTTTAATGAACAGAAAAACCACATGTTTGACATAACTTATAATGCAAATAACTAAGACATTATAATCAGCTATAATTATATTAATTTAGGCCAATAAATGGAGGAACTATATTTACATAGCGCATATGGCAGTAATGTTTCATGCCACAAATTATCAGGTTAACCTAGACGCTCGGTCTCATGTCCTGACCTTCTCAAGTTTCAAACTCGCCGTCCGCCTCTGGCACAGACTCTCTGCACCCAGAAACACTAACATTAAACAGACACGTGTGTTACCTGCCGGGGTGTCCGGTCGACGAGCTCATGCCCAGTTTTTGCTGCTTCTTGGAGATTAAATATATTCGTTTCATTTACAACTTTATTTTTTTTTATTTAAACAAAATTAATATCTTCAAATGCAGCGAGCTCCAACATTTCCAACAAAAACTGTAACCAATGAAAGCATTCTGGTCAATGGTCACCTTGCGGGAAAATACAACTTGCAATTTCATACCCACGATCTAAACGACAATTTCAAGCAGCAGAGATAAACTCAAGATGGAACAAAGCTTGTCAAATCATTAGACAGCTATTACCACTATTGTCTAAAAAGGAAATAACTCTAGAGGCAAAATGGGCACTCTACAATACAATCTTCATTCCTAAGTTGTGCTACCAATGCCAGTTCTGGACCCTAGTTGCAAGAACAATAAGAAAAATGACCTATACAGAGATGAAATGTGTTAGACGAATGACAGGAAACAGCCTGAGAGATAAGATTGGAAATGAAGCACTGAGAAAAAAAGCTAGGAAAAACCCACGCCATAGAATATATAAAGAAACAACAGAAAAAAATGGTTTGGCTTCGCGATAAAAAGCAGAAAGATCAAAATACAAAACGAGTCTCCAATAAACATTGCGAGAACACCAGACCCAAGGCCAACCACGAAAAAGATGGATTGATAGAATATTAGAAACAGCAGCAAACGTAACAGCAGGAGAGGCAAACAGAGAAGCAAAGACCACAAATTATATTTCCCCTCGACGCTGAAAAACTAACAAGAAGGAAAGAAGAAGACGCAGATCAACTGATGGTTTTATAATTTTCCTTCTTTGCTGACTTCTTTCTGGCTGATATCTCTGTTCTGAATTATCCGAGTCGACACTTCCACGTTATGTAATGAAGCCACAGCCAGGTTTGAATTTACATGTAATTGATTTCCCGTTTAGCTTGTCTCCCCACCTGTTGTGATACTGCATGTTCATATGTATCTCTCCCCGTGGATAACCATTACTTCCGCTAACTGGTTTCGATATGATCAATTTGCCTGCTGGTCGGCCTCTGTAATGTGCATTAGTGATACGCCTTTATACAGAAATTTCGTGATTTACTTAAGATTTAGCTAAAGGGGCAACTTGCCCCAGCGTAAGCCTAGCGACTTTATCATGTACGTGTAAAATAAACCGAATTTAGTAAATTGTTAGAGGTTCCTATAAACATAAAGTGTTTCTTGTAAAATACAGCTGGAGCTTCTATTTTGTTTTAATTTTAACACTTCCTGTTTTTTTTTTTTTATTATTGGATTTCTTCAACTTCCTATCACATGGCCTGGTCCCTTTCTTCCCCCCCCCTCTCTCCCTCACCACCCTCTCTCTCTTCCTCTCACATATACCACATTCCACTTTTGGACAGGACACGAGACGGTTCAGCTAGAGTGACTCATTTTTCTACTACACAATACTAATTATTTACATTAATTTTCTCTTATCTTTCTCTACTATAAATATAATATAATATATTCTCACTTCGTATTTTCTTATCTTTTGTCTTTTCCTTCTTTGTAGTATTAGTTTCAATTCTTCACAACATGTCGTAGAGTCATCGTTGTCTGATTCTTGTTTCCTGAAGAAGGTAGCTTGGGGGCCGAAACGTCAAATATTTTGTATTGTCCTTTTTTGTAAAGTTATCACCATACTTCATAGCAGTGTATATTACACCCCACCACGCGTTCCCTGTTACTAGCTTTACCACAGTATTGCATTTATTTGCATATTCCCTTTCTACAACTTCCAATATTAAGTATTTGGTGTCTATTTTTGTTTCCTTTCACGGTCTAATATTTAAATGTTGTCATTGCTCTATGCCATTTTGGAAAATCTCTTGTTTGGACTTTCATGTTTCTTAAATATTACTTTACTTCTGCTCATATCAAAATGTCAGCTTTGTAAAGAATTAACAATAAAAAATGGCATGCTTTCTCTGTTTAATACCAGAATGTCATGCTTTCTCTGTTTAATACCGGAATGTCATGCTTTCTTTGTTTAATACCAGAATGTCATGCTTTCTCTGTTTAATACCAGAATGTCATGCTTTCTTTGTTTAATACCAGAATGTCATGCTTTCTCTGTTTAATACCAGAATGTCATGCTTTCTTTGTTTAATACCAGAATGTCATGCTTTCTCTGTTTAATACCAGAATGTCATGCTTTCTCTGTTTAATACCAGAATGTCATGCTTTCTTTGTTTAATACCAGAATGTCATGCTTTCTCTGTTTAATACCAGAATGTCATGCTTTCTTTGTTTAATACCAGAATGTCATGCTTTCTCTGTTTAATACCAGAATGTCATGCTTTCTCTGTTTAATACCAGAATGTCATGCTTTCTCTGTTTAATACCAGAATGTCATGCTTTCTCTGTTTAATACCAGAATATCATGCTTTCTCTAAAACTCAGTTTCGTGAATAATGTGAACATAAATGACTATGTGGAAAGAAGAGCTTGCCAAAGGCAGCTCAAGTGATGACAGACTGTGACCGCTGGTTGAATGTGGCCAAACTCAAAGTAGACAGGATGCTGGCGTTAGAAGAGCACAAAAGAAACAGCGCAATCAGGCAAGCTGTTGACACCATTGTCTCATTTAAAATCTCTTCAGTTTTGATTTTATTTTCTGGCGTCAAAAACATCTCAAAATGACTGTAATATTTAGTATATCTCAAATGACTTTTCAACATCTAAAACATCTCAAAATGACTTTGTAACGTCTAAAATATATCAAAATGACTTTGTAAACATCTAAAATATATCAAAATGACTTAGCAATATCTTAAACATCTTAAAATGACATTGTAACATCGAAAACATATAAAAATGACTGTACCATTTATAACATCTCAATCTGACTTTGCACCACCTAAAACATCTCAATCTGACTTTGTAACATCTAAACATCTCAATCTCACAACCATGACTCAATGTGACTTTGTAACATCGCAATATGGATTTGTACCATCTAAAACACCTCAAACTGACTTTGTATCATCTCTCTCTCTCTCTATCTCTCTCTATCTCTCTCTATCTCTCTCTCTATCTCTCTCTCTGCGATCAGGACTCAATCAGAGTAGGATTCCAGACTCTCACATGAAGTCAGCTGTCAGGTTAAGTGTGTTGATCGCCCCCACAGACAGAACATCACAATTAGAGTCTGCCAGATCCACTCTGATTGAACACCCGTTAAAACGTTGCACTGTGTTCTGCGCCAGTGGCCAAATGCATCCGATTTACCATCTAAACATCTCAGTATGACCTTGCACCATCTAAAACATTTCAATATGACTTTGTAACATCTAAAACATCACAATCTGACTTTGTAACATCTAAAACATCTCAATCTGACTTTGTAACATCTAAACATCTCAATCTGACCATTTACCATCTAAAACATCTCAATATGACTTTGTACTATCTAAAACATCTCAATCTGACTGTGTAACATCTAAAACATCTCAATCTGACTTTGTAACATCTAAAACACATCAATCTGGCTTTGCAACATCTAAAACACCTCAATCTGACTTTGTAACATCTAAAACACCTCAATCTGACTGTACCATTTATAATTTCTCAATCTCACTGTACCATCTACACATCTCAATCTGACCTTTTAGCATCTAAAACCTATCAAACTGACATTGTTACATATATAACATCTCAATCTGACTGTATCATCTAAAACATATCAATCTGACTGTGTAACATCTAAAACATCTCAATCTGACTTTGTAACATCTAAAACACCTCAATCTGATTTTGTAACATCTAAAACACCTCAATCTGACTTTGTAACATCTAAAACACCTCAATCTGACTTTGTAACATCTAAAACACCTCAATCTGACTTTGTAGCATCTAAAACACCTCAATCTGACTTTGTAACATCTAAAACATCTCAATCTGACTTTGTAATATCTAAAACATCTCAATCTGACTTTGCAACATCTAAAACAACTCAATCTGACGTTGTAACATCTAAAACACCTTAATCTGACTGTGTAACATCTAAAACACCTCAATCTGACTTTGTAACATCTAAAACATCTCAATCTGACTGTAACATCTAAAACATCTCAATCTGACTTTGTAACATCTAAAACACCTTAATCTGACTTTGTAACATCTAAAGCATCTCAATCTGACTTTGTAACATCTAAAACATCTCAATCTGACTGTACCATCTTAAACATCTCAATCTGACTGTAACATCTAAAACATCTCAATCTGACTGTAACATCTAAAACATCTCAATCTGACTTTGGAAAATCCAAACCTTATTTATTTTACTATTTAACATGCAATGTATTCTGATTATAGTTTATGACATCTGAGACTTCGAAATGTGCAATTTTGAAATGTAAAACTTTATAATTTTACACTTTTACATCTATAACTTGTTAATGTCACTATATGACATGCACAATTTTCTGATTTTGCTATATGATATCCAACACTCTTACTACTTAAAATAACATTCCATGATTTAACTAACTGACATCAAAATAATTTTTAACTTACTAATTAAAGTCAGTATAGTAAAGAGCCCCGTCACGCCAAGTGGCGTATAGGGAATATGGTGTTAGTGACCATCAATTTTACAGACCTTCAGCACATGATTTTCGGGGTAATGTGGTCGATATTACGCCCGCGCCGCTTTACTTTCCCAGAAAAAATCCGGTAACCATTTAAGGCTGGGTGAACCCGGAAGCCGTCGGTTGGGATCGAACCCGACCCCTTGTCCTTTGTAGTCCAGTTCACTAACCACTGAGCTATCGAGGCTCACTTACTAATGTTTTCTGGAATGGAGGATCTGGATTTTACTATTTGACGTGTACAAACTATTTATTCTTTCAATGCCATACCTATCATGATGTGACGGGGATAATCCGACGATTAACTGTGTTTTAAATGTTTGGAATTGGAGTCAAACACGATGTCCTATAGTTTGTTTCAGATTGTTTGCCTCCCTAATTCCAGTAATATCTCGAAAACCGTCTGATGGAATACCATGATTTTTTGCATGCGACCTTAGATTTTCAATGACGTAACGAATTTATCATTTAAATTATCGTATGTGTTACCGTTTCCTCAAAGCGGCAACTTCCTTTGATCTCCTTCATATTTGTATTTATTTTGACACAAAAAACAGAATGTACGGTAAATGAAGATCTTTTACACTTTTTAGAGGAAAAGGCGTAACTTTTATTTTTATATAAGGGACATTATTACTTTATAATAAGAGAGTAAGTAAGTAAGTGTTCCTGTCATGCCTGAAGGTGTATAGGGGAATAAACCGCCACAATTGCACTTTTTCACAACATGCTACCCATTTGGATTGGGCTCTTTTAATTATACAACTAATATTGAATCAAATCAAAATAGGCCGAACATTCACCGAATAGAAATTATTTATTTTAAGAACACAGAATACATCGTCAACTCACTAAAAAAACAGTTCCTGAAGTGGTCCGTATCCAGAGTTTCCAACTCCAACAAAGTCACTTCAGTAAGTTCAAACAAATGAGTTTTATTCAGAATCTGCCGAATCTAATAGACGTATTACCATTTTTGGTTGAATAACCCACAGACCATCGTTTCTCCAATACTTATCTTCCTCAACCATAACATGGTCTTCACAACTAGCCCAATAATCTTTGTCTATGTTTGAAATAGCAACATTGGTAAGCTCTTTAACATCAGATAATTTGAAAGTTTTATTTTCGGATGCTACTTGCCCTTTGATCTTTGCCCAAACTCATTCAATAGGATTTAGGTGTGAGTGATATGGAGGCAGCCTCAAACATCTATGACCATGTTCTTCAATTAATTTATCTATTTGAAATATCTTTGGCCGTTGTATCTGTTTTACAAGTGAAAGTAATTCAGGCTTGAGATACATATCGTTAAATGGTATTTGTTCCCTTGTCAGCCATGTCTTTATTTCAGCTTTAGTGCTTGATGATGTTGGAACTTTATCTTCTTGTGCCACTTTGTTATGGTAAGATGCATTATCCATGATCAAACAAGATGGTCGATCTAATAAAGGCAAAAGAGTGTCTTTAATCCAATCTCTGAACATATGACTGTTCATCTCTGAATGATAATCCTGGTTATCAGTTGACTTTGCAATAAAAACAAGTTCAGCATTCTCCACCAGGCCATTATTTTTGCTCCCAGCATGTGCCACTATAAGGCGCTTTCCTTTGCTGCTAGGTACATACCTTTTAATAGTCCCATCTAATGACTGCCATTCTTTTTCATTTGTGTGGTGGGCATTAATCCATGTTTCGTCCAAGTACACAATGTCATAATCTTCATTACGCATTTGTCTAACTTCACGTAAATATTTGCTTCTTGCAGCTACTAAATGAGGTTTCTCGCAAATGATGTTTCATCCACAAGAATATTTTCTAAAAGTGAAGCCTAAACTCCGCACACTTCTCCATAGTGTGGTTTTTGATACATCAATACTGGTGTTCTTTTTAAGCCAAATCTTAAGTTTCCTTATGGTAACTTCTTCCCCTAAGTCAAACATTTTACAAATCTCTCTGCGGACAAGTTCTCTGTCAAAACTGTCTAACAAATGTTTTCTTCCTCGACTTCTTTCTTTCCTTGAACATTCACATTGAACATTTTTCACTGATCTATGAAACGACCGTTTACTTAAACCTAACACGTGCATCGTTCTCTTTTCAGGATTTGATATGCTGTGATATAGACTCCCTCGTTTTGCCTCTCTACAAAAATATAAATATAATTTCTTTGTAATATTTTGTTCAGTAACAAATTTCAACTTTAAACTCATTGTTAAGGGCACAACTCACAAAACACGCCTATGTAAATAATTTGATTTTGTATTTTTGGTGACGTTATACTAATGACGTGATACAAAAAGTTGACAATTTTAATCCAGTAAGTGCAAAACCAGAATTGCGCACCGAATATAAGAGAAATTTGCTACACATATGTGCAAATATTGACAAAAATCTGACATTTGCAATTCAATAGTGTAAACCGGTGCCTTTACCCACCAACATATAAAGGAAATTCCCAAATGAAGATGTTTAAATCATTCTTGAAGTGATATGGAAGGGGTAAATACTCTTAAATTTTGATTCAAATGTGCCCAAGTTTAATCATACTTTTATCCTCCTGGTAAGCAAGCGCACAAGAAAAACCAGCAGTTTGTTTGCAATGAATTTATTTTTTCTATTACGTTATGAGATTCAGTAGGTTACATGCAAAATATCAGCACTGTAGCACAAATGGTTGCTGAGCTGTGGTTTTTTGAAGTGAGGCAAAAAATCTGAAGCGAACTATAACATCATCAAGCGCTATACATTTTAAAAATATGACGATCATCATTTTCAGGAGGACGTGAACTTCCGGTCAATATGGTGGATAGGCGGCAGGAACCATTGAATGCTATGTATGAAAGTGTTCATTGTTGC
Source organism: Megaustenia siamemsis (assembly GCA_032433765.1). Taxonomy (NCBI): domain Eukaryota; kingdom Metazoa; phylum Mollusca; class Gastropoda; order Stylommatophora; family Ariophantidae; genus Megaustenia; species Megaustenia siamemsis. Next base: position 10,581,002 of record JAVIAB010000051.1, on the reverse strand, counting down.
AGTTTCCTCATATTCCAAGTCCGGCTTGTTGCAGGAGCTACTGAGTTAGGTGCGCTGTGCACACCGTGAGCTGTGTGTTTCATCCTTTTGATCATGTTTCGATGTTCCAATTGTTTATGATGAATGATGATATCGTATGACAAGGAACAGTTGGCTGTGTTCACTTTCAGTGCGGTTTCGCCTTATGTCTTTTGGCGTGTGCTGAGACTGCTATGATGGAGACTACAGCTACCTTTCTTTGTTTGGGAGATGAGTTAGTAATTCGGATGATTCCACTGGCATGGGCAATTGAGCAATTATGGAGTTTAATTCGTTTGCAGTGATACCGGGGCCCTCCATAATCAAAGAACCTATTATGATTTTCAGCTTACTATGAAAACCTGTATTTCGTCTCTGCTACTATTTGATTCTACGTTTGTATTTATTTTCTACTTGGGAATACGGTTTTTTTTTCAGCTAAAACGGTCCGGAACGCGTTCCTGTATTTTTTTTTCTAACGGTCACTGAACTGCATAACCTACTATTTTTTTGTTGTCTTTTTTGTGTGTGTTTATTTCTATGTTAAAATTGTGATATGAAATGCTATATTTTTTTATTTGCGTCATGCCCATATGGTGACCATTTTATTCCATGACCACGGTACATTTCTGCGTGATGTGGTCGATATCACGCCAGGCCGCCTTTACTTACCAGAAACTCTCTGGTACAAATTCCTTTAGAGCTTGGGTGAATCCTTTAGCTTTGTCGGTCCCAAACAAAAAGTCTGCAACTTCTGGAAAGTGAACCAGGACCTATCTGATCAGGAAGCGATCGCACAAACCACTCAGCCACTGGAGCTAATAATAATATAAATATAAATTAATATTAATTGTTATATATATATACATATATATGTATGTATGTATATGTATATATATAGCTGTCATTGTAAAAAGTATTGTTATGGAAACAGCGCCATATATTTTAGATCAGTGATCTCTGCAATATGTGCCACTTTGGCGCGCAAGGTTTCTGTTTTTGAGATTGTGGTTCTGCCCTATGTGCCGTCTTCGGCTCGAAAGGACAATATAATTAGATATATATATATATATATATATATATATATATATATATATATATATATATATATATTTATATATATATATATATAATATTTAAAAATTGAAAAACATCTTGTGCAATAAGTCTATATCAATAGAGTTGATAAAGTGAGTTCATCGGTGCTATATATATCCAATTCTGACCTATGGACGCGAATCATATTAAACTATGATTTTGATATGAAAGAAGCTGCAGAGATGGATTTCTTAGAAGATCAGCTAAAAAGACCAACGAGGACATTATAAAAGAGGCCGACACAAAAAGGGGGCTCCTAAAAACTTCATAAAGAAATAATCAACCTTTTTTTCTGACGCATCATGAGAAGAGGACAGTTGGAGTACTTGGTTACAACTGGCAAAACACAGGAATGAGAAATCGCGGACGACAAAAATAGGAGGTACTGGTTAGCTTGGTGTTATGTCATGGAAAACAGTCAACAACATAATTGATACAAAGCACTGTAGATTGATATGTGGATTGATATGTGGATTGATATGTGGATTGATATGTAGATTGATATGTGGATTGATATGTGGATTGATATTGATTGAATTGTGGAAGGACACGATCGCCTACGCTAACCGGCATGACACATGTTGATGATTATGATATTAAAATAAAAATAATAGTACTGTATGATATACAAAGAGAGCTAATTTCCAATATTAGGAAGAAACAATCATCATTTTTTGGTCATGTAATGAGAAGAGAACAACTGGAATATATTGTAACAACTGTGAAAATTGAGGGACGAAGAGATAGTGGAAAGCAAAGAGAAGAAAAAAATACCAGACAGCTTAAGAGAATGGCTTGGCAGAAGGTCAACAACAGAAATGATAAATAACTGTCGAGATCGAAAATTGTGGAGAGACATGATCACCTACGCCAGCAGGCCCGGTACTTGATGATGATGATGATGATGATATACAAAGTGATAACACAAATTAATTCAATAAATACATATACTGTATACTGGAGGACATCAAGGTCTGATATTTTACGATTTACTCGCTTTGTGGACTCATATGTGAAAAGCTCTGGTAAACCTTATTTTTTTTTTTTTTAAACTACGTTCTGTGGCTGCTGCAGCCAAGCTGCTGGTTGCTGACGTACCGGCTACTATAATTATATAATTTACCTGCTAGTGGTGGTCGTTATCGTGCTCGTCGTCTTGTGGAAGTTTTCACGCAATTTTGTGTTGCATATAAAATCTGCCCCCTTTCACTACACTTTAAAAAAAAAAGTTTTATATAAATTTGCAAGCACAATAAGTAACAAGGTTGCCATATTAGCTCTTTTGATACCAGTTTTAAGAAAACTGGCATTCTTTTTAGTTCAGTTGACGTCAGAGAATTGATTTGGCTTATTTGGCGACTCCCTGGCTTTTTACATTAGCTGTATTAAAATTACATACCACCGCCTCTAAACGAATATTTTAAAAATTATTTTGGCTTCAAAATGGCACAACTTCAAAATCAGGATTTTCCGGAACTTCTGTTCACACTTAGATGGACAGTGGATTTTAGGTTGCCATATTGTCATTTTTGGAGCCAAATTTGTGAAATGTTAGTTCCCTTCCTGTAGGTGGATAACATGTAAATGGCATTCAGCTAGACTCGTGAATTAAATCACAACATATGGCCAATGTCTTACGAGTTACTGAGGTAGGTAGCTGAGTTGGCCGTGTGCTCTAGTGTTTGGTTCTCGTGGCTTGACGCTGTGCCGAGAAGTAGGGGATCGATCCTACTTCGGATCATCTATTGTTCGTCGTTTTTTTTTTCTGTTGATTATTTGTGATTTTTTTCAGAGTGTTGTAACAATTCAACACGGTGAATCCAACAGTTATGTACAGTCTAGAGTGAGAGGGACACTTTTTTCCCCATGTTTAAAATTTAAGTTGTCCTCACAAATTTTACTTTTGATCTCAGAAATGAGGCTTTGGTCTCGCAGGCTTGTCCAAGTGAAGTTTGACGAAAGGTACACAAAGACATTTGTTGAGCAGGGACAGTGAATCTATGTTGGTCAGTAGCCGTTTCTTTCATAACTTGTGTTTGCTTTCTGGATTGTACAGCAACACAATTAAAGCCAGAGTTTAACAGAGAGCATCTGTTGAACTACACAAATAACATGCTCATTCTTTGTGTTTGCGTCTCATGTTAGTTGTACAGGAACTAGTGAGGATTACAGATTGTCGTTCACAGCACATCAGTAGGAATTGGTGGGACTGAAAGATTATCGCTCTCAGCATATCATAGGAATTGGTGGGACTGAAAGATGGTCGATCCCAGCACAGCAGTAGGAATTTGTGAAACTAAAAAATGAGCGTACTCATCACATCAGTAGAAACCGGTAAGGCAGAAATATGAGTTCTCTCAGCACATCAGCAGGAATTGGTGAGACTGAAAAATGAGCTTTTTCAGCAAATCAGCAGGAACTTGTAAGACTGAAAAATAATCGCTCTCATCAAATCAGTAAGAATTGGTGAGACTGAAAGATGAGTTCTCTCAGCACATCAGCAGGAATTGGTGAGACTGAAAAATGAGTTCTCTCAGCACATCAGCAGGAATTGGTGAGACTGAAAGATGACGACTAGCAGTAGATCAGTTGCACAAGAATTGGTTAGACTGAACATTCTATTTCAACAAACGAAAGCGAATCCACATGAACTGTGTCAAGAATTATTTTTGTGCCAGAAAGGTTTTCAAAACAGATTGTGTGACGTCAATGGCTACTAAATATTATTTCAATAACTTATTTTCCTGTCATGTCTTTTAATAACATCCAATCATTTCTTACAGAACAGGAACATTACTACAGTTCATCAACATTCTTTTCAAACTGAAATAGAGGTGTAATGTTGATCTATCAGAACTGAATCCTACTGATACTAAAGCAGATTCAGGGGCCGTGTTTTCAGACCTTTAACCAATCGTAGACACACATACTCAACACATAGGCTACCACGTTTGGATGCGTCCATTTATGAGGTAAATTTTAAAAAAACCCAGAACAAATGTAATAAATGTAATAATGTTACATATCTGCTATTTGTGAGCGTTGACGTGTATGACTGCCTTGTTTCTGTGAACTGACTGACAACTCTTGGTATGTGTGGTGTTTGTCTACAAATTTGTTTGGCTTGGTGGATAATACTGCTTCTCTTAAGCTGTCCCAATGCAAGCTTTTGGAATCGGTCTTTCATTGGGTGCCTCGGCATGCATGACATTTTTTCTGCCTGTATCAGAACATTTCTGTCCCTCCCTTCTCTCAGTGTTAGTATCCTCCACAATTTCTCCATCTCCAATATTGGTGTTGCTTTCATTGCTCTTGTGATGACCCTAAGTGCCTGGTTTTGTACTTTATCCAGTTCTTGCAGTGTGGTGTTTGATGCTGAACATCATGCAGGTAATCCATATTCTAGATGTGGGCGTATACTCTGTTGGTGAACTTTACTGAGTATTTTCCCACTCGCACCCCACGTAGTTCCACACATCTTTCTTAGAATAGCCAACTTCCTCCTTGCTTTTTGGGTTGCCTTATTTATCTGCTGTTTCCAAGATAGTTTGTTGTCAAATGTAACTCCGAGATACGTAGCTTGTATGTCTTCTTTCACAGGCTCATTGTTTATGTAGATGGCTCCTGCTTTTTGTTTTAGGTAGAGAGTGAAAAGTGTGGTACTGCATTTGTCTGTATTGATGCTGATACACCATCTATTTGTCCATGAGTTCAGTGCATTCATAGCTCTTTGTAGCAATTTGGAGGCCACTGTTGCATACACCTCTGGGCACCATATTACCACGTCATCTGCATACATTCTATTTCACATTACATTACACTAGAAAAAGTGTTGGAGATAGTAGGCCTCACTGTGGGACGCCCTGGCGCAGTAAGCCCTTCTTACTTTTAAGACCATCCAGTTGCACTCTGGTTCTCCTGTTATGCAGGTATACTTTCACCAATTTGTACATCCTGCCATTTATTCCGTAATTTCTCAGTATCTTCAAGAGTCCTACCTGCCATACCTTATCAATTGCTTTCTTTATGTCCACCCGTGCTGCTAGTACCAGTTTCTTTTCTAGGAAAGCATCCTCGATTTCCTGGGAAAGATAGGTTGCCTGATCTTCGGTAGAGTAACACTATCCAAAGCCAGCTTGCTGCGGGACATGGAGGTTCTCACTTTCCATGTAGCAATGCAGTCTGAGATTGATTATACGTTCCATAGTTTTACACAAACAGCTTGTAAGGCTGATTGGTCTATAGCTGGATGTCGTCGAACCATCTTTTTCTGGCTTTAGTAATGGTATCATAAATGCTTCTCTCCATGCTTATGGCTTAGAGATAGAAAGTTGCAGAGATAGAAAGTTGCAGAGATAGAAAGTTGTACAGGCAGAAAGTTGTAGAGACAGAAAGTTGTTGGGGTAGAAAGTAGTAGAGAGAAAATTGTGGATAGAAAGTTGTAGAGAGAGATGATTATCTACGCATGCAAGGGCTGTAAGTAAAGTAAGTAAAGAACCCATTCATGCCAAGGGGCGTGTAGGTAGTATGGTGTTAGTGACCATAATTTTTACTGACCTGTGGCACATGATTTTTGGGATAATGTGGTCGGTATTTTTCTCTTTCCCAGAAAAAAATCCGGTAACCATTTAAGGCTGTGTGAACCCGGAAGCCTTCGATCAGGATCGAACCCGATCTATTGTCCTTTGTAGCCCAGTTCACTAACGACTGAGCTATCGCAGCTTCCTATACAGGCACTGTACTTGAAGACAACTGTTGCGAGAAATCGGGCCGAGTTATTGCTTTCAGAGAATTGACAAATAAAATTCACTTCATGTACAAAAATTCTCAGAGACTTCACTTCTGATGAGGTTGAACACCATGTGTTCACAAAGAAATATATGTTTGAACTAACTCATGAGTTCTTCACATCATGATAAAAAGTCAGTGTCTTTTTTTCTCTGTAGAAATGTAGACTGTCGTCTAAGTTCTTATCTAGCAACGCTAGTAAGTTGAATGGCTAATTGGTACCGATAGAGAGAAGATGTTTTAGTACAATGAGCAAGAGTCACAAAGAGTGATTTGAAAAAGGGCACCAAAGATAAAAGGAATGTGATCATCATCGAGTGTCGTCTCCGCATCGATGGTTGGCTTGAAGCGACATTCTGCTCTGTCTCTTGCTTTGATAGTGCAGGTTGTCATAGGCTGGCTTGTCCATCGTTTCATGTTACTCGTCCATGTTAGTCTTGGTCTGCCTCTTTTACCTCGTATTTTCCCTCCCGAGATTACTTTTAGTGGCTGCTGTGTCTTATATTGTTTATTTAACCTGTTGATGGGGAAGAAGTGAATCCGATATGTCTTCCTTTCTCTCTCTCTCTCTCTCTCTCTCTCTCTCTCTGAGCACACCTTAAACTATTATATAAACAGCTGAAATAAATGAATAAATCATCAAATCAACAACAAAATCATACAATAAACAATTAAAATCATAACTTATAAAACTAACTCATTAAAATAACAAGTAATAATTTGGTTCATTATTGCCGATGCAGTTGAAATCAACTGTTAAAAATAAACACTTTTAGAATGTATTCATTTATAACGCGTTTATTATCGTAGCTGCATGTTTCCGAGTTTGAAATAAAAAATAAAAAAATAAATAAAAGAAAAGCACAAGGCTCTATTTGCCTTTTAAAGAAAGCTGATGTGTATGGATACAGCAGACGATCACAGACAATAATTGTGCTTACACTCATGTTGCTTCAATTCTGTGCTTGTAGACTACATTTACGTCCAATTTTCACAGCATTTGCACACACTGGGAAGTTCAGCATTTCACAAATGGAGACCACTTGTACGATCAATCTGCTCATATAAGTTTCCTTTCTACAACCAAAGACCTGCATTGCAATTTTTTGTCTACAATCTTTCTTTGTTGAAGTTTAAATGTGTTCGTGGCTTTTATTTCAACGTGGGGTCCAGATTTTTCGGATGGAGAGCCAAACAGTAATTACCTGCCAGCAGCAGCAATACAGAGAACTCGGACCGGTGAAAAACAATACTTCAGATCCTCATCCATTTTTTTCTGGCTTCCCTAAGCATTTTCTGGGAAGGCAGATTTGTATGAAGGGTAGATTTATATGAGTGGAAACTAAACTAAAAGGAGAGAAAACAATATCTTTACAGAGTTATATCATTTCAGGTGTTGCCAGAGAGATTACAGAACTGGAGAATAAAGGCCGCTTACTCATTGCAGCTGCCACGAGATGCCCGTCTCTGAGGTGCTCATTCTCCAAGGATAGAAAACAAAATGTTTGATTCCAGGGGGGTTAGATTCGGCGTTTCTTTGGTTCTTAGCATGACCTGAGTAAAAGCCGATCTAAGGGGTAATGTTTATATTTATATGAATGGAAGATGATTTAACTGGTGATGTTTAGGTTTATATGAATGGAAGATGATTTAACTGGTGATGTTTAGGTTTATATGAATGGAAGATGATTTAACTGGTGATGTTTAGGTTTATATGAATGGAAGATGATTTAACTGGTGATGTTTAGGTTTATATGAATGGAAGATGATTTAACTGGTGATGTTTAGGTTTATATGAATGGAAGATGATTTAACTGGTGATGTTTAGGTTTATATGAATGGAAGATGATTTAACTGGTGATGTTTAGGTTTATATGAATGGAAAATGATTTAACTGGTGATGTTTAGGTTTATATGAGTGGAAGATGATTTAACTGGTGATGTTTATATTGATATGAGTGGAAGATGATTTAACTGGTGATGTTTATATTTATATGAGTGGAAGATGATTTAACTGGTGATATTTAGGTTGATATGAGTGGTAGATGATTTACCTGGTAATGTTTAGATTGATATGAGTGGAAGATGATTTAACTGGTGATGTTTAGGTTGATATGAGTGGAAGATGATTTAACTGGTGATGTTTAGGTTGATATGAGTGGAAGATGATTTAACTGGTGATGTTTAGATTGATATGAGTGGAAGATGATTTAACTGGTGATGTTTAGATTGATATGAGTGGTAGATGATTTACCTGGTAATGTTTAGATTGATATGAGTGGAAGATGATTTAACTGGTGATGTTTAGATTGATATGAGTGGAAGATGATTTAACTGGTGATGTTTAGGTTGATATGAGTGGAAGATGATTTAACTGGTGATGTTTAGGTTGATATGAGTGGAAGATGATTTAACTGGTGATGTTTAGATTGATATGAGTGGAAGATGATTTAACTGGTGATGTTTAGATTGATATGAGTGGAAGATGATTTAACTGGTGATGTTTAGATTGATATGAGTGGTAGATGATTTACCTGGTAATGTTTAGGTTTATATTTCTATGACAACGGCATATTTTGGGTGATGTGGTTGGTATCACCCAGGCCGCCTTTACTTTCCACAAAAATCTCTGGTACCCATTTTTAGAGGATTGGTGAACCCCGAAGCTTTGCCGGACCGAAAAAAAAAAATCCACCTCTTTTGGGAATCGAACCAGCTGATTAGGAAGCGAGCACACTAACCACTCAGCCACCGAGGCTCACTGATATAGCGTGTGACATTATCACAGTAGAAACACTTCTCTCACCTTTCACATTATATATGTTATCTCAATTAAATAACAAATGTCTCAATACAAAAACAAAGTGTTTGAAAATAATGCCACGTGTCCAGGTATCCTTGGTGTGTTATACGTTAAGGTAGCAACACAGAACAGACATAGTGATGTCATTATCATCATCGTGTGCCACACCGGTTGGCGTAGGCGATTATGTCCTTTCATGATTTTCTATCCATCGTGCATCGTATCGGTTCTATTGTTGACTGTTTACCATGCCATGACACCAGGCTATCTAGTATTTTCTCTCTTTGCCGTCCGCGATCTCTCTTTCCCTGTATTTTGCCAGTTGTAACCAAGTATTCACACACATAAATATGTAAGTGACACTATATCTATATGTGTTGTGAAAACATTTTAGAAGAATTGAGTTATTGAGTTATTTGCGGGTCATCATCATTGCACTCCGAACATGTCCATAGGTGCTCAGATCCCCTCCTCAGCAATTCCCGCAGTGTCCAGCGACTGACGACTCCAGTTCTATGTTGGTTGATAAGTCTTCTTACACGGCCACTAAGTTTCTCATTTCTGGCTGTGCCCATCTTAACTCCCATTTCCATCATCCGAAGAAGTGACGTGGATCTGTGTTTGTCGAAGTCATGTGCTCTTCCCACATCTCGGAGGGCATTGATGATGTCCGCCCGATCCATCGGTTGCACGTCCTCAACGACAGCGCAGCTAGCCAACCTTTCCGCTCTTTCATTTCCCCGTACTCCCGCATGTCCAGGGACATAGACAAAGGTGACCTTACGTATTTTGGATTTCTGTAACGACTCTACCCATTGCATGCGTACAGAGCCCGCCTCCACTTTTTTTATCATGCTCATCGAATCACTCAGTATACATGCGTGGGTGTAGTCTTGTGACTCTAACCATTTGAATGCCTTGGTCACTGCCATCGCCTCCATTGTCATGCTACTCGTGGTCATGACGTGTGCACCACTGTCTTCTTTGACTATTCTGCATGCCGAGCGTGCTGTAAATGCCCATGCACTTCTTTGGTGTGGTATTACAGATCCGTCTGTATAGATGACTGCATCTTTCTCATCGGTGTTATCGCAGATGAGACCGTTGACCTCGGCATTAACCACGACCGGGTTCTGCTCCCTACTTTTCCTGTTGAGTGTGACAATACACGAGAAAGTCCCCTTGAATGACGTAGGCACCGGTATCCACTCCTCACCAACGCAGATGCGTGTAAGCCCACAGACCTGTTTGATGACATCTTCTGCTCGAGTAGACTACATCCTTGGACTACAGACATTTAAATATGATTCACATGTGCCTAGAAGAGAAACTATTATTTCAATGAGCACTTTGTAACAAGCAATTTACTCTCCAGCTTTATACAACTTACGTTTCCTTCAGAAGATAGAAAAGATTTAATGTCAACTAACGTGAGAAAAGAACAACAAATTGCTTGGTTCCTCAGTGAGAATGGACCGGTGCAAAGATAACAACTTTTTTCCAACTAATCTTCAAATAATGAGAGTGTGCAGAAGACTTTGGAATGAAAATAATTGAGAATTATTATATTTTCTTTAAAGCAGTTTAGAAAAGGCAGTTTGAAGATGATGATATTTACTATAAAGGTAATTTAGATAAGCAAAAAAAAAAGTAAAGTATCCCCGTCACGCCAAGTGGCGTATAGGGAAATGATGTTAGTGACCCTATATTTTACAGACCTTCAGCACATGATTTTTGGGGTAATGTGGTCGGTATTACGCCGGTGCTACTTTACTTTCCCAGAAAAAAAAATCCGGTACCCATTTAAGGCTGGGTGAACCCGGAAGCCGTCGGTTGGGATCGAACCCTACCCCTTGTCCTTTGTAGTCCAGTTCACCAACCACTGAGCTATCACGGCTCCCTAATTTAGATAAGGTAGTTTGAAAATTGTGATAAATTTAAATGGAGGTGCGCGTGGCCGTGCGGCTAATACCACCACTGTTTCACTGGCTGAAGAGCAGGTGGACAGTGTTCGAAACCCGTGGTGGACAAAAAGGATTTTTTTCTATTGGGGGTGGGTGAAACAAAAATCATGAGTCTCACACGTCGTGGCGACTGCTTGACCAAGTGGCCTTTATCCCTCTGGTTCTATCGTGAGTCCTCCGACATACACCAGCAATGGTACTATGTGTCCTAAAAACAGGTTTTTTTTTTTTATTTTAAGAAAGGCAATTTGAAGATGGTGATATTTGCAATAAGGCAATTTAGAAAATGTAGTTTGAAATTTGTGATAATTTATTTAAGGCAAGTTGGAAAGGGCAGTTTTAAAATTGTGATACATTTCAATAAGGCAATTTGCCCTCTGAGACAACTCGCGAGTTCTTTTACCTTCTATGTCATTATATTACATGGGTCGATGTATAAACATAACTGTCATTCATTTAATATACCATGTCTCTTCATTTTGCCAAAGGGTGAGATTTCATAGACTGCTAAAGTAATAAAAATTGAGATAACTATCTAGCTCAAACTGAATATCAATTAACTGCCTTAATGTCATGGATATCAACTAAATATCCTTATCAAGCAAAATAAACTAACGGTACGCATAATAAGTCATATAATACAGAACCAATATAATAAATATATTTCTTCTTTTTCTACCTTTCAACTCCTGTGGGGCATAAGTCTTCAACAAACACTTTCCAAGCCGTCTGTTTCTTGCCATTCTTTTAAAGATCATTCCATGTCTCATCGTCGACATCTCTACTTCTATCTGTCTTCTCCAAGAATACCTTGGTCTTTTTCCCTGGGGGTTCCAAAAAAGGGCCTGTTTTTTTATACTTTCAGTTGGCTTCTGCGATGTGTCCTATCCAGCGCCTTCGTCTTTGCTTTATCTCTTTATCCACTGGTATTTGACTGGTACATGTCCATAATTCTATGTTAGTGATTTTGTCCTGAAATTTCCATCCTTTTATTCTGCGCAAACATCCATTAATGAAGGTCTGTATCTTCATGATTGTTATTTTTGTTGTTCTCCATATTTCTCGGCCATATAATAGGACTGACTTAACATTGGAGCTGAAGATTTTAATTTTTGTATTAAACCTAATTTCTTTGGACTTTCATATGTTTCCCAGTGCAACAAATGCTCCTTTTGCTTTTGATATCCTTATTTTGGTATCGTTATCTGTCCCTCTTTCTTTGTCTATATTACTGCCCAGATATATGTAAGATTTAACGTCTAGTAGTGGTATTTCTCCTATTATTATTTGGTTATTGCCAATTGCATTAATTCTCATAATTGTGGTCTTATCTCTATTTATTTTCATTCCCATCTGGTGTGATCTCTCATCAAGTATGCTCATTTTGTTTGCATCTGTTGATGAGTATGTGATAGGAGAGCTATGTCTTCAGCAAAGTCTAAGTCATCAAGTTGATTGGTCAGTGACTCTGTTTCTGTTGTTTTCAGTTATTTTCATAATCCAATCTATGGCCAGTAGAAAGAGAAATGAATATAGAAGGCATACCTGCCTTGCTCCTGTTATTATTTCAAATGCTTCTGTAAGCTACCCTTCGTGCACACCACATTTTGTTCCTTCATACATTGTTTTTATCAGGTTAATAAACTTACGGGGCTTCCGTAATGACTCAGCCATTTGCAAAGCGTTCCTTTATCTAAACTATCAAATGCCTTTTCGTAATATATGAATCCAATATAAAGTGGGGACTGTAGTTCTAAGCTTTTTTCAACCATTACAAGTAGGGTAGTTATTTGATCAGCACATTATCTGGTTTTTTTTCATAAAACCTGCTTGTTCATCTCTCAGACGTTTCTCTATGGCCTCTTTTAGTCTCTCCGTAATGATTCCAGTTAGTATTTTTCCTGGCACTGATAATAACATAATTTCCCTACGATAGTCCTTCCTTTTATACGAATTTAACTTAACATAACCGTTCACCTAAATGCTAAGGTAGGATCAGACAACAGAGGCTTCGAAGAGATTATGGGAAAACATGGACTTGGAGATATAAACGAGAATGGAGAGATATTTGTGAATTTCTGCGCCCTTAATCAAATGAGCCTAGGAGGAACAATATTCCAACATAAAAGAATACACAAAGCTACATGGGTGTCACCAGATCATAGAACGGAAAATCAAATTGATCACATATGTATTAATAATAAGTTTAAGTCATCCTTACAGGATGTAAAAGTATATAGAGGGGCAGATATAGCTTCTGATCATCATCTTCTGTTAGCCAAACTTAAAATTAAATTTAAAAGGTATAATACAACGAATAAGGGTAGAAAGTATTTCAATGTAGGGTTTCTTAAAGAACAAGGAATTAAAGATAAATTCGCAGTCACAATATCAAACAAATACCAAGTCCTCCAACAACTAGAAAATACAATAAATATAGAAGATCATTGGAAACAGGTAAAAAATATATGGAAAGAGACATGCGAAGAAACACTGGGGAAAAGAGAACGCCAGAATAAGGCATGGATGACAGCAGAGACCCTGGATAAAATTAAAGAAAGAAAGAACAAGAAAGCAGACATAAATAAAAGCAAAACAAGAAGTAATAAAGCCAAGACACAGGAAGCTTACACAGAGGTGAACAAAGAAGTGAGAAGATGCATTAAAAGGGATAAGAGGAAATATATAGATGAACTAGCTAAAGAGGCAGAAGAAGCAGCAAATAAAGGGAATATGAAAGAACTGTACAACAGCACAAAGAAATTAGGTGGAAAATACAAACAGATCAACGCCTTTATCAAAGACAAGAAAGGAAATCTGCTTAGTAATATAAGGGAACAAATGGAGAGATGGAAAGAACACTTTGAAGAACTTTTGAACAGACCCGGCTCAAATAATCCTCCAGATATACTACCAGCAGAAGAAGAGTTACACGTTAACTGCGGAAAACCACGCAAAGAAGAAATAATGGAAGCCATCAAATTATTAAAAGATGGTAAAGCCACAGGACCAGATGAAATTCCTTCGGAAGCCATCAAAGCAGATATTAACACCTCTACCAAGATGTTACAGGATCTATTGGATAAAATTTGGGAGAGGGAAGAAATACCTAAAGACTGGAGAGAAGGTTATATGATCAAACTACCAAAGAAAGGAAGTTTACAGGAGTGCACAAATTATAGGGGAATTATGCTACTATCAGTGCCAGGAAAAATATTAGGCAGAATCATTCTGGAGAGACTAAAAGAGGCTATAGAGAAACACTTGAGAGATGAACAAGCAGGTTTTAGGAAGAACAGATCATGTGCTGATCAAATAACTACCCTACGTATAATAGTTGAACAAAGTTTAGAACTAAAATCCCCACTATATATTGGATTCATAGATTACGAAAAGGCATTTGATAGTTTAGACAGAAGAATGCTTTGGAAGTTGCTGAGTCATTACGGAATCCCCATAAAGTTTATTAACCTGATAAAAACAATGTATGAAGGAACAAAATGTAGTGTGGTGCATGAAGGACAGCTTACAGAAGCATTTGAAATAAGAACAGGAGTAAGGCAAGGATGCCTCCTGTCTCCATTTCTCTTTCTACTGGCCATAGATTTGATTATGAAAATAACTCAAAACAACAGAAATGGGATCCAGTGGTCACTGACCAAACAACTTGATGATTTAGACTTTGCTGATGACATAGCTCTCCTATCACACAGCCATCAACAGATGCAGGATAAAATGAGTATATTAGATGAGAGATCACAACAGCTAGGACTAAAGATTAATAGAGATAAGACCAATATTATGAGAATTAATGCAGTTGGCAATAACCATATAAAACTAGGAGAAATACCTCTACTAGACGTACAATCTTATATATATCTGGGCAGTAATATAGATAAAGAGGGAGGAACAGAAAATGATACCAAAATAAGGATATCAAAAGCAAGAGGAGCTTTCATTGCACTGGGAAACATATGGAAATCCAAAGAAATTAGGCTAAATACAAAAATAAAAATTTTCAACTCAAATGTTAAGTCGGTCCTATTATATGGCTGTGAAACATGGAGAATGACAAAATTGACAATCACGAAAGTACAGACTTTCATTAATGGATGCTTGCGCAGAATAAAGGGATGGAAATGGCAGGACAAAGTCACTAACGTGGAATTATGGAAATGTACCGGTCAAATACCAGTGGATAAAGAAATACAGCGAAGACGATGGCGATGGATAGGACACACACTACGGAAGCCAACTGAGAGTATTACACAACAGGCCCTTTTTTGGAATCCCCAGGGGAAAAGACAAAGAGGAAGACCAAGGAATTCTTGGAGAAGACAGATAGAAGCAGAGATGAAGATGATGGGGAAGACATGGAATGATCTTAAAAGAATGGCAAAAAACAGAACGACTTGGAAAGTGTTTGTTGAAGACCTATGCTCCACCAGGAGCTAAAAGGTAAAAGAAGAAGAACCGTTCACCTGATTAACCTTTGAACTCAATCGACCTGCTACCCCTGTACACATGGCCTGGCCTCCTCGAAACTTGTTCTGGTAGCGTTGGTCTCGCGTCCGTTACAGCTGGAAGGTGAATATCAAAACCTCACCTAGAACGAACAAGCAAGCAATAGCACTAGACTTAAGATACATCAAAGCTTTCAAATTATGGGACAGATTCAGCACTACTAACAAAGAAGTAACGTTAGAAGTGAAGCCAGCTATTTATGAGACTATCTTTATCCCACTGTTGTACTACCAGTACATGGACCTTAGACTCGTGAATTATTACAAGAATAATAATCATAGAAATGAAGTGTGTCAGGAGCATGACAGGAAACAGCATGAGAGATAAGATCAGAAATGACGAGTTATGAAGAAGAATAGGAACGGATCGAACTAGAGAATAGAGAAAGCGACAACAGATCAAGTGGTTCGGGAATGTGATAAGACATCAAGAACTAAATCTAATACAACGCGCAACCAACAAACGATAGGGGAACACATCATCAAGAGGCCGACCAAGAAAAAGGTGGATACACGGAATATTAGAAACATTCGGAGGTTTACCATCAGCAGAGACCAAGAGATCAGCAAGAAACAGCGAACCATATCTCCCGTCGACGCCGAAAAGCAAATGAGTAAGGAAATAAAGAAAGAATCCTTTACTAGAACCAGCATGAGCAACGTTTTTAGAATACTCTTGTCAATGAAAATTGGCAGTGAAACGCAGCTTAGTGGGTGTAACCAATAGCTGCTTAGTGGGTGTAACCAATAGCTGCTTAGTGGGTGTAACCAATAGCTGCTTAGTGGGTGTAACCAATAGCTGCTTAGTGGGTGTAACCAATAGCTGCTTAGTGGGTGTAACCAATAGCTGCTTAGTGGGTGTAACCAATAGCTGCTTAGTGGGTGTAACCAATAGCTGCTTAGTGGGTGTAACCAATAGCTGCTTAGTGGGTATAACCAATAGCTGCTTAGTGGGTGTAACCAATAGCTGCTTAGTGGGTGTAACCAATAGCTGCTTAGTGGGTGTAACCAATAGCTGCTTAGTGGGTGTAACCAATAGCTGCTTAGTGGGTGTAACCAATAGCTGCTTAGTGGGTGTAACCAATAGCAGCTTAGTGGGTGTAACCAATAGCTGCTTAGTGGGTATAACCAATAGCTGCTTAGTGGGTATAACCAATAGCTGCTTAGTGGGTGTAACCAATAGCTGCTTAGTGGGTATAACCAATAGCTGCTTAGTGGGTATAACCAATAGCTGCTTAGTGGGTGTAACCAATAGCAGCTTAGTGGGTGTAACCAATAGCTGCTTAGTGGGTGTAACCAATAGCTGCTTAGTGGGTGTAACCAATAGCAGCTTAGTGGGTGTAACCAATAGCTGCTTAGTGGGTATAACCAATAGCTGCTTAGTGGGTGTAACCAATAGCTAGTAGGGGGTGTAACCAATAGCTGCTTAGTGGGTGTAACCAATAGCAGCTTAGTGGGTGTAACCAATAGCAGCTTAGTGGGTGTAACCAATAGCTGCTTAGTGGGTGTAACCAATAGCTAGTAGGGGGTGTAACCAATAGCTGCTTAGTGGGTGTAACCAATAGCAGCTTAGTGGGTGTAACCAATAGCTGCTTAGTGGGTGTAACCAATAGCTGCTTAGTGGGTGTAACCAATAGCAGCTTAGTGGGTGTAACCAATAGCAGCTTAGTGGGTGTAACCAATAGCTGCTTAGTGGGTGTAACCAATAGCTAGTAGGGGGTGTAACCAATAGCTGCTTAGTGGGTGTAACCAATAGCAGCTTAGTGGGTGTAACCAATAGCAGCTTAGTGGGTGTAACCAATAGCTGCTTAGTGGGTGTAACCAATAGCTAGTAGGGGGTGTAACCAATAGCTGCTTAGTGGGTGTAACCAATAGCTGCTATGGGGTGTTACCAATAGCTGATTAGTGGGTGTAACCAATAGCTACTAGGGGGTGTAACCAATAGCTGCTTAGTGGGTGTAACCAATAGCTACTAGGGGGTGTAACCAATAGCTGCTTAGTGGGTGTAACCAATAGCTACTAGGGGGTGTAACCAATAGCTGCTTGGTGGGTGTAACCAATAGCTGATTGGTGGGTGTAACCAATAGCTACTAGGGGGTGTAACCAATAGCTGCTTAGTGGGTGTAACCAATAGCTGCTTGGTGGGTGTAACCAATAGCTACTAGGGGGTGTAACCAATAGCTGCTTAGTGGGTGTAACCAATAGCTGCTTGGTGGGTGTAACCAATAGCTACTAGGGGGTGTAACCAATAGCTGCTTGGTGGGTGTAACCAATAGCTGCTTGGTGGGTGTAACCAATAGCTGCTTAGTGGGTGTAACCAATAGCTGCTTAGTGGTTGTAACCAATAGCTGCTTAGTGGGTGTAACCAATAGCTACTAGGGGGTGTAACCAATAGCTGCTTGGTGGGTGTAACCAATAGCTACTAGGGGGTGTAACCAATAGCTGCTTGGTGGGTGTAACCAATAGCTGCTTGGTGGGTGTAACCAATAGCTACTAGGGGGTGTAACCAATAGCTACTTGGTGGGTGTAACCAATAGCTACTTGGGGGTGTAACCAATAGCTGCTTGGTGGGTGTAACCAATAGCTACTAGTGGGTGTAACCAATAGCTGCTTAGCGGGTGTAACCAATAGCTACTAGGGGGTGTAACCAATAGCTACTAGGGGGTGTAACCAATAGCTACTAGGGGGTGTAACCAATAGCTGCTTGGTGGATGTAACCAATAGCTGCTTGGTGGGTGTAACTAATAAAACGTACTGAAGTCTGTTTCTGAGTGATGCTCGATGAGCATTTTTCAGGGGAATCGAATAGGCCTATGTTTGAAGGCAGTGGTTGGAGTCACCCGGTGACTGACTATGATCTCATTCATTTTCATGTCTGGCCACTCTGACGCGACACAAACGAGCTGATACTCTTCCTTGAACGGATGTCATGGATATCGGATCGGACTTGCAATGGACCAGGCTAAATTGTCCTGATTATCGAACTAATAATTCAGTCTATGATCAAGAATCTATAACCATTTCCAGACTGCACGAATATGAGGTCAACACGGAAGAGGTCAGACACAAGGGCTGCTCTGGGAGACACCGAAGAACAGCTAATTAACATAGAACTTGAGTTGTCAGTGTCTACACACTGAGAAGGAAATCTGTGCACTGATGTACGTGTTCAACGTGCAATTAAGATGATCCGTCGACTAAACAAAACAAAACTAAACCAACATAAAATCCACAACGTGATAACAAGCCGATGCTTTAAGTGAATGGGTAGCATATTAATAAGTAAAAGAAAAAGTAAAGAGCCCCCGTCCCGCCAAGTGGTGTATAGGAAATATGGTGTTAGTGACCATAACTTTTACAGACCTTCAGCACATATTTTGGGGTAATGTGGTCGGTATTACGCCCGTGCCGCTTTACTTTACCAGAAAAAAATTCGGTACCCATTTAAGTCTGGGTGAACCCGGAAGCCGTCAGTTAGATCGAACCGTACCTCTTGTCCTTTGTAGTCCAGTTCACACAACCACTGAGCTATCGCGGCTCCCTAGCATTTTAATAAGGTGAACTTTACATTATTCAATAACTCCAAAACAAATTTGTATTAATTTGATTTTAAAATTAGTTATAATTAATTTTTTTAAAAATTATAATTAGTTTATAATAAGTTTGACATTAAAATATATAATAACATTATTTAAATACATAGCGTATAAACATACTTAATGGCAGTTGAGGATTGTAAACAAAGATTAGAACCACAATGTCCGATAACTGTAACGAACACGTATCTGTGATAGACTAAATAAATACAAATTAATCAAATAAAATGCCTCAATCTCGAAAGAGTCAAGATAATCCCCTAAGGATTGTAAGTTCCATTTTTGTGACCTCAATCTGACCGAGAATATTTTGTTTCATGATTGCCATTTTCGAAAAAGAAAAAGAAACAAATACATTGTAACAAAGGGGAGAGAGTCGGAACAAAAGCTCAGGACAAAGGCGCAGCAAATCAAAGGATAATCAGACATCAGCCAATCCTTCTTTTTTTTTTTTAGAGAGAGATTTAAGTACAAAAACGTGACTGTGAAGTGCTACGTTTAATATTTTGTTTTATAATTCTCATTCATTATTCATTTTAAAAAACGAAATATATTGTAATTACAATATCCAAGTAATGTTTAGAATGGTTCAGGCAAAAACAGCTTTCTAAAAAAAAAAATGAGGAAGATATTGTGCAATTCATTTTTTATAAAAGAAACAAGAAAAGGGGTTCTTAAATGTTCGGTGGTTTCTGTCTTAACATAAGGATATGAATCATAGACAATAGGAAAACATACAAGAAAAGGGGTTCTTAAATGTTCGGTGGTTTCTGTCTTAACATAAGGATATGAATCATAGACACTAGGAAAACATACAAGAAAAGGGGTTCTTAAATATTCGGTGGTTTCTGTCTTAACATAAGGATATGAATCATAGACAATAGGAAAACATACAAGAAAAGGGGTTCTTAAATGTTCGGTGGTTTCTGTCTTAACATAAGGATATGAATCATAGACACTAGGAAAACATACAAGAAAGGGGGTTCTTAAATGTTCGGTGGTTTCTGTCTTAACATAAGGATATGAATCATAGACAATAGGAAAACATACAAGAAAAGGGGTTCTTAAATGTTCGGTGGTTTCTGTCTTAACATAAGGATATGAATCATAGACAATAGGAAAACAGACAAGAAAATCACTGGAGGCTGTATAAATGTGGTTTTACAGAAGAATGTTGAGAATACCATGGTCGACTCGAAAGAGTAATGAAAACATTCTGAAAGAGGTTAAGGCAAAAAGAGAGCTAATTTCCAATATTAGGAAGAAATAATCATCATTGTTTGGCTGTGTAATGAAATGAGAACAGCTGCAATATATAGTGTAAACTGGGAAAATGTAAGGACAAAGAGATAGAGAGATGCAAAGACAAAAGATACCAGACAGCTAAAGAGAATGGTCTGGCAGAAGGTCAACAACAGAAGTGATAAATAACTGCCGAGATCGAAAGTTGTGTAGAAACATCACCTACGCCAGCAGGCGTGTCACTTGATGATGGTGATATTATTTTTACTAACTATTAAACGATATTGTGTTACAGTTGTCCCCAAAAAATATTGAACGATTTTTGTTTGTTTATGAGTGAAAATAGCGCCCCCGTTTCCTGGTGCTCATAGTCGATTGCCTAGCTTCGCTCAGTGGTCAAGCCAGCACTGCTTAATTTCGAAGTTAAACTTTTACTGAAAGTAACTTGCATGGTGTCACATCTGATAAGTGAGACCCTCAGAGCTGGATTAAGCAAGTGGATACTCCAAAAATGATATGTACTTCATATGGATAAATATGGATGCTTATTAAAAGAAGTTCACCACATAAATTAAAATAATGCCATACCAACATTAACAAGAGCAAAATAGTACCCGCCTTTAATCAACTGCTACTGGGATTGTACAAAGAACATGCTTGTTCTCAGAGTACAAAGGCTTAAATAATTGAGTTAATCCTACGTTTCCTGTAACTGAAAAGCCATTGCGGGGGTGTAGGTTTGGGCATCTGTCGTTCAACAGTTCAAATTCAACTTTAATTTTGCCGTTAATCAAAGTTGGTGCAATGAAAAGACCACACCTTCAAATTTGTGGATTTCTGATGAATAATCCTTGTCTTCATCTTCTTTCCTTCCTCACTTGCCTTTCAGCGTCGAGGGGAGGATATAATTTGCGTTGTTTTGCTCTACTGTTCGCCTCTGCTGCTGTTATGTTTCCTAATGATTCTAATAATCCTTGTGATCACTTAAAATTGATATTTGTTTGTGTTGTTTGCTTGTTTTGTTTCCTTGTGTTGTTTATTAGTTTTCTTTGTTAGAGTTATTTTATCATGATATTGTTTGTTGCTGTTTGTTTCTTGCTATTTATTGTCTGCTATTGTTGTATGTTGTTTTTTGTTGTTGTTTTTTTTTGCATTGACAATTACTACTGTGCATTTTTCACCCAGAAAAGAGCGCAGATTAGGAGTAAATTAGGTGCGATTCACTTAGTGCCAATGTTTGCTATAGATGGTCTAACACATCTAACTTCAAAGGAGTAACGGCATCAAGATGCACCAAGGTGCATAGAGATGTGAAGCTGCTGTAAAGCTGATGATAATGACAATTAAAAAAAGAAGAAGAAAAAAGTGGTATGGTGACAGCTTTACGTGGTAATTAATAAAGCAAAAGTCGACGCTTCGGCCAAGTAGGCCTTCAGCTGGAACAACAAACAATAACAAAATATATTTATAGGGATATATGAAAAAAAATAACTACATGGCGAATAATATGATAGATACTCAAGAAAGGAAATTTTTAAAAAGTCACTTCACTGTGGTCCAGAGCGTGGTCAGCTTCTGAATGAACTCTTATATCTAACTTAAGCAGGGTATTTAGGAATTCTATGCAAAACATGGTTTCTTGTGTTCATTCCCTGTTACAGGGGACATTAGTTAACACAAAGGTCAGCGCCCTACGGACGATCCACACCTCTCTTCATCTTCCTGGTCCAGATGAATTTCCTGGTACCTGTTTGCGCTTAACAAAGCGTCTATAGTAGTAGTCCAGCGTCTATAGTAGTAGTCCAGCCTCTATAGTAGTAGTCCAGCGTCTATAGTAGTAGTCCAGCCTCTATAGTAGTAGTCCAGCGTCTATAGTAGTAGTCCAGCGTCTATAGTAGTAGTCCAGCCTCTATAGTAGTAGTCCAGCCTCTATAGTAGTAGTCCAGCCTCTATAGTAGTAGTCCAGCATCTATAGTAGTAGTCCAGCGTCTATAGTAGTAGTCCAGCCTCTATAGTAGTAGTCCAGCGTCTATAGTAGTAGTCCAGCGACTATAGTAGTAGTCCAGCGACTATAGTAGTAGTCCAGCGACTATAGTAGTAGTCCAGCGACTATAGTAGTAGTCCAGCCTCTATAGTAGTAGTCCAGCGACTATAGTAGTAGTCCGTCCAGCGACTATAGTAGTAGTCCAGCCTCTATAGTAGTAGTCCAGCGTCTATAGTAGTAGTCCAGCCTCTATAGTAGTAGTCCAGCGACTATAGTAGTAGTCCAGCCTCTATAGTAGTAGTCCAGCGACTATAGTAGTAGTCCAGCGACTATAGTAGTAGTCCAGCGACTATAGTAGTAGTCCAGCGTCTATAGTAGTAGTCCAGCGTCTATAGTAGTAGTCCAGCCTCTATAGTAGTAGTCCAGCGTCTATAGTAGTAGTCCAGCCTCTATAGTAGTAGTCCAGCCTCTATAGTAGTAGTCCAGCCTCTATAGTAGTAGTCCAGCGTCTATAGTAGTAGTCCAGCGACTATAGTAGTAGTCCAGCCTCTATAGTAGTAGTCCAGCGACTATAGTAGTAGTCCAGCGACTATAGTAGTAGTCCAGCGACTATAGTAGTAGTCCAGCCTCTATAGTAGTAGTCCAGCCTCTATAGTAGTAGTCCAGCGTCTATAGTAGTAGTCCAGCGTCTATAGTAGTAGTCCAGCCTCTATAGTAGTAGTCCAGCCTCTATAGTAGTAGTCCAGCCTCTATAGTAGTAGTCCAGCGTCTATAGTAGTAGTCCAGCGACTATAGTAGTAGTCCAGCGACTATAGTAGTAGTCCAGCGACTATAGTAGTAGTCCAGCGTCTATAGTAGTAGTCCAGCGACTATAGTAGTAGTCCAGCGTCTATAGTAGTAGTCCAGCGTCTATAGTAGTAGTCCAGCCTCTATAGTAGTAGTCCAGCGACTATAGTAGTAGTCCAGCGACTATAGTAGTAGTCCAGCGACTATAGTAGTAGTCCAGCGTCTATAGTAGTAGTCCAGCGACTATAGTAGTGGTCCAGCGTCTATAGTAGTAGTCCAGCGACTATAGTAGTAGTCCAGCGACTATAGTAGTAGTCCAGCGACTATAGTAGTAGTCCGGCGACTATAGTAGTAGTCCAGCGACTATAGTAGTAGTCCAGCGACTATAGTAGTAGTCCAGCCTCCATAGTAGTAGTCCAGCGACTATAGTAGTAGTCCAGCCTCTATAGTAGTAGTCCAGCGACTATAGTAGTAGTCCAGCCTCTATAGTAGTAGTCCAGCGACTATAGTAGTAGTCCAGCGACTATAGTAGTAGTCCAGCGACTATAGAAGTAGTCCAGCGACTATAGTAGTAGTCCAGCGACTATAGTAGTAGTCCAGCCTCTATAGTAGTAGTCCAGCGACTATAGTAGTAGTCCAGCGACTATAGTAGTAGTCCAGCGTCTATAGTAGTAGTCCAGCGACTATAGTAGTAGTCCAGCGACTATAGTAGTAGTCCAGCCTCTATAGTAGTAGTCCAGCGACTATAGTAGTAGTCCAGCGTCTATAGTAGTAGTCCAGCCTCTATAGTAGTAGTCCAGCCTCTATAGTAGTAGTCCAGCCTCTATAGTAGTAGTCCAGCGTCTAAAGTAGTAGTCCAGCGTCTATAGTAGTAGTCCAGCGTCTATAGTAGTAGTCCAGCCTCTATAGTAGTAGTCCAGCCTCTATAGTAGTAGTCCAGCATCTATAGTAGTAGTCCAGCGACTATAGTAGTAGTCCAGCGTCTATAGTAGTAGTCCAGCCTCTATAGTAGTAGTCCAGCCTCTATAGTAGTAGTCCAGCGTCTATAGTAGTAGTCCAGCGTCTATAGTAGTAGTCCAGCGACTATAGTAGTAGTCCAGCCTCTATAGTAGTAGTCCAGCGTCTATAGTAGTAGTCCAGCCTCTATAGTAGTAGTCCAGCCTCTATAGTAGTAGTCCAGCGACTATAGTAGTAGTCCAGCCTCTATAGTAGTAGTCCAGCGTCTATAGTATTAGTCCAGCGTCTATAGTAGTAGTCCAGCCTCTATAGTAGTAGTCCAGCCTCTATAGTAGTAGTCCAGCCTCTATAGTAGTAGTCCAGCGTCTATAGTAGTAGTCCAGCGTCTATAGTATTAGTCCAGCCTCTATAGTAGTAGTCCAGCCTCTATAGTAGTAGCCCAGCCTCTATAGTAGTAGTCCAGCCTCTATAGTAGTAGTCCAGCCTCTATAGTAGTAGTCCAGCGTCTATAGTAGTAGTCCAGCCTCTATAGTATTAGTCCAGCCTCTATAGTAGTAGTCCAGCCTCTATAGTAGTAGTCCAGCCTCTATAGTAGTAGTCCAACCTCTATAGTAGTAGTCCAGCCTCTATAGTAGTAGTCCAGCGACTATAGTAGTAGTCCAGCGACTATAGTAGTAGTCCAGCGACTATAGATGGATGCGACACAAACTGTCGACAGTGTGAAAATTGCTGTGGTTCCTGTGAGTGCTGAGTCAGTAAAGAAGACATAGTATTACAGTGGCGGGACTGTTGATATAGAAGACCTAGTACTACAGCCAAACAAGGACCATTTTCAAATCAATACCTACAGAATCATCACAATGCAGAACACTGTGGGCAAGCTGCTGGAGAAAATAGTTGCCCGTGTCCCCATCTATCACCCTGAACAGAAACGCGCATTCCCACCCACACTCTGGGGTTATAGATATAACAAAAGACATGGCTCAACGCGGCAGTCTTTGCTTATGACGTCTTCGAAGGCTTCCACAGACGAGAGGAGACATGTGCTGCTGCTATAGATCTGGAGGATGCATACAACAGGGTACCATTTGAATATCTCATGCATATGCTCCTCAAACTGGCGGTGCACCCCTTCCTCATTAGATGGATCGCCGCGGTACTGTTTCAGAGGAAGGTGATACTCAGATGTGGAAGTTGGTCTTCCGAGCCAACATCCATTTGCCCAGGGCTGCCACAAGGCTCACCATTGTCATTAGTTCTATTTAACGTGTACACAATAACGATCACGGAACAACAGCTGGATGGGAGGGGAAGAACTATGACTTTTGCTGATGATTTTCTGGAAAATCGACAGGGAAGAGACAGACAGGGAATCGCCTCCACAATGCAAGACGAACTCGATCGCATTTCTTCCTGGTGTGGGGTTTCAGGTGCCTTGGTTAATCCTAATAAAGCATCAGTTTCATGGTTCTCCCTTAACAATCATATCGTTAATACGACCACACCGGTAGTACGAATGGGAGCTGATGAGGTGACCAGGGGCAAGTTGATGACATACCTCGGAGTTAAGTTTGATCGCAGCCTGTGTTTCGGGACCACGTCGACCGTGTGATAACAAAATCCCGCAAAGGATTAGCCGCCTTGAAGGTCATGGCAGCTGCCAACATTGAGCAGAGGCTACTTATTCTTCTGTTCCAGGGATTAGACCTCGCACCAATCGAGTATGCCCTGGCAATTCTTACTGTCAGTACGACTCAAATTGATAGGCTGGAGAAAATACAAAATGAAGCCATGCGCATTATCTTGGGATGTACAAGGGACACTCCATGTGTAGCAATGATGTATCTTCTTGACTTTCCAACCATGGATGACAGAATCAAGATCTGGAGAGCACGAGCATACCTGAAGATTAGTACAGATGCAGAGCATCCATTGCACCACGTGCTCAACACAAGGAAAGGTGCCAGGCTAAAAAGAGGCAAATCATGGGTGGGCCGAGCAGAAGATGTCATCAAACAGGTCTGTGGGCTTACCAATATCAGCGTTGGTGAGGAGTGGATACCGGTGCCTACGTCATTCAAGGGGAGCTTCTTGTGTATTGTCACACTCAAATGGAAACGTAGGGAACAGAACCCTGTCGTTGTTGATGCTGAGGTTGACGGTCTCATCTGCGATAACACCGATGAGAAAGATGCAGTCATCTATACAGACGGATCTGTAAAACGACACCAAAGAAGTGCATGGGCATTTACAGTAGGCTCGGCAGGCAGAATAGTCTACGAAGGCAGTGGTGCATACGTCATGACCACGAGTAGCATGACAATGGAGGCGATGGCAGTGACCAAGGCATTCAAATGGTTAGAGTCACAAGACTACATCCACGCATGTATACTGAGTGATTCGATGAGCATGATAAAAAAGTGGAGGCGGGCTCTGTACGCATGCAATGGGAAGAGTCGTTGCAGAAATCCAAAATACGTAAGGTCACCTTTGTCTATGTCCCTGGACATGCGGGAGTACGGGGAAATGAAAGGGCGGACAGGTTGGCTAGCTGCGCTGTCGTTGAGGACGAGCAACCAATGGATCGGGCGGATATCATCAATGCCCTCCGAGATGTGGGAAGAGCACAGGACTTCGACAAACACAGATCCACGTCACTTCTTCGGATGATGGAAATGGGAGTTAAGGTGGGCACAGCCAGAAATGAGAAACTTAGTGACCGTGTAAGAAGACTTATCAACCAACATAGAACTGGAGTCGTCAGTCGCTGGACACTGATGGAATTGCTGAGGAGGGGATCTGAGCACCTATGGACGTGTTCGGAGTGCATGATGATGACCCGCAAATAATTCAATAACCTAGTATTACAGTGGAGGGCTTGTTGATATAGAAGACCTAGTATTACAGTTGAGGGACTGTTGAAATAGAGAACCTATTATTGCAGTGGAGGGACTGTTGATATAGAAGACCTAATATTACAGTGGAGGGACTGTTGATATAGAAGACCTAGTATTACAGTGGAGGGCCTGTTGATATAGATGGCCTAGTATTACAGTGGAGGGCCTGTTGATATAGATGGCCTAGTATTACAGTTGAGGGACTGTTGATATAGAAGACCTAGTATTACAGTGGAGGGCATGTTGATATAGATAGCCTATTATTAAAGTGGAGGGAATGTTGATATAGAAGACTTAGTATTACAGTAGAGGGACTGTTGATATAGAAAACCTAGTATTACAGTGGAGGACTGTTGATATAGAAGACCTAGTATTACAGTGGAGGGACTGTTTAACAACACCAACTTTTTCCATCTCCAAACTTCTCCCACTCCAAACTTCTCTAGGTTCTCCCCTACGACATTTCTCCCACTCCAAACTTCTCTAGGTTCTCCCCTACGACATTTCTCCCACTCCAAACTTCTCTAGGTTCTCAATCATCAAACTTCTCTCATTCCAAACTTCTCTAGGTTCTCCCATGCCACATTTCTCCCACTCCAAAATTTTTCTCTAGGTTGTCCCATGCCACAATTCTCCCACTCCAAACTTCTCTAGGTTCTCCCCTGCTACATTTCTCCCACTCCAAACTTCTCTAGGTTCTCCCCTGCCACATTTCTCCCACTCCAAACTTCTCTAGCTTCTCAAACCACAAAGCTTCTCATGCTTCAAACTTCTCTAGGTTCTCCACCACCAAACTTCTCCCACTCCAAACTTTTCTAGGTTGGTTCTCCCCTGCCACATTTCTCCCACTCCAAACTTCTCTAGCTTCTCAAACCACAAAGCTTCTCATGCTCCAAACTTTACTAGGTTCTCCCCTACCACACTTCTCCCACTCCAAACTTCTTTAGGTTCTCAACCATCAAACTTCTCATGCTCCAAACTTCTTTAGCTTCTCAAACCAAAAAATTTCTCATGCTCCAAACTTCTCTAGGTTCTACCCCACGAAACTTCTCCCACTCCAAACTTCTCTAGGTTCTCAAACATCAAACTTCTCATGCTCCAAACTTCTCTAGCTTCTCAAACCACGAAACTTCTCCCACTCCAAACTTCTCTAGGTTCTCCCCTACGAAACTTCTCCCACTCCAAACTTTTCTAGGTTCTCCCCTACCACACTTCTCCCACTCCAAACATCTCTAGGTTCTCCATTACCAAACTTCTCCCACTCCAAACTTCTCTAGGTTCTCCATTACCAAACTTTTCCCACTCCAAAGGTCTCCAGAGCCCAGACCTATAAACCATGAATGTAAGGCTAACAGGTCAACTCGTTCTCAGCCAGTGTGACTGTGACAGCTTTCAGCGCAACTTACTTTCCTGTAACCACTTTTGTGCAATGCAATTCTTGTTCCGCACAACACAGACCCTGGGCATATTTTCTTCCCCCTTTTTTCCCCTGTTCAAATCCCCGTAGAGCATAGGTCCCACTTTTCACGTTGCTTATTTGGTACTAAAGATTGCCTCCAATATCTTCATAATCTCTGCTTCCACATGCCTTCTTCAAATATATTTTGGCCTTCTCTTTAGTCTTTACGATTCTCTCTGGGTTGTATGAGGGCTCTTATCGGTACTGAATTGCGACATTACATTATTTTTTTATTTATTAGACTTGTGGCTACTCCATCTAACCTAGTAGAGTGTAGCACCATTATTAAGAGTTAATGTTATGTACAGCCAGTTTTAACATGGACAATAGGACAGCAGACAAGAAAATCACCGCAGGCTGTACAAATGTGGTTTTACAGAAGAATTTTGAGTATACCATGGACAGCTAAGAAGACTAATGATAACATTCTGATAGAGATCAAAGCAAACAGATATTTATCTAATATTAGGAAGAAATAATCATTATGTTTTGGCCATGTAATGAGAAGAGAACAGCTGTAATATATTGTAACAACTGGGAAAATTGAGGGTCGAAGAGATAGACGGAAGCAAAAAAGAAAAGATACGAGACAGCTTAAGAGAATGGCTTGCCAGAAGGTCAACAACAGAAATGATAAATAACTGTTGAGATCGAAAGTTGTGGAGAGACATGATCACCTACTCCAACAGGCATGGTACTTGATGATTAGACTTGTCCATATTTGTGAAGTTTTACACCTTATTCCTTATTTTGTAGTCAGCCTTATGACCAACCTTCCTCATTATACACCTGGTAGGGTCTTCTTCTTTATTCTAAGACCCTGGGTGTCGCTGAGGCCCCACTCTCGGCCTTAGACAACCTTCTCTATTTCTCTCCATCTTCAGTCGTTATTTAGGACTCTGCAAAGTCAAGGCCTATCCATTCTTAGATGTTATCTTCCCATCACTTACTTTGCCTACCTCACCTTCTCCCATTATTACACAGTTCCTTTCCAGAATGGTTTTTTTTTTTCTAAACCAGACGATCGAGTTACGTGACCACACCATTTAACCCAGTAGAGTACAACGCCATTATTACCAAGGTGTCCGAAAGAGAAAGTACCTTTTTCTTTTTTTTTTCCAGATGATCAGCGTGTGCAGAGACTTATAAGAAGCACCGATTGTCACTGAAGCATGAAAGTTGAAGTTAAAATACCAGCCATACGTATACACGCAGATTTTCCGCGAAATGGTGCCCACAGAAGAATGGAAAGCATTTTGAGCTGTAGAATATGCGTCTAGTTTAGGAGAAAATAGACTATCGACCAGATATCTGCCGTGTCGCGAAGGGTGCCCATATTGAATCTTTTTAACCTAGGGTAACAGTGTGTCTAAGATGTTACATTAACATTGGTATAAAAAAGGCTTTCTTATCACATCAGGGGGGTCGACAATATTTTGTTGAAAAAGGTACATTTAATTTCGGACTTGCTATATTTATTCCCCTTTCGGGCCCTGATAATCTATGAATCTAGTAGGACACACAGAAACGCGTTATTGTCTCCTTTTAAAACATAAAACCTCACTTTAAGTACAAAACCTCATCAACAAGTACTGTCCCAGCTAGCGTAGGGTATCTTGCGTCTCCACAACTGTCTGTCCTTACAGATGTTTACAATTCTGCTGTTAATTTCTTCACATCTGACTCATGCTCAAATAGCTTTCATCAAGTAATATTTGCTTCACATCTGACTCATGCTCAAATAGCTTTCATCAAGTAATATTTTCTTCACATCTGACTCATACTCAAATAGCTTTCATCAAGTAATATTTGCTTCACATCCGTGTTTGTAAATAAAGTAATAAACATGACACGCGTATTTAGAGATACAGTATCAACATTGGTTCGTCATACAACAATCTCCATCTTATGACATCATAATCCTTTGTTTTACTTGGGAATGGCAGTGAGAAGCTGAAATTTTCTATTTGATATCGGCAATCTGTCCATATGACCTTAATGATGCGAATCATTTCAGAGGAAAATTTATGCTTAAAGCACTTGGAAAAAAATAACAAATAATCAAAAAACTGAAAAAAGAACAATATGTGGTCGAAAGCAGGATCGAACCCTTACTCATTGGCACAGCGCCTTTCCACGAGAAACCAAACGCTAGACCACACGGCCAACTCAGCTTCGATCTTGCTTCAGAACACATATTGTTATTTTTTTTCTGTTCTTGTTTAGTTGTCATTTTTTCCCAGTGCTATAAACATACCTTCTACTTCCTTGAAATGATTCGCTGATCGCCTCGGAAGTTTCCCTCTATAAAAATATTCATTTGTATTATTTGTCTTCTGATCTTAATGGAAGATTGATACAACTATTGTTTTATTTACCCCAACAACGGCACACAGCCTGCCTTTTTCAAACGTCATCGTTTGTCCTATGCAAATGTGTCCAGGTCACATACGTTCCGTCGCCCGTCCTCGTTAGGATCGGGCACGACTTGAGACCGAGAGTCAACCGAGGGTTTTTGAATCAAGCGAGTTCGACTCTTTACATATGTATGTTACAAAAAGTGGTCCTTGGTATATTATACCTCATTGGTCCAGATGTCTCCCAAGACTACAATTACGTCACTGCTTTGGCCTTATTACTACTTTAGTCCAGTTTCTAAGCGTTGAGCCAGAGCTTCCACTAAAACAGCAGGAAACGATAACCGCTACACATTTTGACAAGTCAGCCGTGCTGGGTCAAAGTTGTCACTGTCAGCGCTATTTTTATTTGCCCTTATCCAGGCTCGGTCGTTGCCTGTCGACTGGTAAGACGTTGTTTTCCTGGTGTATTCCAGGTGATACAGATAAGATAAAGATAATACGCAAAGCCTACAAGTTGATATCAAAGCTGAGGGAATAGACCTGGTACAGTTCAGAGTTACAACTACCTGGGACATACTATAAGCAGTGATGGAAAATGTAAAACTGAAATAAACAAAAGAATAAAAATGGCAAAAAGTAATATGAAAGCCATGAAAAATATTATAACATCAAACAAAATAACACCAGGGCTACAATTAAGAATAACAATCATCATCATGTGCCGTACAGGTAGCGTAGGCGATCATGTCCCTCCACAATCTTCTATCTACAGTGCATCGTATCAGTTTTGTTGTTGACTGTTTTCCATGCCATGACACCAAGCTATCCAGTATATTCTCTCTTTGTCTTCCGCGATCTCTCTTTCCTTTTATTTTGCCAGTTGTAACCAAGTATTCCAACTTTCCTCTTCACATGATGTGCCCGAAAAATGTTGATTGCTTCTTTCTGATGTTTTTTAAGAGCTCACTTTTGTGTTGGCCTCTTTCAGAACTTTGAGAATAGAAGAAAATATTATATCCTCTCAAAATTCATGCATGGTGCAGAAACACCAACATGAAACAAGAAAAGAAAAAAGAAAATTGAAGCCTTTGAAATGTGGATTTATAGAAGAATATGAAGTATTGGATGGAAAGAAAATAAAACAAACAATGAAGTCTTATAACTATTAAAAATGACAAGAGAACTATTAAACACATATCAAACAAGACAAATGAGATTTTGGGGGCATGTTAAAATAAAAGACACGGCAGCCTACTAAAAGTGCACATCAGCCTACTAAAAGTATATAGCAGCCTACTAAAAGTACACATCAGCCTACTAAAAGTACACAGCAGCCTACTATAAGTACACAGCAGCCTACTATAAGTACACAGCAGCCTACTAAAAGTAATCTTGGAAGGGAAGATACAAGGTAAAAGAGGTAGGCCAAGATTAACATGGACGAGTAACATCAAAATATGGACAAGTCACCCTATGACAACCTGCACCATCAAAG
Source organism: Megaustenia siamemsis (assembly GCA_032433765.1). NCBI lineage: Eukaryota > Metazoa > Mollusca > Gastropoda > Stylommatophora > Ariophantidae > Megaustenia > Megaustenia siamemsis. The sequence goes on along the minus strand of JAVIAB010000051.1, from coordinate 10,549,032 downwards.
AAAGAGACAAAGCGGAACGGTGCTCCATTTTAGCCAACCAATGATGCGGAGACAGCACTCAATGGATGTATTCCAGGTCATAATGTTCAAATATTAGTAGACTAATTCACTGTACGTTTGTATGTATGTACGTTTGTATGTTTGTATGTCTCACAATATGCCTACTCATTACCCCCCCCCCCCCTAAAAAAACCAGAACTCAGCCCATCCCACAAAACGAGAATATTGGGCACAGCTGTTTGTTTACATGAAAAAGTGGCAACTTAGCTCTAATCTATGACAGTCTTTATAGTGTTTATGGATGAAAATGTGCAAGTCTCGCACACTCTCCTCGTTCTTAAAATTGATATTTGATGGAAATATGCGCAGTTTGTGACACCAGACACGCAAAACGTCAAATTCTAGCTAAAGTCAATATTTCTGAATGTTGTTTTAGTAGAATAATGGTCGTAAAGAAAGTATCAAAGGTTGACAACTCTGAGAATCTGCGGGGTGTATTATGCAATTTTTACCCACAAACGTTTTAAAAATTGAACCAGCCATCGAATACATAAAGAAACAATAGATAAATTGGTTCGGAAACATAACAAGACAAAAAGAACTAACAATGACTCAAAGAGCCATAAACAAACGCTACGAAAACGCCAGATTTAAGAGGAAGATCGAGAAAGAGATGGATAAAGGCAATACTAGAGTCACTAGGAGGGATAGCACCAGAAGAGGCCAACAGAAGAGCAAAGAATCGCAGTTGTATCTCCCCTCGACGCCAACGGCAATGGAGGAAGGATAGAAGAAGAAGAACGTTTTAACATTTTAGAATACAGCTTCTTTTAATCATCTTGAATGTTTAATTCAATAAGCAAGTATTTTTCTTGTTTTGAGCTTTTGGCTCTTGCTTCAGTTAAGTCTCGCTTTAATTTTATTTATGACATGATCACCTACACCAGCTGGGCCGGTACTTGATGATGATATTTTAGCTTACTAATTTTCACATATTATCTATTCTTTTATCCTCCGTAGAACATCTCCCTTTGTTTCATCATTTCATCTCTTTTCCCTCTGTTTACTTCTCCTTGATTTACCTGTCCCGCTCTTCCTAGATGCAGTAGAGTTACCTTTCTTTCGTTGTTCGTTTGTCTTGTTCTCGCTTTGTGAGGACTGCTGCATGAAGGCTGAAATATCAGTATTTTGTTGTGTTCGTTTTTTTGTAAACCTGTCACCAAACCTTGAAGTGGTGTACGTTACAATTACTTGCTCCTGCTACAAGCTTTACCGCAATTATTTGCCTGTTATATATTCTTTTTTTTTTAAACTTTTCTGGAAACAGGGCTGGCTCAAGTTACCAGTAACCCGGGCAGAGGACTGAGGCGCGCAATGTGCTTATGGATGTCATCAAGGATCGTCCATAAAAAGAAAAAGTGAAAATAAATAAATATGTAAAATGGCACATCCGTTCAGCTTGCCCACGCACCATAGCGCCGTCTCTGCCTGGAAAGGCAAAAATAAGCAAATAAACTAAAGTCTCAATGACAAACGGCTGTGTGAGTGATACCAGCTCTGTTTTGCTTACTTTTTCTCTACCGCTGTCATAACAATGTCAAATGTCAAATGTCAAATGGTGACAAGCAAAGTTTTCTATTGCTTAATTTATAAAGTATGTGTCTCCGGACAACTAAATTATTGAAAGTTTACCAGAACGCTTTCCAGACCGCTCTGGCCGAAAAAAATCGTATAGATAGATAGATAGATAGATAGATAGATAGATAGATAGATAGATAGATAGATAGATGGGTGGGTGGGTAGGTATTTAGGTAGGTAGGTAGAATAAACAAAATGATAACAATACATATTGTGGACGGACGAACAGTACAGCGGAAAATCACATAATCAAAGCCTAACATGTACGTAGAGATAGGGTGTTGTATGTGTAAGATTGAGCTCTATATAAATTGTCTGTCTGTCTATAATGTCTATAATGTCTATAATGTCTGTAAGTCTATTTGTGGGTGTGTTTTTAGTGATCATGTCTGTCAGTCTCTCTGTTATATTTTCTATTCTATATATTTTCTTTGTCTGGCTACACAGTCTATATATAGATCTTCATCCCAACGATGTTCTTCCACAGCCAGACCTGGACATTAAACTCGAAAACAATAAGGAAAGATAAGCACAATCAAGATGACATGTGTCAGACGAATGATAGGAAACAGTCTAGTCTAAAGGATAAGATCAGAAATGGGGGAAAAAGCTAGGAATAATTCCCACCAGCAAATGCACAAAGAGTTATTGAGTTAATAGCGGGGCATCATCATTGCACTCCTAGCATGCCCATAGGTGCTCAGATCCCCACCTCAGCAAGTCTTAAAGTGTTCAGTGACTCACGACCCCAGTTCTTTACATAAAGAAAACAACAAATACAATGGTTTGGTCACTTGATAAGACAAGAATACCAAAACACAACAGAAGTAAGTTCAACAAACGTTGCTAGAACACCAGACCCAAGGGCCGACCACGAGAAAGAGGGATTTATGGAATATTAGAAAGACTAACATCAGCAGAGGCCAATAGAAAAGCAAAAGACTGGAAATTATATCTCTCCTCGACGCTGAAAAGCAGATTGGGAAGAGAAGAGAAAGAAGTTTATGCATAATGTATTTCTTCTGTCTGTTCGCCTATATGTCTGCTTTGATTTTATTTAAAAGAATTGCACATAGACAATGCATATAGAGCACATGTTTTCTAAATTTTATGTAGAGCCAGTCTTAACATATGGATGTGAATAATGGGCAATAGGACAACAGACAAGAAAATCACTGAAGGCTGTAGAAATGTGGTTTTACAGAAGAATGTTGAGAATACCATGGACAGCTAAGAAGAGTAATGAAAATGTTCTGAAAAAAAACCTAAAGCAAAAAGAGAGCTTATATTATAATTAATATTAATATTCCCAATATTAGGAAAAAAAAACAATCATCATTTTTTGGCCATGTAATGAGAATAGAACAACTGGAATATAATGTAACAACTGGGAAAATCGAGGGGCGAAGAGACAGAGTGAAGCAAAGAGAAAATACACTAGACAGCTTAAGAGAATGGCTTAGCAGAGAGTCAGCAACGGAAATGATAAATAACTGTCGAGATCGAAAGTTGTGAAGAGACATGATCACCTACGCCAGCAGGCATGGTACTTGATGATGATGATGATGTTTTCTACCAATGCTCTTGACTGTACTTCAGTGACTAGTTAGGAAGGTAATGTACCAAGTACCTGGTGTCAAACACGTAAGATCATGTGACACATGGGCCACTGATTGCCGGTTATGCTGTGTTCTTGTTTACTCATGTCAGGCTGTATTACACGTCTGCCGGTTTGGTGTGTGTTAAATCGGGTCATTAACTTATCAACATAGTTTTCATGTGTGACATAGGAGATATAAATAGTCTAAAAAATGTAGCAATTTGATATTCTCGCGTTCGTTCTTTATTTCTTATCGCCGTTTATTACGTTGTGGTGACCCTAACGTGAAAGGATTACGTGCAGGACAAACAAATGTGAAGGACACACCAAAATATCACTGCACAACTGCTTTAGCATGACGTGATGATTTTTTGTGAGAGCATTGCTGCTAATGGCTTAGAATGGGGCAGAAAGAACGCTGTAGAGAGTATTGCTGCTAATGGCTTAGAATGGGGCAGAAAGAACGCTGTAGAGAGTATTGCTGCTAATGGCTTAGAATGGGGCAGAAAGAACGCTGTAGAGAGTATTGCTGCTAATGGCTTAGAATGGGGCAGAAAGAACGCTGTAGAGAGTATTGCTGCTAATGGCTTAGAATGGGGCAGAAAGAACGCTGTAGAGAGTATTGCTGCTAATGGCTTAGAATGGGGCAGAAAGAACGTTGTAGAGAGTATTGCTGCTAATGGCTTAGAATGGGGCAGAAAGAACGCTGTAGAGAGTATTGCTGCTAATGGTTTAAAATGGGACAGAAAGAACGCTGTAGAGAGTATTGATGCTAATGGCTTAGAATGGGGCAGAAAGAATGTTGTAGAGAGTATTGCTGCTAATGGCTTAGAATGGAGCAGTAAGAACGCTGTAGAGAGTATTGCTGCTAATGGTTTAGAATGGGGCAGAAAGAACGCTGTAGAGAGTATTGATGCTAATGGCTTAGAATGGAGCCGAAAGAACGCTGTAGAGAGTATTGCTGCTAATGGCTTAGAATGGAGCAGAAAGAACGCTGTAGAGAGTATTGCTGCTAATGGCTTAGAATGGGGCAGAAGAACGCCGTAGAGAGTATTGCTGCTAATGGCTTAGAATGGAGCAGAAAGAATGTTGTGGAGAGTATTGCTGCTAATGGCTTATAATGGGGCAGAAAGAACGCTGCAGAAAGCATTGCTGCTAATCGGGAAATAAAGACGGACTTGGCGTTGTGCTGACCACCATTACCAACAAATGTGACTGTGGTTGAGAATGTGGACAGTAGCATCCTATCTCCACGCTTAAAGAATGACGAGGTTCTATTTTTGACTCAAAAAAACAATCACTGAGCAAGTTAAACTCCAGCAAAACAGCATCCTCCTCAGATCAACACACTTGTGCCATCCTGCAGCAGACATTTGAGGGTCCCCGTTGACAACCAGCTGTGATTCCATTATATCAGAGCGCTTAGAGGGCTAGTATACCCTCATCAAAGACAAAAGTGGAACAATATTAAAACAGGTAAATGAATTGAAATATTTGGGAACTTTGTTAACCTTAGACGGAAGATGTACAAAAGAGGTGAGATGCAGAATGGCTAAGGTAAAAGCAGCTTTCAAAAAAATGAGAAAGATACTATGCAATCAATTTTTGACAATAGAAAGAAGAAAAAGAGTGCTTAAATGTTATGTAGAGCCAGTCTTAACAAATGGATGTGAATCATGGAAAATAGGACAACAGACAAGAAAATCACTGCAGTCTGTAGAAATGTGGTTTTACAGAAGAATGTTGAGAATACCATGGACAGCTAAGAAGAGTAATGAAAACGTTCTGAAAAAAACCTAAAGCAAAAAGAGAGCTAATTTCAAATATTAGGAAAAAAACAATCATCATTTTTTGGCCATGTAATGAGAAGAGAACAACTGGAATATATTGTAACAACTGAGAAAATCGAGGGACGAAGAGATAGAGGGAAGCAAAGAGAAAATACACCAGACATCTTAATAAAATGGCTTGGTAGAAGGTCAACAACAGAAATGATAAATAACTGTCGAGATCGAAAGTTGTGGAGAGACATGATCACCTACGCCAGCAGGCCCGTACTGGATGATGATGACACCCTCATCTTTCATAAAACCGACCACAGAACAACTTCCAGTTCTTAAATGCACTCATGTCTCTAGAATGTCTTTTTTTTTTTTTACAATTGAATTATTTAGACCACATTTGTTTAAAAGCAAATTACAGACTGTCAGAATGTATTCGAAATGACAACTTGGCAATATCGAGATTACACACAGCCAGACATCGCCATGGATACATTACCTAATACCAACTCTGCGCCGGTATTTTTCTATGACGTCATTCTTCAATCAGTTTGACGTCAGACAACACTTGTGTATGTACGTGTTTATGTATGTGTGTCTTGCTTGACCTACACTGTCACGTCAGACCCGTCTGTTGTTCTATAACACCGTCTGTTCTATAACACCGTATGTTGTTCTATAACACCGTCTGTTATTCTATAACACCGTCTGGTTTTCTATAACACCGTCTGTTCTACAACACCGTCTGTTGTTCTATGACACAGTACCTCCATCATCATGTCGCATACCATCTGCTGAACGCTGCATTCACGAGATCTCATCTGAAAGAATCCATGTTTCAAATAAGTTTACCCACTTCTGTTGCCATGTTCAGGGTCTCTTTGATGTCTTGTAACCATCTACTTTTTTAGTCTGGCCGCCCTACTAGAACCATGCCTTCCTTTATTGTTCTTTCCAACTCGCTGTGTATTTTCACGTAGCCATATTATTTTAATTTTCTCTGTAGACTGGTGTTTATAAGCCAGTTCGTTCTAATGTTTAAATCCTTTAATATGTCTTCATTGCTCTTTTTAATTATCTAATGTATCTTAAGGATTTTTCTGCAGTATTTGGTTTCGAATAAATCGATTTCCTTCTTTTCTGCTTGCGAGATTGCCCATGATTCACAACCATATGCTGGGAAAATACATCCCCTTATTAGTTTTAATTTTACTGCCTTGTTGGTATTGTGCAACTTGTTCCTCGTAATATTTAATTTGTGCGGCTAATGCTAACTTTCTGTTGATCTCCTTCTGGCAGTCTCCAATGTTATATACTAGAGATATAACGGTACTACCTGTGACTTAACTCTTTCCATACGTTTCGCCGCATAGTGCGTCACTCTCAGTTTGATTAGTGCGAACCATCATCAAACCATAATCTTTTTACATGTCTTGTATCATCTTGGTATTGGTGAAATATCTTGTTAAGTTATCTAAAAATGCATATATAATTATTTAGATAAATATAAATATGTAGATTGACTCTTAAAACCATGAAACATGTCTTTGAAATCTCTGCCGTTGCATTGATAAAAAGCTTCCGTAGTGAAAGAGTTAAATACTTTGCCTTGTGAGTTCATCGGAATAGTCTAAGGCTACTGGATTCTTATGGCCTTTTGTGACGGACAAACCAGGAAACAGGCTAAAGTCGATAATAACAGGTCGTCACTCGTGATTGAGCCGAGCACCTTCCCTCATTGCTGACTGTGGTATTGTTAGAACGGCAGATTGGACCAATCGAATGTAAGTCGTTGGGCTGCAGGTCTTGAGTCGTTGGGCTGCAGTCTTGAGTCGTTGGGCTGCAGGTCTTAAGTCGTTGGGCTGCAAGTCTTAAGTCGTTGGGCTGCAGTCTTGAGTCGTGGGCTGCATGCCTTAAGTCGTTGGGCTGCAAGTCTTGAGTCGTTGGGCTGCAGGTCTTAAGTCGTTGGGCTGCAAGTCTTGAGTCGTTGGGCTGCAGGTCTTAAGTCGTTGGGCTGCAGGTCTTAAGTCGTTGGGCTGCAGGTCTTAAGTCGTTGGGCTGCAGGTCTTAAGTCGTTGGGCTGCAAGTCTTGAGTCGTTGGGCTGCAGGTCTTAAGTCGTTGGGCTGCAAGTTTTAAGTCGTTGGGCTGCAGGTCTTAAGTCGTTGGGCTGCAGGTCTTAAGTCGTTGGGCTGCATGTCTTAAGTCGTTGAGCTGCAAGTCTTAAGTCGTTGGGCTGCAAGTCTTGAGTCGTTGGGCTGCAGGTCTTAAGTCGTTGGGCTGCAAGTTTTAAGTCGTTGGGCTGCAGGTCTTAAGTCGTTGGGCTGCAGGTCTTAAGTCGTTGGGCTGCATGTCTTAAGTCGTTGGGCTGCAAGTCTTGAGTCGTTGGGCTGCAAGTCTTAAGTCGTTGGGCTGCATGTCTTAAGTCGTTGGGCTGCAAGTCTTAAGTTGTTGGGCTGCAGTCTTAAGTCGTTGGGCTGCAGGTCTTAAGTCGTTGGGCTGCAGGTCTTGAGTCGTTGGGCTGCAGGTCTTAAGTCGTTGGGCTGCAGTCTTAAGTCGTTGGGCTGCAGGTCTTAAGTCGTTGGGCTGCAGGTCTTGAGTCGTTAAGATGCAGGTCTCTATTGATGCTTTTCTCTTGATTATTTCATTGCTTTGCTCACGTCGCACAGTCACCACTCGATGCACGTTAGTAACGTTTAGAAGCAGAAGTAAAGAATACACTCCAAACGAAATTGGAACAGCAGCAGAAGCCAGAAGCTAAGCAAGACACACCTCGCCAATGACTGATGTAGGGGATGTACCGGGTTGGAAATAAACCGAAACATTTAATTCGGAGGAAGGGACTTTAAAGCTGTCGATGGCGAGCACAACGTACTCAAACATTGGGGCTAAACAGAGACCTGTGTGAAGCCCTCACATCCGAACAATGGTCTACCTATGAGAACAGAAGGAAAATAATCATAGATGTTACAAAGATGTTTCTAGATGTTCAAGGGATGTTCCTACATGTTCCAGGGATGATCCTAGATGTTCTCAAAGAACGAGCCATTCGAGACCCAAATGAGAGCCCTGTCACTCATGCTCCAGGTAAAACACCACATAGATACATGGACACGTGCATTCACAGATGGGTCCGCAATTGAAAAATCAAGAAAGGAGGCAGTTGCATCTTTATAACCAACCCAAGTGGAAAGGCAGAAACATTCTCTCTTCCAGCCAGAGAAAGTTGCACAAATTTAAGAGCGGAAGCACTGATACTACACACAGCCATACAGACTCTCAGCAAACAAGAAATTCCAAGTCCAATAAATAGTCATCCTCTGCGATGCAAGATCAGCCCTACAAGCTTGCCAAGCCTAAAACAGGACATGCTCATTCAGGAAATAGGAAACAACACATACAAGCTGTCAGAAAAGAAAGAACTAGCCCTACAATGGATACCAGAACATGTAAACATAAAACGGTGTGGAGCAGCTAAACTCACAGAAAGACAAGACAAACTACAACGTTTTGGCAAAAGCCTTCATCAGGTATAACGGACAAACTATTGTAATTGAACAAAGAAATCCAAGCCAGAAAACACAACACTGATTTAAAAATGGCGGAAAGAGACGATAGACAGGATTTACGTAGAGGCTTTATATTTGATATTTGTGCTTATCTCCATGGATACCATGGTGCACGCTGTGTCATCCCTGGAAACGAGAACGCAGACAAAGTCGCAAAAGCAGCCTTCAACGGTCCAACCAACTCTAGAAGCTCACAAGAAGTAACGCCAATCCTGAAATAAACTGTGAATACAGAACGGAGAGAGTTATACTGACAATATGAATCAAAACATGACAGCTTAAAGAAGCTCAGCCGGCATGAGCAGACCTAGATATTCAGACTCAGAACAGGTCACTGTGGTCACAGAGCACACCTACACAAGATAGGACTCAGTGACCTTGCAACATGTGACTGCGGAGCATCCAGACAAACTCCAGAGCATATCCCACAGGACTGCAGTACTCTTAACAGCCTTCTTTTTTACTACCTCATTTGCCTTTCAGCGTCGAGGGGAGATGTAATTTGCAGTCTTTTGCTCTTATGTTCGCCTCTGCTGCTGTTGTTTCCTAGTGTTTCTAATATTCTGTCAATCCATCTTTTTTCGTGGTCGACCCTTGAGTCTGGTGTTCTTGCAATGTTTATTGAAGGTCATTGTGTTTTGATCTTTCTGAACTGTCACGTGGCCACACCATTTTATCTGTTGTCTTTATATATTCTATGGCGGCGGCTATTCCTAGCATTTTTCTCAGTTCTTCATTTCTGATCTTATCTCTCAGGTTATTTCCTGTCATTCATCTAACACATTTCATCTTAGCAGAGGTTATTTTTCTTATTGTTCTTGCATCTAGGGTCCACGACTGGGATTAATAGCACAACGTTGGGATTTAATGCTAGACTTATTTATATCTGGAAAAATGTGTACCAGAGATTTTTATTGAAAGTAAAGGCGGCCTGACGTGATACCGACCACTTTTCTAAAAACAAATGTGCATTCATGAAACAAAATGGTCCGTAAAATGATAATACGTTTAGCAAAGTGCATCCTTCATTTTTTTTCCCACTCTACATATGTATGACGGGGGCTATTCCTAGCTTCTTTCTCAGTTCTTCATTTCTGATTTTATCTCTCACACTGTTTCCTGTCATTCGTCTAACACATTTCATCTCTGTATAGGCTATTTTTCCCATTGTTCTTGGGAACATCTAGGCTCCAGGTCTGGCATTGATAGCACAACGTTGGGATGAAGATTGTATTGTATGGTGCTCGTTTTGCCTCCAGTTATTTCCTTGTTGGACAATAGTGGTGATAACTGTCCAATGATTTGACAAGCTTTGTTGCATCTTTTCCACTCTCTATATCTGCCAACGTTGCAAGAATGAACACTGCAAACATACCTTCATCTCCGTGTGTAATTTGTGTTTGTCTCTGACCTCAAAGTTTCCTTCAGTAATAAATATTTATTTCGTATCACTGTCCTCTTAAATTACTAACAACTTTTGCGTTGAGCTCCCCTAGAACTATGGTGCTTTCAAGTGGTTTGCATTGATGAAGTGCCACATTAAGCTCCTGGTTAAAAATTTATCAACTGTTTTTTTCTGGACTGTCAGTTGTTAGCACATTGACTTGTATGAGATTAATATCTATTGGCTTTCCATTCAATCTCACTAAAAGGTCTCTGTCAGATATTGGCTTTCACTGTTCGTTCTCTTTCTGCATCCAAGATGATACCTACTCCTTTTTGGTGTTCAGTACCTCCAGAATAGATGACTTTTTGTTCATTAGAATATATCTCCCCTGATCCAGTGAATTTCATTTCATATATTCCCAATAAATCTATCCTTTTCATTTCCTGTTTGATGCCCCCCCCCCCCTCTCCAATCAATTGGGAATGTTTCAACAAATAAAACAGGATGTTAGGCAAGACTGTGTGCTATCACCAGATTTGTTTAATATGTATAGTGAGATTATTAAGATCTATAATGGACATGCCTGGAATAACAATTGGAGGTCATATTATATATAAGCTCAGGTATGCTGATGATACAGTCTTAATCACTAAGAGTGAAAATGGTTTACAAGAAATATGAGACATTATAGTGAAGGAAAGCAAAAATAAAGGAGTCAGCCTTAAAAGTAAAAAGACAGAAGTAGTGGTAGCAACAAAGAAAAAGACATCACTGCAATGCACAATAAAGACAAGTGTAACAATATTAAAACAGGTAAATGAATTTAAATATCTTGGAACAATGTTAACCTCAGATGGTAGATGTACAACAGAGGTGAGATGCAGGCAAAGCAGCTTTCTGAGCAGCAAAATGAGGAAGGTACTGTTCAATATATTTATGACAATAGAAACAAGAAAGAGTTCTTCAATGTTATGTAGAGCCAATCTTAACATATGGATGTGAATCATGGACAAGAGGACAACGGACAAGAAAATCGATGGAGAATGTAGAAATGTGGTTTTACAGAAGAATGTTGAGAATGCCATGGACAGCTAAGAAAGTAATAAAGCGTTCTGAAAGAGGCAAAATCAAAAAGAGAGCTACTTTTCAATATTAGGAATAACATTCATTTTTGTGGCCATGCAATGAGACGGGAACAGCTGGAATATATTGTGGTAACTGGGAAAATCGAGGACGAAGAGAAAGAGGGAAGCAAAGAGAAAAGATACCAGACAGCTTCAAAGAATGGTTTGGCAGAAGGTCAACAACAGAAATGATAAATAATTGTCGAGATCGAAAGTTGTGGAGAGACATGATCACCTACGCCAGCAGGTTTGGTACTTAATTATGATGATGATGAGATTACTAACGAGACTTGTCAAGGAGTTGGCATACTCATCATATCAAAGAGAACTGTAATTGTCGGATGCACCTGGTGCAATATGCAAACACTAGACGGTGCCCTGCTGCAGAACTACATTCAGAACTTTGTCTGCGGAGCAGAGACAGCACAAATAGTGTTGGTGTCCCGCATGTTGCCTTCCGAGGGGGCCACGGAGTCAGAGCTAGGCTGAATGTAGTCAGCAGCTCAAAGCTGACCGCCAGCGTCAAGACTAGTTGTACTACTTCACACATATCTCCTCCCCCCACCTCGTTATTTGCGGGTCATCATCATTGCACTCCGAACATGTCCGTAGATGCTCAGATCCCCTTCTCAGCAAGTCCCGCAGTGTCCAGCACGGTGTATCCACGTACCGAAGAGCTGATTGACTGGGGTTGTCCAGTCTATCACGTGGAAACGGGTTCTAAGCGGTGCGACTGAATGAGTCTAGACCATCCCAGCTGTCGACTTTCAACGACAAAATCCCCACCTTATATGACTCTTGTAACAGAGCAACCAGTCTGGTACAGCGATTGCGAAGGAATAGGAAAGCAACCCGGAAACCAAAAATGTCGTTTTGATCGGGTGTTTTGAAAAAAAAAACAACTCACAGATATCGCAGTTTGTTGTAAACCACGACACACCATGACACATTAACGCCCACTTAATGTCAACAGGCCCTTTTTTGGAATCCCCAGGGGAAAAGACAAAGAGGAAGACCAAGGAATCTTGGAGAAGACAGATAGAAGCAGAGATGAAGATGATGGGGAAGACATGGAATGATCTTAAAAGAATGGCAAAAAACAGAACGACTTGGAAAGTGTTTGTTGAAGACCTATGCTCCACTGGGAGCTGAAAGTGTTTGTTGAAGACCTATGCTCCACTGGAAGCTGAAAGTGTTTGTTGAAGACCTATGCTCCACTGGGAGCTGAAAGTGTTTGTTGAAGACCTATGCTCCACAGGGAGCTAAAAAAGGTAGAAGAAGAATGTCGTCGGGCGGATAATAAAACAAGAATAGTCGTCTGCGAACGAAGAATGGGAAAAAGTAGAAGCGTGTTTCTCCTGTTACAAAGGTCCGCGGTGTCTCGGTTACATTTTGTTTTGTTCTGTGTCCCACATATGCCATACCCTCTAGTATGATGTGTGACACATAACTACCGGCAGGACATTTAGTGTGACGGCGACATCAGTCCGGGCAACGTGACAATCTGCCTAGCGCTATAGTCTATCCCATTTAAGCTGCCTGACTTTTAGGTGCACGAAAACATTCAGACTCGCTAATAAGGCAATTTTGCACCAAAACTAAGTGTATTCATACATGCGTACCAATGTTGGTATTCCCAGTTGGGTGGTGGCATTGATAAAAGTGTGCGCAAGTGTTGTGGTAATAATGATTCGATCACAACAGAGATCAAACACTTCTATAGACTTCATCTTACTGTGTGCTTCTGTTATATAGTCAGCTTGAGCACGTTCACAACTTGATCCTTTCATAAGTTGATCAACCTAGATTGATCGTCATAAATACTTTGAGGGAAAAAGGGTGGTGGGAAGCCCAGGGGTCTTTGATTACTACTTGATCTTAGCAGTAGGTTAACGTGTACTTTTATAACAAGTGACTTAACTGTGTGAAGTTACATTGCAAAGTTATTGGTTTCTTTCTGATTGATCTTTATGTTATTTTAGTGCACGCATAAACAAAGGCTATATTACTAATACTAAAGCATTACAAGTGGTTTTTATAGATTTTGTTAGGCATTTTTGTAAAAAAAAACAAAACATTAGGCTGAAGAAAGGAGTGTTTGGTGTTTTTTGTTGACTGAACATACAATCTATATTATTATATTCAATTATATTTATAGCGAGAGTTTAAAGTGACAGGCCTTTTGCAAATGTTCAAAGAGGTTTTTTTCTTAAATAAACAAATAGAGTTTTAACTGTTATAAACGACAATTTTTGTTTTATTAATAATCTAGAGATAGTACTGTTATTAAGGGGTATTCGCAATTAACAATTTAGTGATAGCAATAGTGGTGAATAATCTAGAGACAACACTGTTATAACGAGTATCTGTGATTAACAATCTATAGACGGCACCTGTATAACAGGTATTTGTGATTAACAATCTAGAGACAGTACTTGTATAACAGGTGTTTGTGATGAACAATCTGGAGACAGTACCTGTATTACACCTTTGTTGTGATGAACAATCTAGAGACAGTACCTGTATAACAGGTGTTTGTGATGAACAATCTAGAAACAGCACAGTTATAAGTGCTCAGTGAAGCATTTAATGAACAATCTAGAAACAGCACAGTTATAAGTGCTCGGTGAAGCATTTAATGAACAATCTAGAAACAGCACAGTTATAAGTGCTTGGTGAAGCATTTAATGAACAATCTAGAAACAGCACAGTTATAAGTGCTCGGTGAAGCATTTAATGAACAATCTAGAAACAGCACAGTTATAAGTGCTCGGTGAAGCATTTAATGAACAATCTAGAAACAGCACAGTTATAAGTGCGCGGTGAAGCATTTAATGAACAATCTAGCTACAGCACAGTTATAAGTGCTCGGTGAAGCATTTAATGAACAATCTAGCTACAGCACAGTTATAAGTGCTCGGTGAAGCATTTAATGAACAATCTAGCTACAGCACAGTTATAAGTGCTCGGTGAAGCATTTAATGAGCAATCTAGCTACAGCACAGTTATAAGTGCTCGATGAAGCATTTAATGAACAATATAGCTACAGCACAGTTATAAGTGCTTGGTGAAGCATTTAATGAACAATCTAGCTACAGCACAGTTATAAAGGTCTCTGTGAAGCATTTAATGAACAAGAGACACTTGTTACACATGCTCTACAAAGATTTTGATCAATAATGATGAGGCAGTACTGTTACAAGAATTGAAGTATGTTCTCTGCCAGCAGTTAAAGTACGGAACAGTATTGTTCAAGATAAACAGCAGTATTGTTATAATAATGTTCATGATCACACTTTGTTCTTCCTGCCTTGTCACGTGTCCAAACCATTTTATCTGTTGTTTCCTTATATATTCTACGGCGGGGGCTATTCCTAGCTTTTTTCTCAGTTCTTCATTTCTGATTTTATCTCTCAGACTGTTTCCTGTCATTCGTCTAACACATTTCATCTCTGTAGAGGTTATTTTTCTTAATGTTCTTGCATCTAGGGTCCAGGTCTGGCATTGGTAGCACAACGGTGGGGATGAAGATTGTATTGTATAGTGCTCGTTTTGCCTCCAGAGTTATTTCCTTGTTGGACAATAGTGGTGATAACTGTCCGATGATTTGACAAGCTTTGTTGCATCTTGAAGAAGGAAAGAAGTAGAAGAAGATCACACTTTAGAGACAGTACTGTTCAAGATAAACAGCAGTATTGTTATAATAATGTTAATGATCACACTTTAGAGACAGTACTATTACAACGACATTCTTGATGACGACAGTACTTTTACAACAACGATCTTGATGGCAAATATAGAAGCTATACCGTTACAACCACATTCTTGGTGGACAATTTAGGGGCAGTACAGCTACTAGTTCTCTATGGAAAATCTAGCGACATTTCAATTACAATGGCATTAATGATGAACAATCTACAGACAGTACAGTCATAATGACATTAATGATGAACAATCTACAGACAGTTCAGTCATAATGACATTAATGTTGAACAATCTACAGACAGTACAGTCATAATGACATTAATGTTGAACAATCTACAGACAGTACAGTCATAATGACATTAATGATGAACAATCTACAGACAGTACACTAGTACAGTCATAATGACATTAATGATGAACAATCTACAGACAGTACAGTTACGTGTTCTCAATTAACAATGTAGAAACAGTACTACTGTTACAAAGACATTCGCTATGTTCAATCTAGAGACAGTACTGTTACAAAGGCGTTCTAATGTTACAAAGACGTTCTACAAGTGGAGAATGAAGCAGCCCTGATGTTCGCTCCTGGGCAATTACTGTCCATTCGATTCATCCGTTGTAAAAATGGGTGCCGAGATCTTAAGCTTTTGAAAAATAAAAGTATTAATGGCTAACAGCAACACTGGCTGCCTAGTCAACATAGCTCACTGCTGTAATGTGGGAAAACTGGACATTCTACCAGCAGCTTGCTCTTCCAAATGGTATACGTAAGGTTTCTTGGAATAACCTTTATAAAAAAGGTTTGGTTAAACATAGACGATCACATACGGTACTATAACTATCATAGTTGCACAATGAGCCATTACTTCTCACTACACAATACAACACTTCTCAACAATATCTCATATGACAATAAAATGCACATTAAATGTCAATAGTTTCTTTATTTATTGCAAAATAATAAATAGTTGTCTTAATAGCTCTTACAGTATAAATCAATATCACTTTTTATGACTAGTCTACATACACAGCGAGAGTAAACAGATGTCCTCAAGCGAAAATCACTCGTGTCAATCGATATCCGCCAAGTCAGCAACTCTCAAACCCCGCTCGCACCTTGTGCTGGCGCACTGAGACAGCAGCAGTATCCCCGGGTCCGCTGGATGAAATGCGCGGTGAATCTGTTTGTAAACAATGGCTCGTGGTATCTGCCATACTTATATTCAATAATATTCCAGTGAAATTTTGGTAACTGCGGTAAAATACATCCGAGAAACGTCATTTTTAATAATAATAATCCCCCTTGCAATTAGCTTCCATGAATATGCAGTTTGACCTGTGGTAATACAAATCACCATCCAGCACTGAAACTAGGCGCCCTCGCCATGCCGCTCGCGCAATGTTCCCCCGTCACGCGTCGCTTCCATCCAGTCATTTTTCTCTTATTACGTATTCTACTAACCCGTGAGGTATATATAACGACCTCAACCATTGGTCGGCGAGAACCAATCAAAAGCTTGTGATCTTGTAAACAAAGGCAGACTGTTTCCTTTTCATTTACTCAACACACAACTCGAGTTTAGTTAGGTTCACATCCAGGAGGGAGATACGGATAGCCATAGAGGATCACTTGGGCTAGCCTAAGGAGATAGTCTATCGTTTTCTTAGGAGATATTCTACAGTTTCATTTAACATGCAAAGTATTGCACAACTCTTGCAGGCAGCGGAATATATTGAAAGACGGGAAAGAGGTACGAACCAAGCAAATGAAAATATGTGGATATTTATCGTTGTCACAAAAGAGTGGAATGGTCATTTTGCATATTCTTAATCCACCAGTGCATTCTTATTCTTGTATGGATACTATTACAAATTATTATTTTTTTTTACTTGATTCGAAAATGCTGCATTTAGTCAAGTGAGTTCCATGTTTTTTATTGTTAAGGTTATTTATTATGTGTGATTGTTAATATAGAGTAGCTAGGAGGAGTTCCAACACGATAGGTTGTAACAAACTTAACTAACTTAAGGTAGTGACGCAAGCAAACAGGTTACAACCAAAAACTGCTATTTTAAGGCATAATGTTGATTGATTTATTTAACCAATCTCTGCAGAGGCGGAACATGGATACGCATCGACATTGCCTATGCCAGACGAATACAGTTACACGTCGTGCAAAAAGAGATCAAAGTCGAAAAAGTCACAAGGCAATAGGTATTTTTTTTTAATAGTTTTAACAATAACATCGGTATGATCGTTCCATTAATTATAATATATATATATGATATCACATCAATTAATACTCAGCAATTATTTGTGGGATTAAATAATAATAATTTATTAACCATGTTTATATACGATAAATATATATATATATATATTATATCCATCTATGCGGTTTTGTTGTCTTTAAACATGGCGCTCAGTTATATGTTGGTCTTGTCAAGGAAAATGTTATATTTAGTTTAGTGTTTACTGCCCAGAAAGAAAGGAAAAACAACCAACAAATGTTACAATTGTAACGTGTACACCTGCACTACTTTTGTTTGATGAAGCAATCATACTAGTCGTATTTCATGTCTATACAGTATACAGTGTGTGTTTAGTTGAAACTAGGATACAATCATCATGCACATTGTCACTATAATTGTGATAGTTGATCCTACGATTCTTATTATTAGAACTAGCCAGATATTACTAGTCATTTAGTTACATAGTCATTAGTAAACGTCATTGTTTACATAGTCATTTAGTTGTTAACACCATTGTTTACAGTAGAACCGTGCCCAGATGACAGCTTGATCATAAACACCGAGAGTTCCAGTGTTTAAGATCTGCAGTAGTTTATGTAGAGATAGATGTATGTGATTCCGTTGCTCTCAGTTACTACATTACTACATTACCGTAAAATTGAAGGTGTGTGCATTTTTCTTTATTGCAGATCAACACACAATGAATTGGAAAAAATAGGTACGGAATCATCTATATTTTTAATGTTTCTGTTACATTTTTTATTTTAATCTTACCGTCTTGCAAACATTAATCAATTTAATTCATGTGTGTTTATGTTCATAGTGTTTTATTAAATACTTGATGCAGTGTAGTAAATATCAATGTAGTAGTAATGAGTAATGTGTGATGATTCGGTTTGTGTTAAATGACAAGTATTACCCCAGTTGTTCCCCGCCGGTGATGCAGCTGCAAACATTATAACGAAATAATGGTGTATTAGACTGTCAAGTGGCATAATGTGATCCTATTTTCTTGTATCCCTTTACACCGTATCTTATAACTGAAGAGTTATGTTGGACATATTGTAGGGTATATCTAAATCTAGGAGGTGTGACTATCATAACATTATAAATGTTGCGCGCAGTGCGTTCCCGTTCAACTTGTTATCCCGTGGCGGGTCAAATGGGGTTGCCTTTGTGTTTACAAAATGCGCCAGGCTTGAATCGAGGGACTACGCGGTGCGCCTGAAGTTACAGCACAGCTGGCCTGGAGTAGCACAGCTGCCCTCAACATGCCTCGGAAAGCAACCTCGTGATTGAGGTCGCCTAGTTAACCTGTATACGGGGCACAAACTAAAGGCCACCGTCAGCTTATGTTTGCAAGATAAGCCTTATAATTCAAACAATTATTGATTTCATGAAAAGAATTCATACTTTAAGGCAGTTACGTTTTACCAATCCACGGTATTTGCTGTTCAACCCCGACTGTTATTGTTAATTGCAAGCAGACTATGCCAGTTACAGGCGGCCATCATTCTGAAAGCACTAGTCAAACTTGAATCATCTGTGTATAAACAAACATTTGATAAACGCCAACAACAAAATAAATAGTAGAACGAGCTCTCTTCCGCATGAGAGAGATGTAGGTAGATCCTACATTGATTTAGCAAAGGCAAAATGACTATAGTAAATGTTAAATGATTTTGTATACGAATATTACAATGTTGGTTGGGAGAAAGTGAACGTAAATATTGATTATATGTGGAAGTTGTATTAAGATGCATGCGACTGGGCTGTACTTGACTGGGCTGTACTTGCGCTTCGGTTTCGAGCAGATAAGTCCTTCATGCAGCAAGGGCAAAACTGAACCAACAAAATGGGCGGGGTACTAGTCCATATGATTCTCAGTTCAACATTTAGAGGCCTATTCGCACCTTGTTTACATATATGGAACTTCTTTCAGTCTAGAGAGGCAGGGACCATATAGACTTGTAGAATATGTCGTCACACGGTGGGTGAGCTGTCTATGCATTAACAGTCAGCATTTTCATTTTGACGAGTTTGTGTTTGAACAGTTCAATAAATGCCTCCATTCTGCTTGAAATGATCTACACCTGTCACGTGTATGAAAATAGTTCACGAAATAATAGACAAATGTTCTTAGAAGAGAAGTAAAAATATACAATCAAATAAATATAATGTTGAAATTATAGACTCGGAAACGGTAAATAACAGTTTTCATATTATTATTATTATGATAAGTATATCATTAATTAATGAACACAAGTTGTTCAGAGTCATCATCGCCTAACCCAGAGAGTAAGGATGTTATGGTTTGTTATGACTCAGAAAGTTAAGAGTTTAACCAAAACAAAATATTGAAATATTCACTTCACAGCCGATCTAAGAGAAAATAATTCGTGGATGCAGTTGCCATTTTGTAATCCACAAACTAAGCTATCCAGCAAGTATAACGTGACATGGTAGTATTTCAAATCTTGCGGTAAATTATCGCAGCGGGTCCAATCCGTCCACCTTTTTCCTAGGCGAATAAAAGAGAAAAAGGGAGAGGGGAGGCTTGTTAGCTAGGCAGGCAGCAAAGCTGTAGTGGTGGAGCCAGCGGGCCGCTTGTTGTCGAGCCTGAATTCTTGCAACCTTGGCCTCAATTTGCTAACTGCATGCGTAGCCCGTGGCCGCCGCCATAGCTGGGGATATATGGTGACACAGAGGGCTACATGCACACACACACGTTCGCTCAAACAGCAGCTGTAGCTAACCGTCAGCCTGAACTCCTCCTCGTTTACGGTAAACAGCATGTTTGCGCTGTTGTGCAGCAACTGCCCGTTACAGTGTACAGCCTAACCAGTTCCAGCACCAACAGTAGCACTAACAGCGTACACACTCAAACATCTTTTTTTTTGTCCTTACCACAACCACATTCTAATGAATTAAAACATTTGCAGTGTGAAGAAGAGTGTTGTCAATTGTAAATAAACAGACTCAAAAATGTCAACCATTTATAATTAGGGTAAGATGCAGGGTTTATTTATTTTTTATTTTATTTTAATAAGCAGACTCTACCCTCAATAAGTTTACTTGTGTTCTTTAAGGGGGTTAAGGCAAAGAAATGTTAATGAATTATTAGTTTTATTTACTTACATATCTGTGTGTGCGTGTTGTTTGTTTGTTCCTGCTGAAGTGAAGGTTTATTGGGCCGAAACGTCGTTCAAATCTGTGTCGTTTACTAATCACGTAAAGCTTTTACCATACCATTTTTTTTTCAATTTTCCCTTCCTTGTGTTCTTTAAGTTGGTTTGAATAAAACAAGTGGCTAGTATGCTGTCGAAAGTATAATTTAGGTAATTAAATTATGTGTGTCTATGGGATAAATATGTGCAGGTGTTCAGGTTTAAGAATTAGGTAAATTAACTACCAGGACCTGGATAGATCTTGAAGGGAGCATGTCTGAACAAGAGCTTATAATGTTATATGGATACAGCTTTGTGATTGATTTGGGAGGGGGAAACTAGAAGGATTTTATTTGTCACTTCCATACATTAATTAAAGATAAGGGTATAATCATTCATATTCAAAGAAGTATCTGCAGACCATCTTAAGTACTCCAAACTTCTCTTCAGTATCTTTATCTGTTACCTCCCTTTGAGTGGTGTGGGTTACCTCCTCTGAGAGTGGTGGGAGATAACAAAATAGTTCTAGTAATCTCAACCAATGTCATATTTATTATGGTGTTGTCATACATACACTGGCCTCAGCTCAGATCTCCCCTTCTTATATATTCCTAGTTTGGTGTAGAGTCACAAGACATTCTTTCCAGGTGGTCACATTTGATTATCTGTCTATGTAGCTTAGAATTACTTCTTTATCAAAGCCTTTCTCTTATTTAGTTTCCCTTTTTTATCGTTTCTAGTCATTTAAGCCACTATTCTATTCTGTTCTGTTTATGAATTCAGTTTCAATACATTTGGGGCATTCCCCATATCAGCTCCATCACCCATCTCAGAATTTCTCAAAGCATATACAAACTGACTGTTTCTGTAAGGTATTGATTGTAGATACATCTGCTTTTCCCCACTAAGCATTCCAGGTTGACCAGAACCTCTTGCTCACTCTTAGACTCATCACTCTCTCAATATATACATCATTGACCCAGCCATCCTATTCTTTTCTTAAGGAATTAAGAACAAACTTGGCAATGTCTACTTCGTCCAGTCATGCCACATTTAATGCTGGAACTGTCAGAGTTTATCAGTCGTATTATTGCCAGGTACACCAGCATTCCCTGGTCGGTACACCCAGATTAATGTGCCTACTTTAGAGCCATCCAGGAACTGCACACACTCCTGCTGCAGACAGTGCTTGTCGATTTTCCATAGCATATTTTGTGAGTCTGTCACCAAGGCTGTATGATCAGCATTCGATGTAACCAGCCATGCTATTGCCACCATTGCTGCTTCTTTCTCCATTCATACAGGACACTTTAATGCTACCAATAGCTAGAATCCTTAGCCACTTCTCTGCCATGTTGTTATGCCACAAAATCCCATCCGCTACAAAGTCTGTGGGACAAACAGCTGTCCGTGTAGATGATGGGGTCCAGAGGGGATTACATAATTTTTTTGACTCCCTTACCACAACCTCTGTAGGTCCAGTTACAACAATCCCTGGTGAACTGAATGATTATCTTGCTTAGTCTATTTGTCTCCACTATTACTTCTATCCAATCCTTGCCAGCTCTAATGTCATTCAGATCACATACCCTCCTTATGTGCTCTTTCTACCTTGGCCATCCTGCGTTGCCATGACTGATGTACCTGCCCTTGGTGACACTCAATTCCAAATCCGAGAGATGATTTATGTTTCTTATATCATTTAAATAGGCCCAGACCTGAGTATATTTGAGTCATGCTCTTTGGTAAGACTGGGTATTCATTGAATGTGTTAATCTATCTCTGGTGCATCTGAGAACTTCTCATAGATCCACATTCTGAACCTTTCCTATCCTGTAATCTGCATTGAAGTAAAGAATAGTGACACTGTGACCTTCCAGGCATGTCGTAAGAGGCAACTAAGGAGGTTGATCGATGGCTTGACAAGCTGTCATTGTAAAAAGCATTGTTATGGAAACAGAGCCATAGATTTTAGAAGCAGTGATCTCCACAATATGTGCCATTTTGGCACGCAAGGTTTCTGTTTTTGGGATTGTGGTTCTGCCCTATGTGCCGTCTTTGGCTCGAAAGGACAATAGATAGATAGATAGAGAATCTGCATTGATGAGAGTGTCAGTCTACTGGAACTTTAATCCAGCACTAAAAGTACCAAAGCCTGCATAAACAAGAATAGCAACTATTGCTGGAGGTTTGCTTTGACATTGATCACATTGACATTCCTCCTTGCCTATTCAATTGCTTATGTGGTGATTGAAAGGGTGGCTATTATATATTATTCCTAAATATTTAATGGTGTGACTTCTTACAATGTTTACACCACTGCTGTTTGTGACTGGTAGGATGTCCTTAACTATTCTGCTATACAGTGAGCATCACTCTTATCCATTCTGCTATACAGTGAGCATCACTCTTATCCATTCTATTATTAAACAAGCACCACTCTTATCCATTCTGCTATTCAGTGAGCATCACTCTTATCAATTCTGCTATTCTTGTAGCATCACTCTTATCCATTCTGCTATTCAGTGAGCATCACTCTTATCCATTCTGCCATTAAGCAAGCACCACTCTTATCCATTCTGCTATTAAGCAAGCACCACTCTTATCCATTCTGCTATTAAACAAGCACCACTCTTATCCATTCTGCTATTAAACAAGTACCACTCTTATCCATTCTGCTATTAAACAAGCACCACTCTTATCCATTCTGCTATTAAACAAGCACCACACTTATCCATTCTGCTATTAAACAAGCACCACACTTATCCATTCTGCTATTAAACAAGCACCACTCCTATCCATTCTGCTATTAAACAAGCACCACTCTTATCCATTCTGCTATTAAACAAGCACCACACTTATCCATTCTGCTATTAAACAAGCACCACTCTTATCCATTCTGCTATTAAACAAGTACCACTCTTATCCATTCTGCTATTAAACAAGCACCACTCTTATCCATTCTGCTATTAAACAAGCACCACTCTTATCCATTCTGCTATTAAACAAGCACCACTCTTATCCATTCTGCTATTAAACAAGCACCACTCTTATCCATTCTACTATTAAACAATCACCACTCAAACCGTAATCCTCAAATTCCTTGCTCAGAGAGGTGCTCTTATTTCTAATAAAGTTGCAATAATAATAATAAAATGTTAGCTGTAAATAGATCATGCTAACAATTAATTTTGAGAAAAGTCATAATAATTTCTGTAATAATGTGAACCAAGTGGCTTTTTCTGGACAATAAGAGATTTTTAAAAATTCCCACATGTTACACTAAATTTGCTGTCATTAAAAACTGTATGTATTTACCATAAAACGTCCATAAGCAATGAAAGAGATTGCTGGGGAATTAAAGGGTTTAAATATAAATGTATGTGTACACTTCGCACACTCTTTCCTGAAACAATATAAAATTATTTAGAAATGGCAAGAAATATTATAACTGAAATTCATTTAAGGTCCATATAAATATGATATAAATATCCAGTTTAATAGAAAACTGCAGATACTCACAATGTTTTTTTAAGCACACAGGGTTAGTACAAGGCATGATAAACGCAAAAGATATAAATTTATGACTGAAATATAATTGACTACAGTTTATCATAGTTGGTTATGTTCTTCATTCCAGTTTATCATAGTTGGTTATGTTCTTCGTTCCAGTTTATCATAGTTGGTTATGTTCTTCATTCCAGTTTATCATAGTTGCTTATGTTCTTCATCCCAGTTTATCATAGCTGGTTATGTTCTTCATCACAGTTTATCATAGCTGGTTATGTTCTTCATCCCAGTTTATCATAGTTGGTTATGTTCTTCATCCCAGTTTATCATAGCTGGTTATGTTCTTCGTTCCAGTTTATCATAGTTGGTTATGTTCTTCATTCCAGTTTATCATAGTTGCTTATGTTCTTCATCCCAGTTTATCATAGCTGGTTATGTTCTTCGTTCCAGTTTATCATAGCTGGTTATGTTCTTCGTTCCAGTTTATCATTGTTGCTTATGTTCTTCATCCCAGTTTATCATAGCTGGTTATGTTCTTCATTCCTGTTTATCATAGCTGGTTATGTTCTTCATCCCAGTTTATCATAGTTGGTTATGTTCTTCATCCCAGTTTATCATAGTTGGTTATGTTCTTCGTCCCAGTTTATCATAGCTGGTTATGTTCTTCATTCCTGTTTATCATAGCTGGTTATGTTCTTCATTCCTGTTTATCATAGCTGGTTATGTTCTTCATCACAGTTTATCATAGCTGGTTATGTTCTTCATCCCAGTTTATCATAGTTGGTTATGTTCTTCATTCCAGTTTATCATAGTTGGTTATGTTCTTCATTCCAGTTATCATAGCTGGTTATGTTCAGCACCTGACACCCTGCCAGTACTTCTAGTTACCATTGTTACCTTATTAAAAATTAAACAGATATGACTTCAGCTCTGAAAACAAAAAAGTATGAACAATATGGTTAGGAAGACATAACCTTCATACAACAGATACTCAGAAGACATAACCTTCATACAACAGATACTCAGAAGACATAACCTTCATACAACAGATACTCAGAAGACATAACCTTCATGCAACAGATACTCAGAAGACATAACCTTCATACAACAGATACTCAGAAGACATAACCTTCATACAACAGATGCTTTGAAGACATATGTTTAGAAAGTAGTATGAAAGCTACACCTTGAGTAATGAGTAATTTAAGTAATTATCTAAAGGAAAATCTCAGTGTTTGTGATAAAATGTATTTGACAAACAAATAATTGAAGACACACAAGAATTTTAATTTTAAAATGATTGTATCAAGAAGATTATTTAAAAAACACACACACACATTTCATTCAATTCATCCACAACTTGACAAAATATTTGCTCATCTTTTAAGTATGAGATTAGAAGAAACTAGAACTATTTACATACAGCAGAGCTTGTGCAAGACCAAGAGACTGCTGGGAGGGCAATATTGCAGAGATTCTGCAGAAATAAAAGACTCACAGCAACACAAATGCTTCAGGGCAACAAGAGTGGAGATAAAATGGGAAATTCATAACACGCAAATATCACTTTCTTCTGTGTGCTTTATAGTGCAAACATTTTGGTATCAATAAACCTACTCAATAGTTCATTTCCCAACAATATTTGGGATGCTGTAAAGCATGATTAACAGCAGATGTCTCATACATAATCATGATTGCACCATCAAATTTGTTATTGATCTTCTATCGTTGTGATATATTTATTTAAGGAAAAAAGAATATGTTACCAGAATTCATTCACTCACTGGGTGCAGTCTCCACATCAAAGGTTATCTTCCATAGAGTATCATTTTACTCTGTCTCTTGTCTTGATGGTGCACATAATAAGTATTTGACAAAATAAGGGAATGATTTGTCTAGTTTGTCCTGAAGTAGCATCAAAAACTCAAACAATATAAAAAAGTAAAAGTAAAGTACACCCCGTCACGCCAACCAAGTGGCGTATAGGGAAATATGGTGTTAGTGACCCTATATTTTACAGACCTTCAGCACATGATTTTTGGGGTAATGTGGTCGATATTACGCCGGTGCTGCTTTACTTTCCCAGAAAAAAATCCGGTACCCATTTAAGGCTGGGTGAACCTGGAGGCCGTCGGTTGGGATCGAACCCTACCCCTTGTCCTTTGTAGTCCAGTTCACTAACCACTGAGCTATCGCGGCTCCCCATTTGTAATTAGGGTTTGAAAAATTTACTAACACCTTGTTATGTACTTTGACAGTTCTTATTTTACTGATTGAATTTTCATGAATGTCTTACTATTGTCATAGAATATTATCATTGGTATTTACAGCCTATTAAAATACTATGGTCATGTCAAAAGACATAGCAAGCTGGAAAGAACAATAATAGAGGCATGAACCTTGAACATGAAAACAGGAGAAGTGGGAGGTCTGGCTAGAGATAGAGATTCTTTCAGATAGGCTGTGGTGAATGTAATATTCTGCAAAGGACATGTGACCTGATGATTTACAGTATAGAAGTGTACTAACCTCCATTGCTTTGTTACGATGAATTTAATATTTATTTCTCATCAATGTTAAATGGGATCTGCTGTAATTTACTGGTTTTGTAAACTGGACTACTGAAGAGTTCATGTTCAAGTTCAATTAATGGCTTCCAGATTCACTCAACCATAAATAGGTACCTGACTATTCAAGGAGAGAAACCTAGCCTGGCGTGACATTGACGATGTCATCAATAAAAAAAAATTGTTCTCGAACACTGAAAAATACAAACACTAACACCATATTCCACATATGTCTTACGACGTGGAGGAAACTTTTTACATTAATTTATACAAGTCATTCTTTATTCTGTGTGACAGGCTCTGTCAAGAAGTGACACATGAAAAGTTCCAACAACCACAAACCATGATAAATCACATCAACGAGGCAATAAGAAGTGCTCACAATTCTATCATTAAAAATATTCCTGAAATATTTTACAGCTGATGAAAAAAGTCTGGGAAAATATGGCAGAACACAGAAAATGATTATAAGAAATAGCACAGCAATTTTCAGAAATGAAACGAAGCAACAGGAGATTAAAGATTTATTTTTTTTTTAAAATATGAGCTATTGTTCATCATGCAACCAAATCTCCCTTTCAAATATTTGCAGAATGAGCAATGGAGGAAGACCATATCAGGCAGAAATCAGTGAAGATTAATACCAGCCTTATTTATACATCTTTAAAGGCAGAAGAATCCATGTTTGTAAAATTACCTATGATTTGACATTAATTATGTTCCTCTCAAAAATCATTATTTATCAAATGTTTATCTTATTTGCAGAAGAGCTCACTTGAGACATTGCTTGGAGCGATTAAAAGATCTTGTTCCACTTGGTGTAGATTCTTCACGTCACACAACATTAGGTCTTTTAACAAAAGCTAGATCTTTTATAAAGGTTTGTATGTTTGATAACCTCAATGATAGTTTTATCATGTGTAAGTGTCAGAATTATGTTGCGTTTGTGATTTATGAAAAAGTTTGAATTTTTTCCAAATTGTGAAGCCAACTTTTTAAAAAAATTGTTTATTGAGCTATTATTTTTTAAATGAGGAAAGGTTTGTCACAAATATTTTTTTTGGTTCTTTTTAGCTATCAATAAAAGTCTTTAAAATTCGTAAAACTTTACATGCCAGCATGCACTGGGATTCATAAAAATTTTTTTCGAACAAATTTTTTTTCTCTTATTTTGCAGGTGCAGCCATGCTTTGCTTATGCAGAATGTTACAAATATTTACTTAAATTAACATTTCTTTTCATTTTAGTTTTTATATTTTGTTTTAAATTGCATGACAAATTTTCATGTAGTCAATCTCAGCATGATCGTTTTTAAATAATTTAAGTAACCACCCGGGGTGACAGGGATGCTCAAATAATTTAAGTGACCACCCAGGGTGACAGGGATGCTCAAATAATTTAAGTGATCACCCAGGGTGACAGGGATGCTCAAATAATCCAGAGACTGTTAATTTATAGGTCAATATGTTACTAGTACTTGAAAATAAAGCTGAAACAACACTTTCTTATATGTGAAATTCAATAATTCAGCTTTATCTTGAATTAATAACTTATTTAAAGCAACTGTGTATGGTAGGATAATACATAAACTTTCTTTCATTACTGTACATTTTTAAAACCCTCGATCACGATATCATAGTAAAAAATTACCCCATCAAAACACAAATTCTTCAAAATTTGACATTTTGCTGTGGTCAAATATTACCCACCACCATGTAACCTTCCTAAGTACTACTTCCTGTGATTTTTTAGTGTTGGGTTTGTTTCTATCGATGTAGAATTTTTTTTTTCTCTTCATTTCACGGGATACATCATTTTTGCAACAACAAAAATCACAAATTTTCAAGACATTGGGCATTTTTCCCTTTATTTGCTGTGACCAGGGAAATTTCTTTGGTCATCAGCAAACATCAAATAACCCTTTATGACTCAGAAACAGAGCAAATAATGCTGTGAGGTAGCCAAACATACTGACAGACTTACAGTAACTTTACCAATAGACATTGTAACACTGACAGTCAATGAGGTGAAGCTCAGGTCATCAATCATCCTGAGCCAGGAATCCCAACACATGGGTTGTGTATCAAAAGTTCAGAGAAAATACTATTTTAGAGCACGCAATGTTACATTTAAGTCATAGTAATTTTTACTACGGTATCGTAATTGGGAGAGTTACAGATGTGTATCATAATTAAGGGTTAATAGACATGTCCATAATTAATACTTAGTACTTCATTACAAGGCAACACTACAAAGATGCCTCCAAAGTTCATGTTAATGTAGAAGAGTGGATAGTGTAGCAGAGTGGATACTATAACAGATTAGATACTTTAGCTAAATGAATAATGCACTAGTTTGCATGTTACATGTCCAGGGTTCACATAGCTCAAAAGAAGAGGGTACTAGAAATCTTCTCTAAATTTGGGCTGCCTGCTGATAGCCATGGTATTGTGTGGGCGCTGGCTCCTACACACATGAGTAGCATGTTGTGTAATCTTCACTTTTACACATAGATATATCTTCTTCTCTTTCCTTCCTTATTTGCTTTTCAGCATTGAGGGGAGATATAATTTGTGGTCTTTCCTTCCTTCTGTTTGCCTCTGCTGCTGTTATGTTTCCTAGTGCTTCTAATATTCAATTAGTCCATCTTTTTCGTGATCAGCCCTCACTGATCTCGCAATGTTTATTGAAGGCTTGTTGTATTGTGTTCTTATCTTTCTGCTGTGTCATGTGGCCAAACCATTTTATCTGTTGTTTCTTTTTATATTCTGTGGTGGGTATTATTCCTAGAGCATCATGCAAAGAGTGCGAAACAAAATCATTCCAGAAATTAGCAATGAACAGTGTGCTTTTGTTAGAGATAAAGGAACAAGCAATGCCATTTATATCATAAGATCTTTAGTAGAAAGAGCCATAGAGGTGAAAACAGATCTATACCTATGTTTCATAGATTACATCAAGGCATTTGACAAAGTAAAGCACCAAGAAATAATCAAAATTTTAGAAAGCATAAACGTAGACAGCAAAGATCTAAGAATAATAAAGAACATGTACTGGCAACAAACAGCAGCCATAAGAACTGGAAACCAATTGGGAATGTTTCAACAAATAAAACTGGGTGTTAGACAAGGTTGTGTGCTGTCACCAGATTTGTTTAATATTTATAGTGAGATTACTTTAAGATCCATAAGAGGCATGCCTGGAATAACAATTGGAGGTCATAATATAAATAATCTAAGGTATGCTGATGATACAATCTTAATCGCTAAGAGTGAAAATGAGTTACAAGAAATGTAGAGCCAGTCTTAACATATGGATGCGAATCATGGACAATAGGACAACAGACAAGAAAATCACTGGAGTCTGTAGAAATGTGGTTTTATAGAAGAATGTTGAGAGTACCTTGGACAGCTAAGAAGAGTAATGAAGATGTTCTGAGAGAGGCCAAAGCAAAAAGAGAGCTAATTTCCAATATTAGGAAGAAACAATCATCATTTTTTGGCCATGTAATGAGAAGAGAACAGCTGGAATATATTGTAACAACTGGAAAAAATTGAGGGATAAGGAGATAGAGGGAAGCAAAGAGAAAAAATAACAGACAGCTTAAGAGAATGGCTTGGCAGAAGGTCAACAGCAGAAATGATAAATAGCTGCCGAGATCGAAAGTTGTGGAGAGACATGATCACCTATGCCAGCAAGCCCGGTACTTGATGATGATGATTATTCCTAGCTTTTTTCTCAGTTCTTCATTTCTGATCTTATCTCTCAGGCTGTTTCCGATCATTCGTCTAACACATTTCATCTCTGTAGAGATTATTTTTCTTATTGTTCATGCATCTAGGTCTGGCATTGGTAGCACAACGTTGAAATGAAGAGTGTATTGTAAAGTGCCCATTTTGCCTCTAAAGTTATTTCCTTGTTGGACAATGCTGTCCAATGATTTGACAAGCTTTGTTGCATCTTGAGTCTATCTCTGTGTTTGTGAATTGTCATTCGTCACTAGACTTCTTAGGTATTTAAATTGCTCTGCTTGTTTTAGTTGTCTGCCATCTATAGATAGTAATGTTGATATTCTGTTTCTCTTTTGCGATATTCATGACTTCTGTTCTGTTTATGTTGATTTTCATGTTGTATTTTGTGCCTGTGGTGTTGAGTCTATTTAAGTGTTCCTGTAGGTCTTCTATTTTTCTCTGTATTAGTGCCTGATCATCTGCAAATAGAGGCCTGTTGATCTCCTCTGTCTCTGATGGGTTGTCTAACTTTCATATATAGTCAATGTATGTAATAAAATGTAGTTGGAATAGTATGCAACCCTGTCTGTCTTACACCCGATCTAACTTCAGAGTGGTCACATAGATATATGGCTTCCAAATATTGTCAGTGTTATTTTGTCATATGACAATATTTCTTTATATTTTAAAAGCAGAAAGTTAAATATAGCGCATGTACATTTTAAAATAAAATTGATGATGGCAGTAAATCAGTGATAGTATTGAGCTTATCACCACTAATGAAAACTGACTTTGTTATATATTATCAGCAGAA
The DNA here is from genome assembly GCA_032433765.1 of Megaustenia siamemsis. Taxonomy (NCBI): domain Eukaryota; kingdom Metazoa; phylum Mollusca; class Gastropoda; order Stylommatophora; family Ariophantidae; genus Megaustenia; species Megaustenia siamemsis. Next base: position 10,518,185 of record JAVIAB010000051.1, on the reverse strand, counting down.
TATCATATTTTTAGGATGACACTAAGGTTTCAGAAAGTGTAATTTATTTTTAAGTTTTAATGCATCAAAATCATCATCAGAATTATCTGGCTAGCCAGATCTCCCACTTCTTCTGTTGTCGTCAAGTTCAAGGTCTATTTGATGTCGTCAAACCATCTCTTTCTTAGTCTGTTCCTGTGTTATCTTCCTGGAATTATGTCTTCTATTATTGTTTTTTTTTCCAGCTCACTGTACCTTTTAATTGTTAAACGTTGTTTATAAGCCTGTTCTTCTCAATGATTGGATGTTCTTCTCAATGATTGGATGTTCTTCTCAATGATTGGATGTTCTTCTTAATGATTGGATGTTCTTCTCAATAATTGGGTTTATTAATGTCTTCGTCGCTTCTTTTCATTATCCAAACTCTTCAGAAAATAACAGTATTTAATTTTATCCTCAACTATTAGAGAGATCAATTTTTTTTTTCATTAAATAGATATTATTATTATTATACTCCATGTCTTTCTTTGGATCAGGAAGTAGATTTGAATGATTATTTCACAGCATTTACTCCTCTTCTTATTCTTCAGTCTCATAAAACTACACTTGCATTTGCTGTTTGTCTTGGACTTCATCAGGCACCATACACATTTTCAGTTTACTGTCTTCATATCTGGCAGCTGTAGAAATGTGCTTTTACAGAAGAATGTTGAGAATACCATGGACAGCTAAGAGGAGTAAAGAAAATTAGAGAGCTAATTTCCAATATTAGGAAGAGACAATTATAATTTTTTGGCCACGTAATGAGAAGAGAACAGCTGGAATATATTGTAACAACTGGGAAAATTGAGGGACGAAAGAGATAGAGGGAAGCAAAGAGAAAAGATACCAGACAGCTTAAGAGAATGGCTTGGCAGAAGGTCAACAATGGAAATGATAAATAACTGTCGTGATCAAAGATTGTGGAGAGACATGATCACCTACGCCAGCAGGCTTGCTACTTGATGATGATGATGTGTTGATATCTTCACATATCATTGTATAGATGCTGGGAATATCATTTTGAACTACATCAAATTGCTTTTCTCTTTCCTAGTATGAGCTACCAAATCTGAAAGTAGTTATTCCTTTTTCATAAGCTTGTCAATTCCTCCTCACCATGAAATGTGAACTGATAATTCCATCTATCCATTGACCTTTCGAGCTGTAGCCAGCCCATAGGGCAAAGACCTAGATACTCTTTCTCTTATCTAAATTTCTATTCCAGTAGTTTTCAATCCTTGTAAAGATCTTTTATAAAATCTCACCATTTGTCTCTGTTCAGTGCAAGCAACTCTATCTCATTAAGGGAGCAGATTCCTGCTGCTCTTGCACCTCTGATCAATGTTCTTCTCAGTGTCTCTCTGGGTTGGCATCTTTTCCTCTTACTTGTTGTTTCCCACTTGAGGGCTTGCTTTGCTATTCAGTTACTCTCTCTCCTCATCACATGTCCAACATGAGGACAGTTACTTTGATCTAAATGGATTGGAATCATCTCATTATTTTAAAATGGATGAGAAAAGAGTGACTTTAAATGACACAATAATAAGGAAACATTACATCTTTTATGAAAGCCATAATTAGTATTGCATGTCCTCATTATTTAAGCTGAGAGGTAACATTAGTTTAGTGGTTGTACTAGTACAGTGCTCACTGACAGTGCTTTTCCTCTTAAGAAAAGGTTTCCAGAATACATTCTGAACCATTTAGCTGTAAACAAAAATGCCCTTATTATCTATAAATGGTAAGATAAGTCAACAGAATTTAATAGTCTGCAAGAATCATATAATTATTGTTTAAATAGCAGTTATTGACACCAGAAAATAATAAGTAATTATGAAATAAATAAAATGAACCAAAGACAAAACAGTAAATAGTGAATTCATTTAGTTTTAGTAGGCCGGAATGGGAACAAATCCCGTATAAATCGTGTGTTACAACTTTTAATTAATGACAAGACTACTACGCAACAGCATATGTACTCTTCATATGGCGACAAAAACAATAACAATGTGAAATTACATGTGGTAACAGAGTGAAAGCGAAACAATAACATTATGAAATTACATGTGGTAACACAGAGTGAAAGTGAAATAATAACAATGTGAAATTACACGTGGTAACACAGAGTAAAAGTGAAATAATAACAATGTGAAATTACATGTGGTAACACAGAGTGAAAGTGAAACAATAACAATGTGAAATTACATGTGGTTACACAGAGTGAAAATGAAACAATAACAATATGTAATTACATGTGGTAACACAGAGTGAAAGTGAAACAATAACAATATGGACATTTTCCAGAATCAGCCAATCAGGAATCAATTTTCAGAAAAACACAAACACTATGACAAAAAAATGTTTTTGGTGCACAATATTTCTTGTTACATTGCAAAGTAAATAGTTAACATGAAATTTGAAAGGTTTCAAAGTTGCCAACCATTGCATGTGTAAAATCTCACATGTTGAATAAGGAAAAAAATAATGAAGATACCAATAACTTGAAGAAAAAAATAATATTAATAATTCAAATAAAAAGAAAAACAAACAATTTAAATAAATAAATTACTTGAATAAGAAAAGAAAGACACACAGTTTTTAAAAAAAAATAATGACACATAAAATATTTAAAATTAAGCTGATTAAGAAAAGAAAGACGTGCATAACTAAAGAAAAATACTTCTTAGAAAATGAAAGAACACAAATCTTTAAAAAATAGTGTCTTTATTTATTTATTATGACAGTGGCTAGAGATAAAGACTAAATGTCCAGTGTAGTGAACAGGCAGTTAAGTTTGTGTTCCCAGCACACATTTTAAATACCATTTTGACTACCATATATGATCTAATAACTTATTTTTCTGTCCTATAAGAAAACTGAATGATCTTATAGGAAAAGAGAGAAATGATTTCCCCATACTTTTATTGACTAAATGACAGCAGGTATAGAACAGGCTTTATCTCTTCAGCTGGCTCCTTGTAATTAGATCTGTTTTGCAAGAGTTATCCCTTGCCACTTCCTAAAATAACCTCGCCTCCATTGATCATAACCATCCCATTTAGTGAGAAGAAAATCATGCAGAATTACCTCTATTATTTTCTAATATTAATGCTTTCATTTTAATGCCATGAAAAAATATACTTAAATCAAAACAAATAACACCAGGGCTAAAACCAAAAATAGCAAAATGTTATATCTTCTCAACATTCCTGTATAGTGTAGAAACATAGACATTAGACAAGAAAACAGAACAGAAAATTGAAACCTTTGAAATATGGATTTATAGAAGAATAGGAAGAATTAGATGGAAAGAAAACAAATGATGAAGTCTTAAAACATCTAAAAATGAAAAGAGAACTATTAAACACAAGACAAATGAGATTTTTGGGGAGAGACACAGAAGCCTACTAAGAGTAATCTTGGATGGGAAAATAAAGGTAAAAGAGGTAGAGGCAGACCAAGACTAACATGGATGAATAACATCTAAAGATGGACAAGTCAGCTTATGACAACCTGCACTATCAAAGCAAGAGACACGAGTGAAATCCGGCACGATGGTAGTCAACCTTTGATGCAGAGATGGCACTCAATGGTGGTGATGATGATGAATGCTTTCAATAAGGGAATAGGTTTAGAAGTGTGGCTACAAAAAGAAAGTTAGAGCAGAAAGTCAATGAAGAAGGACACAAGCTAACACGAAGCATTTGTTACGGAGCTCTTTCTTTTCAATATGCAAAAATCATAGCAACTACACTGGGCATGTGAGCTTTATTCTTTATGTTCTAGGCAAGCCATTTCTCATTGCACACTCTCCTGATATGAGATAAATTCTACTGTATTCATGGAATCAGTTTCATTGCAGTCAGAGATACATGCCATTTTTTAGCACAGAAAGCAAGCTTCAAAGAAATATGAACCTTATATATCAATTATATTTGTTAGACTAATTAGCACCAGCTCATGTGACATGAACAGGCATCATTCATTATGAGCTTCCTAACAAAAATAGTTCAACATAGGTGTTCCATCACTGAATTTGTGTGTGCAAACTGAGAGTGGTTGTGGTTACAAATATGAATTAGGAATGGGAATAATAGTGCCATCTTACTTGAAGGCTGTGCTCTATGAAGTTGTGTTAGTCAGAAAATATCTTGATCCTTCCCACTCAATTAGACCTCACATAGTGCTCTTTGTTTTTTTTGCCACCCATCTCTATTCCAGGTGAGATGTTTGATCTTATCTAATGAGTCTATGCCTGCCAACTTTGCTTCTCTTATAAGTGTTCTTTTTAGTGTCTCTTTAGGTCTTCCTCTTTTCTGTATCGTGATGTTTCCCAATGAAGAGCCTGTTTTAGTATTCTCTTGTTGTCTCTTCTCAGCACATGTCTAACTTATTTTAACACCACTAGATTCTACAACCATGATAGTTTCCCCACTTAGGGTTGCACTGAAGCAAGTCTCAGGGTAAGTCTACAACCATGATAGTTTCCCCACTTAGGGTTGCACTGAAGCAAGTCTCAGGGTAAGGCAGCCTCACGGTTCATGCAAGGTGGAAAATAAATATGCTCCCACATTATCTACACCAGGCTCTGTGAAATTGTTGGTCTCATTTCTAATGGACATTTTGAAACAGTAAACCACTTTATAGTTTAAAATTGAAGCTGAATTTCTTTTATGAAAGGTAGAACATGGGATTGTTGTACACAAAATATTTATGCTTGTGCAAGGTACTTATTGATATTATTTTGTGATGTGTTGTAACATTTGTTATGCAGTTATTTTTATATCTTTTTTTTAAAGTACTTGTGAAATTTGTCATTGTCTTGTTTTGTTCATTGTTGCATTTGTTAATGCTTTGTCATAATATTTTCTCATATTTAACATTGTTTTATGATCTATGTTTAATTTTGATTCTTCATAAAATTAATTTTATAGCTTCCACAGGAACAACTAATCATGACATCTGCTTTTAGTTCAGTCTGATTATTTTGAAGTGATTTTATATTTCTCTTTAAGCAGATCACTGATTTCATGTGAAATTAATCATGAAGCTTTACAAAGCTGTCTCTTCTGGTCATTCTTTTAAGGTTTCCTCTATGCAACCACAAGCATAATTTAGTTCATATGTTTCCAAGTTCTTCCAATACTTTGACACAGTTCTCAAAACTGCCTCCTTGATGTCTCACACAGTAATTGTTAACTGAACAACACATTGATTTCCTTTTAGGCTGCATGTTTTTGAAAGTGTAATGCAATGTAGGTTATTAATTAATCAGTACTGTCTGCACAGAGAGGCTAGATCTGTTCGTACCATGTCCCTGTAACTATATTCCTGCCTACTTTTTTTTTTAATCTGCATTCTTTACATCACTAATGTTTAATTTGCTTCCCTTTTTTAATTTTTATTTATGATTCTTTTTTTGTTTTTGCTGGCAGATTGTTCATAATAAACTGATGTTGTTTATACTTGGAAGTACTTTTAAAAGTTAAATTGATTTATTGGAAGTTCTTAAAACTTTTCATGAAATGTACATTTTCTGTACTTTTTTCCAGAAACATTGCAACACCATTATGCTACTAGAAAACAACATACACATAATATTAATTAAGTTTCCATGCTGCAAAGGAAGCAGATTATGTTAATTAAGCTCCTTGATGTTTTATGTACATATAACAGTAACGGTCTTAAGCATACGCTGCTTGTTGTGCCAACTGGACAGTTTTTGCAGACATTTGATAAGATGATCCATAATATTTCTGAAGAATATACATATCTAATATATAACATTTACATAAAGCAATACTTCATTTTTAATATAAAATTTCAGTGCAAGATGTAAAGTAGATTTTATTTACTTACAAATAATTTTGTGTAGTTTTACATTATATTAAAGAATGTTGGCATGTACCTCTATCTTCAAGATATTGACTTGGACATCTCGCTTTGATCTTATTATTCATGTATCTCTATCTTTCAGATCTGTAGAAATTTACTTGGACATCTCGTTTTGATCTTATTATTCATGTATCTCTATCTTTCAGATCTGTAGAAATTTACTTGGACATCTCGTTTTGATCTTATTATTCATGTATCTCTATCTTTCAGATCTGTAGAAATTTACTTGAACATTTCGTTTTGATCTTATTATTCATGTATCTCTATCTTTCAGATCTGTAGAAATTTACTTGGACATCTCGTTTTTATCTTATTATTCATGTATCTCTATCTTTCAGATCTGTAGAAATTTACTTGAACATTTCGTTTTGATCTTATTATTCATGTATCTCTATCCTCCAGCTATTTATAAATTGACTTGAACATCTAGTTTTTACTTCACTATTCATGTACCTCTGTCCTCCAACTCCATAAAAATACCCAGTAGACTCCATAAACTGATTTAAGTGCAATCATTATAATTAGTTTTTTCGCTTCAAATGGATACTCATTTGTGTATCATGACAACTGCTTCTAAAAATATTGCACGCGAAATTTTATTTAATAATTTTTTTGTTTTTACAGAATTTAGAAGAAAAAGAGCGCAAAGCCATGCTGTTGCGTGACCAGTTAGAGTGTGAAAACAGACATTTGCGCCGCCGACTTGACCAGCTCAATCAGCAGAACAACCACAGCCATGGTCTTTTTCGACTGCGCCAGGAGCGCAGCATCAGTGAATGTAGTACTTCAACTAATCTGTCCTCATCATCATTGTCTTCTACCTCGTCTGTAAAATCAGAAGAATCAGGTAAACTTGAGATTCAGTATTTTAGCTTCATATTCTTTGTCTTAGCTTAAAATTATGTGTGTGCTGTGGTCTATTTGTTGAATTCTTTCTTCAGTACTTGAAACTAGCTAAGATAATTATTAGCTTAAACAAAAGCACTTTTAGGGCTGCCATGAATGCAATATTATGAATTCTACTAACAAACCAATACGGCTAGCAATCTATTTCTTCAGTAATAGATCCATTCAAACTACAGATTCTGAAAGAAAATTTATTAAGTCACAGACATTTGTAAAAAAATTAATAAACATAAATAATAAAAAGTGGAGTGGAAGTTGTCCTATCAACAATGAATTAAAGCTTTGAGTTTAGTTTGTATGACGCTGGTACAACTTTCAATCCTAACATGTAGACTCAATTCTTCTTCTTCTACCTTTCAGCTCCCTGTGGAGCATAGGTCTTCAACAAACACTTTCCAAGCCGTTCTGCTTCTTGCCATTCTTTTAAGATCATTTCATGTCTTCCCCATCATCTTCATCTCTGCTTCCATCTGTCTTCTCCAAGAAATCCTTGGTTTTCCTCTTTGACTTTGTCCTTGGGGGTTCCAAAAAATAGCCTGTTGTGTAATACTCTCAGTTGGCTTCCACAGTGTGTGTCTGACTCAATTACTGAACTTTTAAATTCAATTGCTGTTGCAGACTACAGTGACATTCTTGATTTCCCAATACCTGCTGGAAAGACTGGAACTTGTTGTTGTAGTGCAGTGCTAGGTCATTATATCAGCAGTTATCACACTGTGGATAAAACTGCAACTCTTACTGCATTAGTCAGACTGTTGTGATAACAAACTGTTCCAAATGAACCTCCTGAGAATGTTGAAATGCAGTCTCATTTATCATTGTGTGTCTGACCTCTCACCATTTCTCACATTTAATAAGATGTCATGAGTTTAACATTATCATACTGAGTACATACAATGTCAGAGTTTAACATCATATTGAGTACATAAGATGTAATGAGTTTAACGTTATCATACTGAGTATATAAGATGACATGAGTTTAACATTATCATACTGAGTACATAAGACGTCAGAGTTTAACATTATCATACTGAGTACATAAGATGTCAGAGTTTAACATTATCATCCTGAATACATAAGATGTCAGAGTTTAACATTATCATCCTGAATACATAAGATGTCAGAGTTTAACATTATCATCCTGAATACATAAGATGTCAGAGTTTAACATTATCATCCTGAGTACATAAGATGTCAGAGTTTAACATTATCATACTGAGTACATAAGATGTTAGAGTTTAGCACTATCATACTGAGTACATAAGACGTCAGAGTTTAACATTATCATACTGAGTACATAAGATGTTAGAGTTTAGCACTATCATACTGAGTACACAAGATGCCATGAGTTTAGCACTATCATACTGAGTACACAATTTACCATGAGTTTAGCACTATCATACTAAGTACACAAGATTCCATGAGTTTAACACTATCTTACTGAGTACACAAGATGCCATGAGTTTAACACTATTATACTGAGTACACAAGATGCCATGAGTTCAATACTATCATACTAAGTACACAAGATTCCATGAGTTTAACACTATCATACTAAGTACACAAGATTCCATGAGTTTAACACTATCATACTAAGTACACAAGATGCCATGAGTTTAACACTACTGAGAGCACAAGATGCCATGAGTTTAACACTATCATACTGAGTACACAAGATGCCATGAGTTTAACACTATCATACTGAGTACACATAATGCCATGAGTTTAACACTATCATACTGAGTACACATAATGCCATGAGTTTAACACTATCATACTGAGTACACAAGATGCCATGAGTTTAACACTATCATACTGAGTACACAAGATGCCATGAGTTTAACACTATCATACTGAGTACACAAGATGCCATGAGTTTAACACTATCATACTGAGTACACAAAAGTTTATACAGTGAATATGATTTGGTGAGTCTGGAAGGATCAGTGGCTGGAATGCAAAATGTGACCCATATTTGGTATGTAAGAAACTAATTGAGACAATCCTCCATGGGAAAAAAATTAAGACTTTATCATGTACAACTTAAGGTAGTGTAAACATCAAGGAGATTGCTCATACCACGACATGATACCAAGTTATCTAGTATCTTCTCTCTTTGTCATCCGTGATCTCACATTCCCTGTATCTTGCCAGTTGTAACCAAGTATTCCAACTTTCCTCTTCTCATGATGTGCCCGAAAAATGTTGATTGCTTCTTTCTGATGTTTCTTAGGAGCTCCCTTTTTGTGTTGGTCTCTGAAAATTTCCTCATTGGGCTTTTTATCTGTCCAGGGAACTTTTAACATTCTTCTGAGAAATCCCAACTCTGTGGCCTCCAAATGTTTACATTTCTCCTCCAGCTACACTACATACATAAAAGCAGTTTTAAAAAAAAAGCTCCAGGCAAAATGTTTGCAGGCTATGATAACAGAACCATTCAAGCTGAACACATCATAGCACTGGGCCGAGAACCAAACTGCAGGCACTGCCAACATCACACGGAGACAGTTGAACACTTATTGCTACAGTTCCCCAGTCCTAGTTTATCAAAACTTTTAGTTAACTCACTCTCTACAACGACGGTTAACGAACTGTGTACAAACATTTATTATCAAAACCGTGATTACATTTCTAAAAATCCACCAACTCGCTGTGATAACAGATAACATGATAACAGCGTGATGTTCTCTAATAGAATGAGACAAACTGTTGGAGACAAGCAAAGTCAACATTGTTTACATCATGGCTCGAACGCAAACCAACTCTATACAACAGCAACACAACTAGAAACATACTCACTCTATACAACAGCAATACAACTGGGAACATACTCACTCTATACAACATCAAAACAACTAGGAGCATACTTATTCTGTACAACAGCAACACACTTAGGAACATACTCGCTCTATAAAACAGCAACACACCTAGGAACATACTCACTCTATACAACAGCAACACACCTAGGAACATACTCGCTCTATAAAACAGCAACACATCTAGGAACATACTCGCTCTATAAAACAGCAACACACTTAGGAACATACTCACTCTATAAAACAGCAACACACTTAGGAACATACTCACTCTATAAAACAGCAACACACTTAGGAACATACTCACTCTATAAAACAGCAACACACTTAGGAACATACTCGCTCTATAAAACAGCAACACACCTAGGAACATACTCGCTCTATAAAACAGCAACACACTTAGGAACATACTCACTCTATAAAACAGCAACACACCTAGGAACATACTCACTCTATACAACAGCAACACACCTAGGAACATACTCGCTATATAAAACAGCAACACATCTAGGAACATACTCACTCTATACAACAGCAACACACCTAGGAACATACTCACTCTATACAACAGCAACAAACCTAGGAACATACTAATTCTATACAACAGAAACACAGCTAAGAACATACTCACTCTATTCAACAGCAACACAACTAGGAACATACTCACTCTATACAACAGACACAACTAGGAACATACTCACTCTATACAACAGCAACACACTTAGGAACATACTCGCTCTATACAACAGCAACACAACTAGGAACATACTCACTCTATTCAACAGCAACACAACTAGGAACATACTCACTCTATACAACAGACACAACTAGGAACATACTCACTCTATACAACAGCAACACAACTAGGAACATACTCACTCTATACAACAGACACAACTAGGACCATACTCACTCTATACAACAGCAACACAACTAGGAACATACTCACTCTATACAACAGCAACACACCTAGGAACATACTCACTCTATACAACAGCAACACAACTAGGAACATACTCACTCTATACAACAGCAACACAACTAGGACCATACTCACTCTATACAACAGCAACACAACTAGGAACATACTCACTCTATACAACAGCAACACACCTAGGAACATACTCACTCTATACAACAGCAACACAACTAGGAACATACTCACTCTATACAACAGCAACACAACTAAGAACATATCAACCTTTGTATATGGGCTGTATTGAGTGACACGCTCATAATGTAACGAGATTGTGTCATCATAATGGTAGACTGTTGATAAATTATTTTGAAGTCTTTTGTAAACATGAATTATCTTCATTTTTTTTTGGGTTGTATCTCCAGATGAGATCGACATCATTGGTGGCTTCCAGAGTGACAGTGATGATCGACTGAGTGTGGAGAGCCTGGGAAGTGATGGCAGTGTTGACTGTCGACACCGTTATAGTAACAACTTTTCTGATGACTCTGGTGTTTCCTCTGGACTCTCAAATCTTTGATCTTGAGCTGCCAGCCTTGTTTGGCGTGCTCAAACTGCAGACATATTCTCACATGTCTGTTTCAACAAATTTTTCTCTTACATTACAAAGTCTGTAACTGAACTTTGCAAACATACCTGGCCACACCTGGCAAGAATAACATTCTTCACCATGATGGGTTGCCATGTGCCAGAACCCGTGAGACATTGTAGGTCAATGCATATTCACGGATGTGTTAGGAAACAACTTTGGTGCCATATGAGTGAAATGTTGTCATGATATTGCTGTCTGTATATCATAGTAACTGTAGTTATCAGCGTGTTAAGGTGAACTTAATAATAGCAAACTTAAATTAAAAAAAAAAAACAAAAGAGATAATATTCACATTAAGTGCTGTCTGAGAGAGTGAATGCATGAACATTTTATTTCTTAACTATCAGAATAGCATAACAAATATGTGCATGAAGTAGATATGTTCATTTTTTTTCACAGATGAAGTACCCCCATTTAAAGAAAAACCAAACAAAAGTATGACTTGTTATCATTTATTTCAGTCAGGGGCTTTATTGATATACTTCATTTCTTCATGCATATATCATTGAATTAAATATGAGTGGTATTGTATTGAATAGTTTCTAGTTGGTTAGTACAGTAATCAAGGTCTGCGTCATGTCAAAATGATATTTGGACACAATGAAGACTTATATGTCAATTTATGTGATCGCACTGACTACACTGTGAAAGTTGATTCAGTCATATGTGCACATAATTGCAATCAGAAGTCCTTACTTATCATTCACTGAGCAGCTTGTTAGTGTTTTCCTGTTGGTTTATTGAGAGTTTATGTAGCCCTATTAAAATAATAATATCGGGGAGTGAGCAGGAGTTCTTTTAATATAAAATCTTATATTTTTTTTTATAATTTGTAATGTTTCAATAAAGCTGTGATTTATTTACCACATGGACGATGGATTTGACCACCTTCCCATCATTCAGCGTTCTCCTAGCCATGAAAGTGTTAGCAGCAGTGCAGGCAGCATGAGATGGCCAGGTCATGGCAGGCCATCAGGATGTGTGTTGTGCTTAGATTTACACGTTACAACGGCATGCAGCATTTGTCCTTTCAATGCCGTATTGTTGTTTCAATTCGTATTGCGATCAATTATGTAAAACATATACTGTGTTGCTACTCTTCTCTTTCGAGGATTATATTTACGATTGGAAGATGCCCTTTCAAGAACAAAAGGTAAATTTTGCTAATTGAAGTTTGAGAGAAAACGATTGACGAAAGTTTGGCTGTCTGTGTGCTCTTGTATGTTGTACACTTTGCATTCATGTTAGAAGACGCTTGCTGATTGGAAGGGATGGCTGTCTCAGTCCAGGTTATGGCTAGTTTTCATTTTTTTTATCCTTTTGGTAAATTATTTATAGGATGCCACTTCCTTCATCACGAAGAAGAGGAAGATCTTCCGATCCTTTGTGCGTAATTTGAGTATGGCATTCTTTTTAATGAGATGGCCCAAACAATTATTTCCAGCACTAAAAACATTTGGCACCAAAAATAAATTCTGAAATTTGTTGTGTGCTGGTAGAGATAGTTCACACTTGTAGGAGATTAAGTGTAACTAAATATGAATTGTTTTACATATAAATATGGCTCAGTACGTATCAATTGTTAATGCTAAATACAATTTCCACAAATGAAAAAAATCTATCACTTGCCTAAGATATTACATATTTGTGTCTTCAATTAATGTATGTTTAGATTTAGATATAATTAGGCACAAGTGAGAATTTAGCAGTATGTGGTGAAAGTGTGTGTAAAGTGGGGACGATATATGGTGAAAATGTGTGTAAGGTGGGGACGATATGTGTTGAAAGTTTGTGTAAGGTGGGGACGATATGTGAGGAGTACATTTGTGATATGTGTGATCTCATGATAGCTTGTTTGTTAATAAATTGGTGGATCATTGTAATCATGACTGAATTGATAACAAGTATTTGTGATTGTCTAGTTCTTTTTTATGTTATTTTGTGGTCTATGACTTTTTCTTGTTTGATAAAATATACCATCACCCAGTCAAACATAGTCATTGATGTGTCACTCTCATACCAAAATTAAAGCTCATTTTGAATTGAACACTCAATTTTATGTTAGAAATACAATCAGACTATTTTAATATATTGTAATTTGAAGAATACAAAACAGGTTCAAATATTTATTTGCTAATTTAATAAATGAGGGAGGGGAGAACCTGGCAATATAACAAGACCACGTACAAATGAAATCCTATGTTAATACAGGTGAAAGCCACTCTGAAAGTGGTTGAAATATTGTGTGCCATATACATCTGATGTAGTGTTATGTTGACAATGGTGTTTGAGTTTTATATAAATCCTTCCCCTGCAAGTGGTCATGTGGGTTTGGCATGACTGGGTTTGGCCTGAGCAAATGCATATAAGAATGTCACCTTAATTTATCTGTGATAAGAAAAGAATAACAAGCCTTGGAACTTTTCCATGAAATATTGTTCTGGCTTCTGTGAGTCTCTAGCTTACAAGTTATCAACATTTCAAGGATTTGATATATGTTCTGATCAAATGTGGGTATTGAATGATGACAAATACATAAACAATAATGAAACAAGATTTTGTATGAGGTGTTTAATAAACTACTGATAAGTGTGCCTTGTTGATAGCAGGTATTGACCAGCAGTTAATGGAAATATTGTTAGATATGTTTGTTTTAGTTTGTGTCAGTATATTTTCCGCATTATTGTTTTGTTATCACATTGTCTTTCTCAATGTCTTACCTCTAATAAATAGCATAAAATATGTTTTGTGGAGTTTTTAAAAAAAAAAAATGTTTTACTGTAACAGTGCATTGTAATGAGCAGAAAGAACACACATTTTCAAGCATTTCTTTCAAAGCAAACTTTTCGTTTTGGCAGTGTTTTGACCATTAATGTGAGTACAGGTACACCACCGATTTTCCAGCCATAGATTGTCCTAGCATCTTATTTAATATGAACAAAATTGTGACAGCTTTCTTATTTATTTCAAATAATATTCATTAATGTTTCACTTTTACCAATATATGCCATATATCCAATACTTCTTTAGATTATTTTCAAATTATTTCTCTCCCTCAATTTTAAACTTGTTGAAATTTGTTGGCATATTTTCTTAGCTTAATAGCAGCATATTTATTTTTATGTACAGTTGTGTATCCCTACTTTATTTATCAGTATCTCTGTGTTTAGTGAACTGGACTACTGAGGATAAGAGATCAGGTTTGAGGCCAATCAAAGGTTTATATGTTCACCGGGTCTTAAATTGGGACTGAATATTTCTGGAAAACTAAGGTGAAACCAGGACCGACCACCTCACCCATACAATGTTCCACTGACAATTTAATAATATGGGCATTAATAACATTTTCCACACATGCTGATAAATGTGGAAAGAACCATTTACTTTATTTATACCTCATTTACTGAAAGGTATATTTCAAAATTGAATAAAGTAAATTCTTATTTTAAGGTGGTCATATTTAGTTGAAACTAGGGTTTGAGAAATTGATATGAACTGTCACTGTTAATATCAAGCTGCAATACTATTCCATTATTACATACTAAAATAGTTGGTTAGCAATAAATATTATTATTCCTGGGAAGGTGAGGAATGTTGCTTCACATCTGAGTTTCGATGCTTGAGGCGACACTATACAGAAATCTCCGAACATTTCTTGATAGGCGGCCGAGCACATATGGGTGTAAACTCGCGTGCTAAGACGCCGGTTCAAGTCTCGTACTTTACCTTTACCTTTATTATTATTTTATTTTATTAATTTGAAATAATTTCCTGAATTGCTATCACATGATCTCTATTTATCAGATAAATTTGATTATCTAGCAAGACTCAGAAATCAGTGTCTCTGGAAAATCAGTAGTGGACCTGACGTAATGTTGAACGTAACTGTATGAGTATAGAATTTTTTTACATTGCTAGTAGCTTGTAGCAGCAATTCATGTCTGTGATAATCAATGGTAGCACTTGAATATTATTTGTTTTTATTTGAATTAGTGAATGTTCTGAGTTCAGTGATGTTTTAAATGAATTAAAAGCTGCTGTTCTGGACTGAGATGTTTTAAGTGAACTAGATAATGTTCTAAATAGATTTAGATGTGTGAAGTAAGTGATATGAAGTGAATTCAGAGATTTTGTCACTCTGTTAATAGAATGAGCAATATCTGATGTAATGATAGTTGTTTATCTAAAATGAATTTCATGTTTTTACCTTTAACTCCTAACCATGGCAAAGCAAACAATCATTTCAATGTCATCAGTATTTTTACAAAACCATTCTAATTGTTCCAGTGAACAATTTCATCTTTTGCACGTAACAAAAATGACATTAGCAAAGCGTGTGTATATAATTAAGATCTAAATCAGTAGATGAAACCAAACCAAAAAAGCTACGCTAAAACACTTGCAGATTTATTATATTTTCTATAGCAAAAATAGATATGCATCATTTTGCATGTCCTTATGTTAGATATGAATTTACAATTGTGTGTTTTTCACATGAATTTGTTTCTCACTGAAATTCACAGGAACTGACAATCGTCCTGTTTATTATATTAGAGAGCTATATTAGTAATAGCGTTACACATCTCAGCTTCATGCTGAGTCACAGTTGCACTGGTATGCCAGTAAATAAGAGCAGAAGTAAAATTCTTCATCTGATAGAAGATATTAAGATTACAGTACCCTGTTAAAGGCTTAAGGACTGCAGACAATATAAGTAACATAGCCATAATGCTAAACTCTTACAATACGCACAAGGAATAAAAGACAGTTCCTTTTCTCCTGTTTTGTAAAAATTTAGTTTGGTTTCACTTTTATTCACATTAAATTGTTTTGGTTGTTAAGTTTTTAAACCCTGGCATATCAGCCACTAGTAAAGCAGAGTTATACTTCCTGTCCACTAACATAGATTGAATAAGGGGTAAAAATAACCTTGATTTCAAATCATGTGATTTTTTTCTTTTACATCCTTCATCCAGACTTAAAATATTTGTTTACAAATTTGTTGACACCAAATTAAGTATGTTTTGAGAGCAAATTAAGTATCCTTTGTGAGTTTTAAATATAGGGAAAAAAATGGTCTAAAGGTGGAGGAAGAATGCAAAAACATCATATACATAGGATATATTCTTAAAACAGCAATTCTTCTTTTATTGCCTTTAACAATCAATTCATTATAAAACACTCAGGCTAGCAGTAAAGCATCATTATATTCACTTGTAATATTTACCGCTTTTTTGGTCATTTTCTGTGGCTTGAAGTATATAACTATTATTTTAATTTCATCAGCACCACGACTTTTCACTTTAATAGGCACACATTAGCGTGCTGATTAATTTCCCTTGCATAATGATAAAGGAGAAGTAGGAACGTATTTAGCGGTTGATGGGAAAATCATTAATGTTATAGCTAAATAAAACAGCAGCCATTTTTAGGGCATAGAACAGTTAGCAGCATAGTCTTTGATGCTCAAAGCAGATTGTAAGCATGTAGAAGAATGTAGCATTAGACAAGTAGAAGAATGTAGCATTAAACATGTAGAAGAATGTAGCATTAAACATGTAGAAGAATGTAGCATTAAACATGTAGAAGAATGTAGCATTAAACATGTAGAAGAATGTAGCATTAAACATGTAGAAGAATGTAGCATTAAACATGTAGAAGAATGTAGCATTAGACAAGTAGAAGAATGTAGCATTAAACATGTAGAAGAATGTAGCATTAAACATGTAGAAGAATGTAGCATTAGACAAGTAGAAGAATGTAGCATTAAACATGTAGAAGAATGTAGCTTTAAACATGTAGAAGAATGTAGCATTAAACATGTAGAAGAATGTAGCATTAAATATGTAGAAGAATGTAGCATTAAACATGGATAAGAACGTAGCATTAAACAAGGATAAGAATGTAGTATTAATCATGGATAAGAATGTAGCATTGAATATGGATAATAATGTAGCTTTAAATAAGTATAAGAATGTAGGATTAAACATGGATAAGAATGTAGCATTAAATGTTTGAAATAGCTGTAAGCAAACAAACATTGGTATTTACCATATATTAATTACTAAATTACTCTTTCTACAGAATCTCACATAATTTACAATTCAAGAGTGGTTATCATATGGGGGGGGGGTGTATTTCTCCAATGAGTTCTCTGTTTTCCCAATAGATGAGCAAACTGTTATTGTGTAGTCAGGATCTTCTATTGGAAGTGAATATCAGCAGAGATGTTTAACAGAAAAGATTTGACATTTCTATCCTGGACAATATGATACTTGATGTGCCATTTATGTTGCTTTTTTTATGTTGTTTTTCCATCTGCGCCATTTGTAATGACATGATAGGGGTTTCAGGATTGTGAATCCAAAGATCTATGTATGTTGGAATCTAACAAGTCAAGTGTAAAGGTCTGATTGTGAATCCAAAGATCTATGTATGTTGGAATCTAACAAGTCAAGTGTAAAGGTCGGATTGTGAATCCAAAGATCTATGTATGTTGGAATCTAACAAGTCAAGTGTAAAGGTCTGATTGTGAATCCAAAGATCTATGTATGTTGGAATCTAACAAGTCAAGTGTAAAGGTTTGAATGCATTTCTTACCATCAAGAATTCGTTTGATTTTTATGAATGATGGACAGACAATTCCATGAGCTTGAAGATGCATGCTGTTGTATTGTTATGTTTTGAATTGTTTGTAAATGTTTTTTTCATACATTTGACTGTGCAGAAGAAAATAATTACACTGTTTATATAGGGCGATCATGTGCAGCGGGCCTTGCACTATGTACTCACAATTTTTATTTTGTGGAATTCCTCACCCTTTTGGTATGACTTCTTTGGTTTATCTTGTAAATCTTTGTTGACTGTAATCATAAAGAAATAAATAATGACACTGGGGATCCATATTTAATTAGTTCTTTTCTGTGACAAGCTTGTATTTGTTGTTTTGTACTTAAAATGGCATTGATGACATCATTCAAAGAATCAATTCTTTTCAGTTTTCTCTATGAAGTAGATTTTTTTCAGTTTGATCAATTTCTGCTCATTCTCATTTTGATCCAAAGCTTTTTGCATTTTCTGAAGCCGTTATTTTAATCTCTATTTTCACTCTAGTTTATGGTGCTTGTGGTAGGTGACCATGGAAAAATCTATGAAAATTTCACTTGTTAATCATAGTTATTTTTTTCTCCTGCCAACATGACATGCAGAAAATATGCAAATTTACATATGATTTATATCATATTATGGCATACTACCTGTATTCTTTGAGACTAAACTGTGCACGTATAGAGGATATCTTCCATGTTATTCTGTTGGCAACTGAATCTGGCTACTAGTGAATGAGCATGTCATTTAATAAGGTGTTAAGTTCACACAAGATGTATGTCTTGAATAACAAAGGTTGTTTATTTTTGTGTCTTATCATTCACTGTCTAGTTCACATAGTAAAATATTATCTGTTGTCACTGCTAAGCTCAATATTATCTTGTCCTTGTTCACATGGTGAAATATTATCTGTTGTCACTGCTAAGCTCAATATTATCTTGTCCTTGTTCACATAGTAAAATATTATCTGTTGTCACTGCTAAGCTCAATATTATCTTGTCCTTGTTCACATGGTGAAATATACCTGTTGTCACTGCTAAGCTCAATATTATCTTGTCCTTGTTCACATAGTGAAACGTTATTTGTTATCACTGCTACCTTCAAAATTACCCTTTCCTTGTTCACATAGTGAAACATTGTCAGTTGTCACTTCTCACCTTGCTGTTATCATGTAACCTTTCTTCTTCCTTCCTTTGTGACATTTGCACCTTGTGATACCTTGCAATGTCAAAAATAGCAAAGCTCCTCCACTTTCATTTAAAGTCTTCACAGTGCCCCAGGTTTGATGCTCACTATTCTTCCTAATTTCCATTGTTTTTCTTCCTAACTTCCATTGTTATTCTTCCTAACTTCCATTGTTATTCTTCCTAACTTCCATTGTTATTCTTCCTAACTTCCACTGTTATTCTTCCTAACTTCCATTGTTATTCTTCCTAACTTCCACTGTTATTCTTCCTAGCTTCCACTGTTATTATTCTTCCTAGCTTCCACTGATATTCTTCCTAGCTTCCACTGTTATTCTTCCTAACTTCCACTGTTATTCTTCCTAACTTCCATTGTTATTCTTCCTAGCTTCCACTGTTATTCTTCCTAACTTCCACTGTTATTCTTCCTAGCTTCCACTGTCACCACCTTGTCTTTGCCCACCTCTCTTTTGCTTTTCCTCCAGAATCTACAACATGACGGTTCTTGTTATATTTCCTTCCTTCCTCATCTTATCCTACTGATATGTCAAATTATTATTCAACATTTCTCACCATTAAACACACAGCTCTCACTTGCATCAATTCAAGCGTGCTATTATATATATTTTTTGTGTGGGGTTCTATTCTCAACTCATCATCATGTGCCATACCGGTTGGCGTAGGCAATCATGTCTTTCCACAATATTCTATCCACCGTACATCGTATCAGTTCTAATGTTGACTGTTTTCCATGCCATGACACCAAGCTATCTAGTATTTTCTCTCTTTGTTGTCCATGATCTCTCTTTCCCTGTATTTTGCCAGTTTTAACCAAGTATTCCAACATTCCTATTCTCATGACGTAAAAAAATAACCGAAAAATACTGATTGTTTCTTTCTGATGTTTCTTAGGAGCTCCCTTTTTGTGTTGTTCTCTTTGAGAATGTCCTCATTGGTCTTTTCAGCTTTCCAGCGAACTTTCAACATTCTCAACTACATTTTCCAAATATCTTGTTGCTGTGGAAAACACCTGTTCACAGCACTACTGTTAGTATTATGCTCTTATCTATTATAATTACTATATGATAATTTAGTTGTCATAACTAATCCTGGGGATCCTAACAGATTAAAATTGATCAATCAGTGTTGCTGTCAGTTATTTGTGTCATTATGTGCCATACCGGTTGGCATAGCTGATCATGTCCTTCCACAATCTTCTATCTACAGTGCATCGTATCTATTCTGTTGTTGACTGTTTTCCATGCCATGATACCAAGATATCTAGTATCTTCTACACTTGTTCTTGTGTTGAACTTGAATAATATTTCATCCTACAAGACAAAACACAAACCATTCCAACTGTGTTTTGTGAAATGTCAAACATGAACAAACCCTTATAGGCAATTCTCAAAGTGAAGTATCATTAATGTTGTGCACTCTTTCTGATTATTGTTATTTTCCTAGTAATAAAATTGTGTTATTCTCATAACTGATTAAAGAATAACATTTTGTGAAAAATATGGTGACCTAAATATATTGCAATTAAATTTAATCTTCCTGGGTTTGTTTCAGTCAACACAGACACCTGTTGTACTTAAATCTGCATGTGCTTATTGTACTTGTATGTGTTATGTAATTATGCGACTTGTCAGACTGTGTGTAGATAACATATTATTATGGAAAGTCATAATAATTTTGGAGCAGCACACAGTGTGTTTAACGCCATTCATAGAGAATAGTTTATGTTGCATACTCATATGTAAAGATTATAATGTAACGTTGCTTGCTATATGAAACTTCATAGTCTGTATGTGTACTGTTACAATAGATTCCATTAGAGTAAAGTCCTAGTTTAGGGGCATAAATTATTTCTGTTCAGAACAGTAAATTCCCTTTGAGTAATTGCACTTTATTTGGTGGTTCTATAATCTGTCAATCGAAGATCTCTACTTGTAGAGAAGGGAGAAACAGAGCGAGGGTGAAGTCCTATGTTTTCTAACCAAACCCCAAAAATAAAATAATTTGCGTTAGTGATGAACATAGAGATAATTTTTGGTATTTGAAACCAGTGTAGTTTTGTTGTGACGCCAACTAAGGGGAGATCACTTTAATTTAAGTCCCTAAACTAGGACTTTACCTCCATAAGTATTATGTTCTCAGTTTTTCACAGTGAAACATTAGTTTCACATCTTCAATTCTGATAGCAAATTTCATGGTATAAAGACATCACTATCATGTTGTCTGGTATCCGAGACTAGCTCTCTGGCAGCATATGTTCAATTATATCATAACATAGTTCTTGAAGTTCTGTAGCAGAACTCAGTAATCCATGCTGGGTATGAATATGTTATAAATGGTTTATGTGAACTAAGGAGGTAGTTCTTATCACAATAAATAACATGAAATAATAAAAGTAGTTCTTATGGGCGTTATTAGCATTACAAATTATATATGAAGTAATGCGTATTTATTAAATTGATTGATTTACATTAGCTGGTGATCAGCTCTCTTTTATATATTAATCATATTAATGCTATAAATGGTTTTATGAGTCTAAAGTATTATGTGATCATAAATATGAGCAGAATTACAACATTGTTGGTGCAATATATACTTCAGGTGTAGCTTCACTTGTTTGCCTAGAGTGCTTCACTTCAAGATTCTCTTATCATACATTCGTTATGATGTTCACACATTTACACAAACAAAAATGAACTGATCAGTAATACCAGGATAGTGACCGCTGATGTCAACTTAGTAGTAAAGTCACATTCAAATTGTGATATTTACAAATGAATACATTCAAAATCTGACATGCAAAGATGATTTAATTATAGCATTTACTTACAGAACAAACTCAATTTCATTGTTTGCAAGCATAACATTATAAATTCTAGCATTGATATATATAAAATTCTAGTATTGACATAAAATTATAAATCCCAAAATTGACATATATAAGATTCTAAATTCTAGTATTGAAACATAAAATTATAAATTCCAAAATTGACATATATAAGATTCTAAATTCTAGTATTGAAACATAAAATTATAAATTCCAAAATTGACATATATAAAATTCTAAATTCTAGCATTGACATAAAATTCTAAATTTTAGCATTGACATAAAATTCTAAATTCTAGCATTGACATAAAATTCTAAATTCTAGCATTGACATAAATCCTAAATGGACATATATAAAATTCTAAATTTTAGCATTGACATAAAATTCTAAATTCTAGCATTGACATGCACACAACTCTAAAGAATAAAAAAAAACCTAAACTGAAATACAAAACAATTTCAGTGCATTTAATCACCCGTGTGGTGTAGGTACTAAAGCATCTCTCCAAAAAGCCACTTTTGTCCAGACTTCTTCTATCTCTCACAGTCTTCTTGCTTTTCATGTTATCTCATTGTAGTTTCTTAGATTATTTTGAATTTCTATTTTTCCTTGTCCTCAAATCTTTCCAGTTGTAGCAGCGTTATTTATTACCTGTTGTAGACTTAGGGTTCACTTGTAAAGCTCATTTATTTCTGTTGTTTTTGTCTGAGTTGTTTACTTCTTTTAATATTGACTCCACATTTGAATGTTTCCTGTGGTGAGTTACATTATAAGTACAGTATAAGTTACCTCCACACCATAGACACTATAAGTACAGTAAAAGTTTCCTCCACACCCTAGACACTATAAGTACAGTAAAAGTTTCCTCCACACCCTAGACACTATAAGTACAGTAAAAGTTTCCTCCACACCCTAGACACTATAAGTACAGTAAAAGTTTCCTCCACACCCTAGTGTATGGAGAATATTAGTGACCATATGTTTCCGTAACTAACGGCACATTTCTGGTCACTATCCTGCCAGTCTACCGCCTTTACTTCCCTAAAAAGTCTCTGGTTCTCATTTTTAGAGGCTGGGTGAACCATGTTGGTCTGAAAACGATCTGCCACTTCTGGGATCTGATCCCAAACACTTCTGACCAAGGGGACCTCGGTTGCCTAATTATGAAAACTACTCGACTTGAGTTACCGACGTTCGGACAACCCGTGTTCGATTCCCGCTGGAAGCAGTGTGAGATGTACTTGTGGTTGGAAGAAAAAAAATACCCCCGCTTGCAAAAATAGGTACCTGGATAGTACTCTGAGAAGGTGAGGAATGCCGCCTCTCATCGTGAGTTTCGATGCTTGAAGCGACACTATGCAGAAGTCTCTGAACACTTCTGAGCACATATGGTTGGAAACTCGCGTGCTAAGACGCCGGTTCAAGTCTCGTAGTTTACTTCTGACTAAGAAGCTAACACACTAACCACTAGGATAAGTGTGCTAAATCATGTAGACACTTTATTACTATTTCGTGTGTGTGTTGATGTTTGTCTGTCTACATACAGAAAACATATTGCAATGTTTCTTTCCGTCTGTATGTCTCCCTGCCTTACTATCTCTATATAAAGATGTATGTTTGTCCGCCAGACTGGGTTTATGCCTGTATGTTGATATATCTTTCTGGCTATCTGATCTATCAAACTATCATTTTATATGTTTGTCTAAATGCCAATGTTTATGTGTCTGCCTATCTGAATGCTATTGACTATTTATCTGAGTGATGTCTCTCTATCTACCTTTATAAATACACCTGGCTAACTACCTTCCAATCACTTCTGACAGAACCACCTAGGGTCCCCTACCTTTTCTGGTGATTACCTCCACCTTGCTTTAATGTCATGGCATTTGTCCAGATTGTTTAGCAGTTGTCTCTGCCAATAGCCTTCATGCCTGATCCTGCTACAGATATTACCTTTCTACTCGTGTAGCCTGGTTGATACCAGAGACTCAGCGTTATTGCCAAACCTCTACCTTCCTGACCTTTGTTATACTTCAAGCAGTGTCTTATATATAATTATATATTATATATATAATTATTTCTTATACAAATTACCAAACAGTGAAATTTGTTTGAGTGGTCGAGCGGTTTGTCAACCTGCTACAGAATAAAAGGATTCGTGTTCAAATATCAGATCATGTGATTTTTTTTTTTCCCGTATTGACACTGCTTAAAAACTCACACTGTTTCTGTTGTTGTAATGCCACTAGTTGATGTGGCGGGTCGTAATGGCTTTTGTTTTTTTTACATTCCTGGCTCATACTGGAGAAGCTGGATGTCGTCTATACTAGGCTTTGCTGAGAGACTACTAGTCCAGCCCAGAGGTACTGCGATACTAGGTGTTCTATATCAATAAGAGCCAGCACTACAGAGAACACGAGTATCCTAGCTTCTGTTAGCCAGCCTGCTTTGACGTAGACTGTTACCGGAGAAGACCACAAGGGGTGGGTGGTGGGGGGGGAGAACTGCTAGGTCTTGGTCAGCTGATGGTGCGCCGACCCTGCTATTGCCACCGCAGCAGGTGTTTATGCTCCACCAGCCCCGTCTCTCTCTGAACATGGTTATCATACATTTTTTTTCTGAGGAAATATGGCGACCTGGCGTGATACGGACCACATCACACATGAAATGTGACGTTATTAAGGCCAGTAACAATTCCGACACGCTTGGATTGCTGAAACGCCTCTTTCCAGAAAAACGTTCACAGATATCTAATACAGATGACGTCATAGTCCGTGTACGTCAGTTTGTGTTACGTGAGGTGAATCGTAGCTATGTCTAGTCACTTGTGCTCAAGGATATTCGCTCGTACAAGATTGCTTCCTGGCTTATCTGCTTTCTATAAGAAAAAGTGTCTTTCTAATCGCTTGTTGCCGTCCAAATTTTTAAAAAAATGTCTGCCCCAACAAAATTCGTTTATTATTAAAGAGAATTCAAAGAAATTTAAGGAACTAAAATAGGGGAAAAAATATTCATCTTTCGTACTTATTACCTTTCTCTGTCTCTCACCCGCTCCTCTCCCTCTCTTTCTCTTTACACACACACACACACACACACACACACACACACATATGTGTGTGTGTGTATATATATATATATATATATACATATATAAACACATATATATATATATATATATATATATAATCTTCAAATGTTAATGTTTATTTCATTGGTTTGCACTGTTATAGATCAACTGTTAGCTTGTATTTGCTTGGATCCTTTTATTTTAAATAAGGCATTAGTTAGCACACACACACCTACCGACCAACGTGGAACAAAACTGTAATGGGCTGTTGCTGTTGTTTATTCTGAGCTTCCTTGAAGGCCGTTATGCTGCACGTGTTGTTGGAATAATAAGCACCCATTATCGTAATAATTAACAGAGCGTGTAGTATCGGCTGCCAGAGTGCGGCTGCACTGTGGTATATACATGTCTTCACCCCCCCCCCCCCTCCCCAATAATCAATTGCCCTGTCGGTTGGCACAAGCGATCTACGTTCTTCTCTCCAAAGTGTTATTGAACAATTCCGCGAGTGACAAGCTACAATTGCACGCTGTCCATGCTCTTCTCAATTAGTTGCAAATGGTCTATCTTTCCCTCTATCTCCTCTTACACCCCTTTTGTTCATTTTGTGTGTTCTACTTCCTTCTTCTTATTCCAGGTGTAAGAAAGGTCGATTGCCTCTCTGTGGTGTGTGACAGGAGCCACTTTCTGGTGTGTGACAGGAGCCACTTTCTGGTGTGTGACAGGAGCCACTTTCTAACGTGTGATATGAGCCACCATCTTGTGTATGATAGGATCCTAGTAGGACAGTGTTTCTATGTCTCATCTCCATTTTTTAACATTAATGTGGGTCAACTTCCATCGATTTTTGTGACGTCGCGTGGTTGTATGTCTTTAGTAGATGATGTTGGTTATCTTTTTTTTTTTTAAATACGTGATCTTAGTACGCTTCTATGTCAACGCAGACCCTGGAAAATGTGATAGTTAATGGTTCTTGGACACCTCGAGCTCTCTCGTAGACACAGGACATCTCAGACTGCAGCAAAACAAAACAAAATATATTTTATTTGTTGGGGGTAATAGTTTCACCCAAGCAAGCTCATTCCTTCCTTGTGAATGATATAGAGAGTGGGTTAGGCAAAATTGTGGTTAATTTAACAAGAAACATCTTAAAGTCCCCAATTATAGTAAAGTCGTATCTATACCATTATTTTTTTTATAATTCTGCAAAAAATAGTCAGTTTAACTGACATATCGAGGCATTCGACTTCAATAATACACATTCGACCTCATTCATCCACAGCGTGTTCTTCTGGACCATATCAGATACGTCTCATTAATTCAACCATAATTTTTAGCTGACATATTTATATATATATATATATATACATAAAGTAAATATATTAAGTGTAGTTATTTTGTGCCGTACATACTGTGTAAGCCTTAGAGGCAATGCAGCAGGAGGTCGACACCTGGGAGTCATGACCTGGGCAGGGCAACCCTCCCTAGAGTGTCAAGAAGCTAAAGAACCAAAACACTTGCTCGACGGGGTCTTCTTATGATGATCATATTGCCTCCTGCTTCGAAGCTCTGTACAAAGAGTTTCCTAATATATATATATATATATATATATATATATATATATATATATATATATATATATATATATATATATATTCTCTTAATATGTAGTACATCTCTATTTTATTGTATCGTCTCATTTCTTATCCCTGACTTACTTATCCCGCTCATTCATCATGTCGTAGAATGTATCCTTATTTTTTTTCCGTTTGTGTTCTCGTTTCCTGAAGGCTAAATGTGGGCCGCCACGTCAATAGTTCGTTGTATTTCTTTTTTGTAAAGCTGTCACCATACATTGTAGGAGTATACTTTAAACCCCATCACTTGCTCGTTGCTACCAGCTTTACCGCAGCACTACAATTATTTGCCTGTTCCCTAACTGGCATCTCGCATGGTCTAGCCTACTATTGTCTCCTGTTAACAATCTGTCGTTTTTCCAGATGTGTAGTTAGCTCAACACTTGTCAACAAACCTTGTTTTCCAGATGTGTAGTTAGCTCAACACTTGTCAACAAACCTTGTTTTCCAGATGTGTAGTTAGCTCAACACTTGTCAACAAACCTTGTTTTCCAGATGTGTAGTTAGCTCAACACTTGTCAACAAACCTTGTTTTCCAGATGTGTAGTTAGCTCAACACTTGTCAACAAACCTTGTTTTCCAGATGTGTAGTTAGCTCAACACTTGTCAACAAACCTTGTTTTTCCAGATGTGTAGTTAGCTCAACACTTGTCAACAAACCTTGTTTTCCGTGATCTTCCCAACCGTTGATCATGTCACCAAATGAGAGAATTACACAACAGGCCCTTTTTTGGAATCCCCAGGGGAAGAGACACAGAGGACAGCCAACATATTCTTGGAGAAGACAGATGGAAGTAGAGATGAAGATATCACTTAAAAAGACAGCTGACTTCATGAGAGAGTCTGGAATCCTACTCTGATGGAGTCTTGATCGCAGGGGGAGAGAGAAAGAGAGAGAGAGAGAGAGAGAGAGAGAGAGAGAGAGAGAGAGAGAGATGAAGATGATGGAGAAAACATGGATTGATCTTAAAAGAATGACAAGAAACAGAACTTCTTGGAAAGTTTTTTTTTTTTTTTTTTTGCGTTTGCAGGCTTTTACCTCTGACACTATGCTGTTGTTGCATTTTCACATGTAGCAACATTCTACTCTATTCTATTCAGGGAATCTGTTTCATTGCAATCGGGACATCTCCATATCCGTTCCACCGCCCGTCCCAACATTTCTCGAAGTGTATGCAGACAGTTCCTGTAAGGTGTTGACCATAGATACATCTTCTTTCACCCACTAATCACTCCGGATCGACCAGATCCCTTTTCCACCTTTAGGCTCCCCAGTTTCTAAATGTATACACCCTACCCCACCCATCCGTCTCTTCTATTAAGGACCCACCCATCCGTCTCTTCTATTAAGGACCCACCCATCCGTCTCTTCTATTAAGGACCCACCCATTCTTCTCTTCTATTAAAGGACCCACCCATCCTTCTCTTCTATTAAGGACCCACCCATCCTTCTCTTCTATTAAGGACCCACCCATCCTTCTCTTCTATTAAGGACCCACCCATCCTTCTCTTCTATTAAGGACCCACCCATCCTTCTCTTCTATTAAGGACCCACCCATCCTTCTCTTCTATTAAGGACCCACCCATCCTTCTCTTCTATTAAGGACCCACTCATACTTTTCTTCTATTACGGACCCACCCATCCTTCTCTTCTATTAAGGACCCACCCATCCTTCTCTTCTATTAAGGACCCACCCATCCTTCTCTTCTATTAAGGACCCACCCATCCTTCTCTTCTATTAAAGGACCCACCCATCCTTCTCTTCTATTAAGGACCCACCCATCCTTCTCTTCTATTAAGGACCCACCCATCCTTCTCTTCTATTAAGGACCCACCCATCCTTCTCTTCTATTAAGGACCCACCCATCCTTCTCTTCTATTAAGGACCCACCCATCCTTCTCTTCTATTAAGGACCCACTCATACTTTTCTTCTACTAAGGAATGAAGAACGTATTTGGCGATGTCATCTTTGTCGAGAGTAAGGCCACACTCAGTGCCTGAGCTGGCAGCTAGATTATCGGCTATTTCATTGCCGTGTGCAACCAGCCTGCCCTGGACAGTACATACAGGTTAACGCGCTCACTGTAGAGCCATACAAGAGCTTCATCCACTCCTGCCGCAGACACTGTCAATCTTCTGTAGCTTACTTTGCGAGTCAGTCACTAAGACTGCGTGAACCACGTTATGTACAATCAGCCATGTTACGGCCTAATTATATGATTATGTCACTTATTGAAAATTCGCCGTACGTTTTTATCTGTGTCTTCTATCTTAGCGAATATTTAATATCGTTGATTGGTAGAGAGTATTAATTGAATGTTTAAGAGCGTTTCTGATTTCACCTTTTTTCGGTCGCACTAACTATTATTACTAGATAAACTTTAGCATCTTCACTAGTAAAAAAAAAAGTAAAGTACCCCCGTCACGCCAAGTGGCGTATAGGGAAATATGGTGTTAGTGACCCTATATTTTACAGACCTTCAGCACATGATTTTTGGGGTAATGTGGTCGGTATTACGCCCGTGCTGCTTTTACTTTCCCAGAAAAAATCCGGTACCCATTTTAAGGCTGGGTGAACCCGGAGCCGTCGGTTGGGATCGAACCCTACCCCTTGTCCGTAGTAGTCCAGTTCACTAACCACTGAGCTATCGCGGCTCCCACTAATTTTTAGGGAATTAGTAAAACCCAGGTGTCCTCGCCAGGATTACGAACCCCGGCTGTTGCCGTGGTAAGCCAACCGCCTATCGATTGCGCTAACCGGACACCCTCATCTTCACTAGTATTCAGTAGAAATTATTCGGGAATATTTCAGCATGTTTCTGTGTTGCTAGTACTTCCAAATGTACAGCTCATTTACCTTAACAGCGACGTGTGTGTGTATGTCGGATTAGGCAGATCTCAGCCGCAAGTTAGATAAACCTGGCCTTACCACCAAAATAGTTTCGGAGTAGCTGAGTTACTTCACCTTGCCTCTTGTTAGCACTGCCGGCTAGAAGTCTGTGTTAGCTATAACTTTTAGGATATGCAATTTATTTTACTTCCATGTATTCCCTGTTGAAGACCCTTTGGATAAAAAAGTTAGCTCTTTTTATCTTTGAAACATCTTATTTTATATTATTTTTTGTATTGCCGCGGCTCTGCATGAATATATTTATTTTCATGTCTATTCTCACGGAAGTCTTTACCATCAGTTCTTGTTCTGTTATTCTGCAGGCTGTCAAACCAAGTCATCTTTCTTATTAATCATTTGCAAATTGACATTTATTTCTCGATTCCGTTCTATAACATCATAAACCTTTAACCTTGTGTCGTCAGCATGACTCACACTTAACTATAAAATAACAGTGTTTGTGCTGTGAAATATATTCGCCCAAAACGGAGTAGGACGTAAAGGAAATGTTCGTTACATGTTCAAGTAATTTATTGCGCACACTTTTGTTTCGTTTCTTTTCTTGTTTTTAATCTATCGTTGTTTATTGTTTCTTTTATTACTGATTCTACATCATGCGGGTTTTTACTCTTTTTTTTCTTGTTCAGTACTTTATATTGTTTGGGAGTCTATGGATTTCCTGCTCAATCAGATTTTTCTTCTAACACAAATGGTGCATGTCGTCAGCATCACATTAAGGCCAACTGTGCATGAGCTATTACAGTTTCTTGTATTTAATTTCCCAGTTTGCAGCAAACTCACTATTTCAATTTTCAACTTTGAAGAGTTCTTTTATGTGAACATGTTTTCACCGGAAGCAGGCACAAATATATGATATCGTGCGAGGCCGCTGTAAAGGCACAGGAAACTTGACAAAATAATAAAAACAGAGGCGTGTGCCGACATGTTTCATTATTTTGTACTTTCCTCGTTTATTAAGGCTGCCACCTGTACTTTTATGTTTGCATTTTTTTTTTTCTACGTTTCACTGACTTTCTCTGTACTGATCTTAAAATTGCGCTATTTTCTACTCTTTTTTTCTTTCTTCTTCATTTGCCTTTCAGCGTCGAGGAAAGATATACATGTAGTTCACTGTCTTTTGCTTGTGTATTAGATTCTGCTTTTATGTTTCCTAGTGTTTCTAATATTCCACCAATCCATCCTTTTCGTGGTCGTCTGGTTTTCTCGCTACATTTATTGAGGCTCGTACTGTGTTTTGATATTTTTGTCTTATCACGTAGCTAAACTATTTTATGTTGTTTCTTGATATATTCAATGGCGGAAATGGCTTCCTAGCATTTTTCTCACTTCCTCAGTTCTGATCTTCATATCTCAGGCAACCGTTTCATGTCATTTGTCTAGCACATTACATCTAATTAGTTTTTTTTTATTATTATTGTTTTTGAGTCTAGGGTCCAGGACTGGCATTGGTAGCACATCGTTGGAATAAAGATTGGGTTGTAGAGTGCCCGTTTGCCTGTAGTGTTATTTTCTATTTGAACAGCATTGGTGACAGTTATCCGATGATTTGATAAACTTTGTTGCATCTTGAGTCTTACGTCACCAGGCTCCAAAAGTTCGTCCCTTAACGTGTCGCATTTTAAGTGTGTCCAGCATTCAGCCAAGTACTTTCTACTTTATCTTACTATACAAAGTATCGAAAATAAGCGTTATGTTATCTTGTTCTGCTTTTTTACGTAAAATGTCCTGTTTTATTCATATATATGTCATGTTTTATTCATATAAATGTCATGCTTTATTCATATAAATGTCCTGCATTTCTTCTTCACCATCTGGTAACTATTCCCAAGCCAGTAATATACTTGCGAGAATTATTCATATTTCAACACATGACATTAAACATCTAAAAGTGACTCAGCATGGACACAGGCTGGTGTAACATTTACCCCATTTGGTAGCGTCTTAAGATAATTTCCGTTTTTTTTTTTTTTGAAAATAATAAAATTATTAATTGAATACCATGCAATCATTGAACTGAATGCCATGCGATCATTAGAATCGTTTTTATTGCAAATCTTGAGCATTGCTTGACTGCAAATATTTTTAGAATCCGTGATATAAAATGTGGGTTTGTTTGTGTCAATGTTTGAATGTTGAACGTTTAAATTAGCTTTTTATTTGTGTTAATGTTTGAATGTTGCACGTTTGCATTAGCTTCTTTTTTCAACTGTTTCAACATTATTTATGTTTTATATTTACTTATATCGAGCTGCAATATCCATGTTTGGTAGATGTTTTTACATTCCAATCCGCGAATTGCCTGGCGTATGAATTCAAAAAAAAAAAAAAAACACCTCTTTTTTTCAAATATCGTCACTGTGGAGAATATCGTCACTGTGGAGAATATCACCCCTGTGGAGAATATCGTCACTGTGGAGATTATCGTCACTGTGGAGAATATCACCCCTGTGGAGAATATCGTCACTGTGGAGAATATCGTCACTGTGGAGAATATCGTCACTGTGGAGAATATCGTCACTGTGGATAATATCACCCCTGTGGAGAATATCGTCACTGTGGAGAATATTGTCACTGTGGAGAATATCGTCACTGTGGAGAATATCACCCCTGTGGAGAATATCGTCACTGTGGAGAATATCGTCACTGTGGAGAATATCACCCCTGTGGAGAATATCGTCACTGTGGAGATTATCGTCACTGTGGAGAATATCACCCCTGTGGAGAATATCGTCACTGTGGAGAATATCGTCACTGTGGAGAATATCGTCACTGTGGATAATATCACCCCTGTGGAGAATATCGTCACTGTGGAGAATATTGTCACTGTGGAGAATATCGTCACTGTGGAGAATATCACCCCTGTGGAGAATATCGTCACTGTGGAGAATATCGTCATTGTGGAGAATATCACCCCTGTGGAGAATATCACCCTTGTGGAGAATATCGTCACTGTGGAGAATATCGTCACTGTGGATAATATCGTCACTGTGGATAATATCGTCACTATGGAGAATATCGTCACTGTGGAGAATATCGTCACTGTGGAGAATATCGTCACTGTGGAGAATATCGTCACTGTGGAGAATATCGTCACTGTGGAGAATATTGTCACTGTGGAGAATATCGTCACTGTGGAGAATATCACCCCTGTGGAGAATATCGTCACTGTGGAGAATATCACCCCTGTGGAGAATATCACCCCTGTGAAGAATATCACCCTTGTGGAGAATATCGTCACTGTGGAGAATATCGTCACCGTGGATAATATCGTCACTGTGGATAATATCGTCACTATGGAGAATATCGTCACTGTGGAGAATATCGTCACTGTGGATAATATAATCACTGGGGAGATTATCGTCACTGTGGAGAATATCGTCACTGTGGATAATATCGTCACTGTGGAGAATATCACCCCTGTCGAGAATTTCGTCACTGTGGAGAATATCACCCCTGTGGATAATATCGTCACTGTGGAGAATATCGTCACTGTGGATAATATCGTCACTGTGGAGAATATCGTCACTGTGGAGTATATCGTCACTGTGGATAATATCGTCACTGTGGATAATATCACCCCTGTGGAGAATATCGTCACTGTGGATAATATCGTCACTGTGGATAATATCACCCCTGTGGATAATATCGTCACTGGATAATATCGTCACTGTGGAGAATATCGTCACTGTGGATAATATCGTCACTGTGGATAATATCACCCCTGTGGAGAATATCGTCACTGTGGATAATATGGTCACTGTGGATAATATCGTCACTGTGGATAATATCACCCCTGTGGAGAATATCGTCACTGTGGAGAATATCGTCACTGTGGATAATATCGTCACTGTGGATAATATCACCCCTGTGGATAATATCGTCACTGTGGATAATATCGTCACTGTGGATAATATCACCCCTGTGGAGAATATCGTCACTGTGGAGAATATCGTCACTGTGGAGAATATCGTCACTGTGGATAATATCACCCGTGTGGAGAATATCGTCACTGTGGATAATATCGTCACTGTGGATAATATCACCCCTGTGGATAATATCGTCACTGTGGATAATATCACCCCTGTGGAGAATATCGTCACTGTGGAGAATATCGTCACTGTGGAGAATATCGTCACTGTGGATAATATCGTCACTATGGATAATATCACCCCTGTGGAGAATATCGTCAATGTGGAGAATATCACCCCTGTGGAGAATATCGTCACTGTGGATAATATCGTCACTGTGGATAATATCACCCCTGTGGAGAATATCGTCACTGTGGAGAATATCGTCACTGTGGATAATATCGTCACTGTGGATAATATCGTCACTGTGGAGAATATCGTCACTGTGGATAATATCGTCACTGTGAAGAATATCGTCACTGTGGAGAATATCGTCACTGTGGAGAATATCGTCACTGTGGAGATTATCGTCACTGTGGAGAATATCGCCACTGTGGAGATTATCGTCACTGTGGAGAATATCGTCACTGTGGATAATATCGTCACTGTGGAGAATATCGTCACTGTGGAGAATATCGTCACTGTGGAGAATATCGTCACTGTGGAGAATATCGTCACTGTGGATAATATCACCCCTGTGGAGAATATCGTCACTGTGGATAATATCGTCACTGTGGATAATATCGTCACTGTGGATAATATCACCCCTGTGGATAATATCGTCACTGTGGATAATATCGTCACTGTGGATAATATCACCCCTGTGGATAATATCGTCACTGTGGATAATATCGTCACTGTGGATAATATCGTCACTGTGGATAATATCACCCCTGTGGAGAATATCGTCACTGTGGATAATATCGTCACTGTGGATAATATCACCCCTGTGGATAATATCGTCACTGTGGATAATATTGTCACTGTGGATAATATCTTCACTGTGAATAATATCACCCCTGTGGAGAATATCACCTCTGTGGAGAATATTACACCTGTGGAGAATATCGTCACTGTGGATAATATCGTCACTGTGGATAATATCACCCCTGTGGATAATATCACCCCTATGGAGAATATCACCCCTGTGGAGAATATCACCCCTGTGGAGAATATCACCCCTGTGGATAATATGACCCCTGTGGAGAATATCGTCACTGTGGATAATATCACCCCTGTGGCGAATATTACCCCTGTGGAGAATATTACCCTTGTGGCGAATATTACCTCTGTGGAGAATATCACCCATGTGGAGAATATCGTCACTGTGGATAATATCACCCCTGTGGCTAATATTACCCCTGTGGAAAATATTACCCTTGTGGCGAATATTACCTCTGTGGAGAATATCACGCCTGTGGAGAATATCGTCACTGTGGAGAATATCGTCAATGTTGAGAATATCACCCCTGTGGAGTATATCACCCCTGTGGAGAATATCACCCTATGGAGAATATCACCCCTATGGAAAATATCGTCACTGTAGAGAATATCACCCCTATGGAGAATATCACCCCTGTGGAGAATATCGTCACTGTAGAGAATATCACCCCTATGGAGAATATCACCCCTATGGAGAATATCACCCCTATGGAGAATATCACCCTATGGAGAATATCGTCACTGTAGAGAATATCACCCCTATGGAGAATATCGTCACTGTAGAGAATATCACCCCTATGGAGAATATCGTCACTGTAGAGAATATCACCCCTATGGAGAATATCGTCAATGTGGAGAGTACCACATTTGTGGAAAATAACACCCCTGTGGAGAATGTCATCCCTGTGGCGAATATCGTCACTGTGGAGATTATTACTATGTAGAATATCAGCACTTTTGAGTTTATTGTCAATGTGGAGAATATCGTTAACGTGGAGAATATCGCGACTTTGCAGAATATCGTCATTCATTCTGTGGAGAATGTTATCACTGTGGAGAATATAATTTCTGTGGAGAATATCGTCACTGTGGAGAATGTTATCACTGTGGAGAATATCATTTCTGTGGAGAATATCGTCACTGTGGAGGATGTTATCACTGTGGAGAATATCATTTCTGTGGAGAATATCGTCACTTTGGAAAATGTTATCACTGTGGAGAATATCATTTCTGTGGAGAATATCGTCACTGTGGAGAATGTTATCACTGTGGAGAATATCGTCACTGTGGAGAATATCGTCACTGTGGAGAATATCGTCACTGTGGAGAATATCGTCCATGTGGAGAATATCGTCACTGTGGAGAATATCGTCCATGTGGAGAATATCGTCACTGTGGAGAATATCATCACTGTGGAGAATATCATCTCTATGGAGAATATTATCACTGTGGAGAATAACATCACTGTGGAGAATATCGTCACTGTGGAGATTATCATCACTGTGGAGAATATCGTCACTGTGGAGAATATCGTCACTGTGGAGAATATAGTCACCTCTCGGAGACCTTTCCGTCCAAGAACTCCGCAGATTTCTAGGTTGAACTATTTGGTTAGCAGCAGCTGGCACTACGCACAACAACCTTCACTCTGGCAGATTTCTTGAAGACATGAAGTAAAAGTTCCAGAACAATATTTCTCAAACTAGATCGCTTATAAATTATAACACGGACTTAGTCACCATTTTGTGTAACTTCCTTCCTAACTTCCTGTTTGTCTTTCTGTCTTTATATGTATTCCTGTCTGTTCATCCGTTCGCCCGTCTGCCTCACCGTCTGTCTGTATATCCGTCAATCCATCTATTTATATGTCTATCTATATGTCTGTTTGTCTATACCTGCCTACTTACCTTCCTACCTATAGATACACGCCACACAAACATTCACTGTTTATTACCTAGCAGCATCGTTTACCGAAACTTCCTACCTACCTACCTACCTACCCCCTCTACCTATCTGTCTGTCTGTCTGCCTATCTATCCCACCTCATTTCATCTTATCATATCTTGCCTTACTTTACCTACCTCTCTACCAATCTGCCTGTCTCCCTGACTGCCTGTCTCCCTGCATGCGTGTCTGTCTGTCTGTCTATCTAATCTATCAATTCATTCGTCTGTCTCCTATCTCTCCCATTCTCTATCTCAACATTAACAATTAACTGTTGAAACAAACGCTAGTCTTGATATTGAATTACATCAAACGTTGACAACAATCACATTCTAATGTCAAGTTGTCTTCTTGTGAGAGTTATCGCCGCTGTTTCATCATTGCCACGCCTAGACCTTCCTGCTTTTCTCGTTATTTTCTTGTTTCTGCACTCTTGTTGTTACTGATATGCCGTCTAGGATCTTTCCATGTCATATCTGCAGCATGACAATACAAATTGTGAAATACTGCCCCCTTTCTTCTCTTTCGCTTTTCAGTGGATTATGTTGTCCTGTTTTTTTGTTTTTTTTTTAAACTTTCTATCCAGTAAAACCGCTGTCGTCTGAAAATGGTCCGGTAGAGCTTCCCTGCGCTTTGGTATCACTGACAAATAGTAACATTTCCCTGACAAATGGTAACATTTCCCTGACAAATGGTAACGTTTTTCTGACAAGTGGTAACGTTTCCCTGACAAATGGTAACGTTTTTCTGACAAGTGGTAACGTTTCCCTGACAAATGGTAACGTTTTTCTGACAAGTGGTAACATTTCCCTGACAAATGGTAACGTTTCCCTGACAAATGGTAACGTTTCCCTGACAAGTGGTAACATTTCCCTGACAAATGGTAACATTTCCCTGACAAATGGTAACGTTTCCCTGACAAATGGTAACGTTTCCCTGACAAATGGTAACGTTTCCTTCACAAATGGTAACATTTCCCTGACAAGTGGTAACGTTTCCCTGACAAGTGGTAACATTTACATGACAAGTGGTAACGTTTACTTGACAAGTGGTAACATTTCCCTGACAAGTGGTAACATTTACATGACAAGTGGTAACGTTTACATGACAAGTGGTAACGTTTACCAAACAAATGTTAACATTTCCCTGACAAGTGGTAACGTTTCCCTGACAAGTGATAACATTTTCCTGACAAGTGATAACATTTACCTGACAAGTGATAACATTTACCTGACAAGTGATAACATTTACCTGACAAGTGATAACATTTACCTGACAAGTGAAAACATTTACCTGACAAGTGATAACATTTCCCTGACAATTGGTAACATTTACCTGACAAGTGGTAACATTTTCCTGACAATTGGTAACATTTACCTGACAAATGGTAACATTTACCTGACAAGTGGTAACATTTCCCTGACAAATGGTAACATCTGAACATACATGACACTTTGTTAACTAACCGCGGAATGAATTTGATAGTTCCCCAAAAATTACTATTTGATGTTGTACACTGGTGGCATCAAAATTCTATTTGTTTACACTTTACCAATTAAAAAGAGATTGTTGAAGAACATGGACAAACCGTTGTCATTATTATATACGACACGCTGTTATTTGGTCATAACACATAGCTATGGTTAAAGAGGTGTTGATCTGACTAAATGAAAAATACGATAAGAATTAAAATACTACAATAATACATATTTCAATTCAATTTGTAAAGTGTCATCTGGCATTGGCGACCACGATTCTCCATTTCACATTTCCCGTCTGATTACTTCTATCATCTTTTGTTTATTGTGTCATTTAGTGGTGTATATAACAGTAAATTTTTTTTCAGAACGACATTGCAGATATAGACAATATTTCAGGCGAACGAAAGATAGATAGATAGATAGATAGATAGATAGATAGATAGATAGATAGATAGATAGATAGATAGATAGATAGATAGATAGATAGATAGATAGATAGATAGATAGATAGATAGATAGATAGATAGATAGATAGATAGATAGATAGATAGATAGATAGATAGATAGATAGATAGATAGATTAGATAGATTAGATAGATAGATAGATAGATAGATAGATAGATAGATAGATAGATAGATAGATAGATAGATAGATAGATAGATAGATAGATAGATAGATAGATAGATAGATAGATAGATAGATAGATAGATAGATAGATAGATAGATAGATAGATAGATAGATAGATAGATAGATAGATAGATAGATAGATAGATAGATAGATAGATAGATAGATAGATAGATAGATAGATAGATAGATAGTGGTGTATAAAAGTGTCTATTTATAATTTTATAATAAAAATAACAAAGGTCAAGGTAAAGTACGAGACTTGAACCGGCGTCTTAGCACACGAGTTTCCACCCATATGTGCTCAGCCGCTATCCAGAAATGTTCGGAAATTTCTGGATAGTGTCGCCTCAAGCATCGAAACTCACGATGCGAGGCGACATTCCTCACCTTCCCAGAGTAATGCCCTGGTACCCATTTCTGCCAACGGCTGGGTCGACCGTGGGGGTAATTTTTGTGTGTGCAACCACGAGTGCAATTCACACTGCTCCCAGTGGGAATCGAACACGGGTTGTCCGAACGTCGGTAGACTAGTCGGGTGGTTTTCCCAATTAGGCTACCGAGCCCCCCCCCCCCCCCCCCCCCAAAAAAAAAAAAATAAAAAAAAAAAATAAAAATAACAAGTATATAGGACCTCAGTAATCTCACCGACAATTCTGGACTTTAATTACTTTCAAATGTATCTCTGGACCTAAATATATTCTGAGAAGCTGTATCTACTGTTAAAGAAGCCCTCTCTGTTATATACAAACAAGGTGAAGCAAAAGTGGTTGGGCTGTAAATGATACATTTTATTTTGAGATTACAATGCAATTAAATGTTGACAAGCTATTATATTTGTATTTAAATGATTTGTTATTATGGGTTCTGTGGACTATCTGAAAAAAAGAATACATTTAAATAAATTTAGTTATTCGTTCGTTCGTTCGCTTTCGTCAGCTTTGACCTCTGACGAAGTCCCCACCCACTCAATTTTGTGACTGATTTTTGCGTGTAAAGTTTGTTTTATCCCATTACAGGATGCCCCTCGCCATGCAGGCAGATTTACTCCGACTTCAGAGGTACTAATTTTTAGGGAATTAGTAAAACCCAGGTGTCCTCTCCAGGGTACGAACCCCGGCTGTTGCCGTGGTAAGCCAACCGCCTATCGATTGCGCTAACCGGACACCCGTAATTTAGTTATAAAATGTAATATAATATAATTAAACCACTATAATATAACTCTTATAACTTACTGTACACCTACTTGTGGTTCACCCTGTCTATAGGTAAAGTCCTAGTTTAGCGTCTTTCAGCTCAGAGTAACGTCTCTTTGCACTTTAGTTGGTCGTTCTCTAATTTTTCATCAGAAACTCCCATGGTTTAGATTACCCTAAACATAAACCTTGCTGAGAAAAAAATAAATAACATTAAATTCACATAAATTAGATGCAGTTGATCCAAAATACGCGCGGTCAATCAGTTTCCCTGTAATCATGATTGACCTGTTCCGTGTTATGTTCTTTGATACCAGAGAATAAGACCGCATGCCTCTGT
This sequence comes from Megaustenia siamemsis, assembly GCA_032433765.1. Lineage (NCBI taxonomy): Eukaryota > Metazoa > Mollusca > Gastropoda > Stylommatophora > Ariophantidae > Megaustenia > Megaustenia siamemsis. The sequence goes on along the minus strand of JAVIAB010000051.1, from coordinate 10,478,288 downwards.
CCAGTCGCCACGGGGTTACAAGATCACAGTTTTTATTTCACGTCCGTTAGAAAAATCTTAACCCTACCAGAATGTGGACCTGCCACGGCTGTTCGCACAATGATATGTTAATTGTTTTGTTAAATTACTTATTTCAGAGTTGTAATGTTGATACCAGTCCTCTATGGTTTATCAAAGTTGATTAGCATTAATGATATCTCAGATTTCTAACATGTATAGTGGGATGATATCTCAGATTTCTAACATGTATAGTGGGATGATATCTCAGATTTCTAACATGTATAGTGGGTTGATATCTCAGATTTCTAACATGTATAGTGGGATGATATCTCAGATTTCTAACATGTATAGTGGGATGATATCTCAGATTTCTAACATGTATAGTGGGATGATATCTCAGATTTCTAACATGTATAGTGGGCAGTAAAAATAGCTAGTCCAGTAAATGTTTCTAAACCTCATCTACTAACATACTGCTAACACACACATTCATACATCTAGAAAATTCACATATTTTTGTGGAATTCATATTCAGATCACATGTTTGTGTAATGGGGAGAAAAACAATGTACGCATCATCATCATCAGGTTGCGAATCATTTGCAGATCGTTGCATTCACCACAGCCCGTCTGAAAGAATATCTTGCTGTCTCTAGCCAGATCTCCCACTTCTTCTGCTGCCATGTTCAAGGTTTCATTGATGTCTTGAAACCACTTGCTTCTCTTGTCTGCCTCTGATGTGTCGCCCCGGAACCATGCCTTCCATTTTTGTTTTCTCCAGCCCTGTTGTGTTATTTGGCGTGGCCATGATATTTTAATTTCCTGTGTAAAATGGTATTTATAAGCCAGTTCTTTCTAGTTTTTACATCTTTTAATATGTCTTCATTGCTCTTTTTCATTAATCAAGGTATCTTAAGTGTTTTTTTCTGTAGCATTTTGTTTCGAATGAATTAATTTTCTTCCTTGCTGTTTGGGCTATTGTCAACGTAGGCATAGAGTAACAAATTATTTCAATTTTTAAAAATACAGACAAGACATTACATTTTTTTTCTGGGGAGCCGCGATAGCTCAGCGGTTAGTGAACTGGACTACATAGGACAAGGGGTAGGGTTCGATCGTGATGACGGATTTTGAGTTCACACAGCCTTAAATGGGTACCGGATTTTTTCTGGGAAAGTAAAGCGGCACGGGCGTAATACCGACCACATTATCTAAAAAATTATGTTCCGAAGGTCGATAAAATGATAGTCATTAACACCATATTCCCTAGAGGCCACTTGGCGTGACGGAGCTCTTTACTTTTTTAAACATTTTTCTGAGCTTTATTTTTAAAGAATCACTGGAAGTTGCAACTCAGACATTAAATGTCATGTATTTGTGGCTGTGATTATCATTGCTCACTGTTGTCAGAGTTCGCAACACAGCACTTCGGGCAGCCCATAGGCGTTCAGTCGACTTTATATAGATGACGAAATAGGTGTACACTCTCAACTGGCTCGCTGGTTGTACACCTTGATATCGCTACTTGATCGTCACAAAGTATTGCAGCCTCAAGACTAAGTACTCATAGATAACAGTGTCAGTTTCTAACAAACAGTTGTGGAGGGCCTTTAGAACACCTTCCTCGTTCAAGACAATAATCGGCACCACAGGTGCACCAGAGGCCTGCCTTTCAGCTGTGTTTTTGTTGTGAGTACAAGGAGACAGGCCGTCTCAAGCTGGTTGAAACAGACATTACAAGTGTTGATCATAAAAATGGGACTTCGCTGATAGAAACAGACGTGACAAGCGTTGGCCGTGCGATGCGTCCTTGATGTAAACAGACGTGACAAGCGTTGGCCTTACATACGAGGCATCCTTGATGTAAACAGACGTGACAAGCGTTGGCCTTACATACGATGCGTCCTTGATGTAAACAGACGTGACAAGCGTTGGCCTTACATACGAGGCATCCTTGGTGGAAGCAGACACAAGCGTTGGCCTTACATGCGAGGCGTCATTGATGTAAACAGACATGACAAGCGGTGGCCTTACATACGAGGCGGCGTTATTGGAAACACGCATGACAAGAGTTGTTGGCCATACTTGCAAGGTGCCCTTCTTTGATGGAAGCAGACATGACAAGAGTTGTTGGCCATACTTGCAAGGTGCCCTTCTTTGATGGAAGCAGACATGACAAGAGTTGTTGGCCATACTTGTAAGGCGCCCTTCTTTGATGGAAGCAGACATGACAAGAGTTGTTGGCCATACTTGTAAGGCGCCCTTCTTTGATGGAAGCAGACATGACAAGAGTTGTTGGCCATACTTGTAAGGCGCCCTTCTTTGATGGAAGCAGACACGACAAGAGTTGTTGGCCATACCTGTGAGGCGTCCATCATTGATGGAAGCAGACATGACAAACGTTGGGCATACATATGAGGCGCCCTACTGACAGTGGCTCATCAATGGTCCCGTAATCTCGGCGATCGTTGGGGCGCTCATTCTTGATGACATCTTCAAACCTTGAAATGAATATCTGCATTTTGAAATGTGAAGACATTTAGTCCTGTCCATTCTGTAAGGTTGCCTTTCCATCTCTTCCTGCAGCTGCTTCAATTACTTTGTGATATGTAACAAGATCGTAATGATTAAGGACAAAACAAAATGTCATTGTCCAGCGCATCAAGCCATGTAGATTACTTACTGCTTTCTAGATCTTTAACTTAGGTAAAGGTACAAATAGAATTGTAACATGACGTCACACAGTTTTAGCTTTCGTGCTCTTTGTATGTGCCTGTGCTGCCCATCGTTTTGGGTGCCTTTTGATTTCTTCATGTTGACAGCAGTGGCGTATACTGGTTTTGGGGTCTGGGCTACCGTTGACATAATAATTAAAGACATACATTATATTCAGTAGGCTAACATGAAGTAAAATTTGCTAATGACATCACTACATTTTAAATTACTTACTTATTTATATGTAAACTCTATCCGTGTTGTTTAGGACGAAAATGTCTCGGTGATTTTGTCATTGAAAGTACTGTTGGATTGGTTTCTAAGTTTCTGAAGGAATGATTTCTCAATGGACATTATTGCTAAACCAGATAAGCGTTCTTGTGTCTGAGTTGAACGACAATAAAATTTGATTCTCTTGAGAGTAGAAAAAGTTCTTTCTACAGATGCTGATGCACATAACGTAGTCATAAATAAGTTAGGAAGTTCCGGTATCAGACATAGTTTCACTTTCACCGTGTGACGCTTCTGATTGGCTGATAAAAATAACCCATGAAACCGCATTTCTCTAGCGGTAGATTTCGCAGTATTATTTTGACTGGAATTTTTTAATGTTAAGGTCATTAATTCTAAGTCGGAGAAAAGAGAACTGTACCGCTGCTTATTAGCGGTTTCATGTACTATCTTAAGGTAGTTTCAGTTTCATTCACAAACGTAATAGTGGCCATAGGAAAACCTTACTTTAATAAATGCAAATCAAAGCAAATAAATCATATTGGCCTACGAAACGTGTAGTAGAATATTTGAGAATTTGTTATATAAATATACAAAAAATATAATAAATTATCATTTCCTTTTGTATTTCGTTAATATGTTCAGGCTACCGGCGGTAGCTGCGGTAGGATAGAGAATACGCCACTGGTGGACAGAGTCCATATCAATCTGTACCTGACTTTTTTGCTGCCCACTATATCGTCAGTTTCTCAGCCATGACCTTGGAACACTGAATCTGCTCCACACTGGGTCGTGTCGTTAGACTTGAAGGCGGTTTGGCTTTCCAACTTTTGTCATTTGTTGAGAGAAATCTTTCAACGTCAGTCTCTTTTGATGAAATCCTATTTAAATTGTTTTCATGAATGGGTGATTCTAGATAGACTTTCTTTGAGTTGAAGTTAGTTTAATCGCTATAATGTCATTCACGGAAGCTTGTTGACACAGTTTCGTGTACTAATAATGGACATTATTTGATTTAGTATATTCTGATTATACAATTTGTGTTTAGTTTTTTTCTTGACTGTATAATTTTTCTCTTGTCTGTATAGTTGCTTTTAATGAAAAAATGACAAAGTTTATTTCGATAGTAACTATGTCATGGAAATTATTTCCAATGAAAGTATTTGGTATAGTTTTCTTTTTTTAAATATATATATATTCTTATCTCTAAAACTAATGACAATGTGATTAGCTGACATATTTGTTATATATACTTGTATGTTTAATTTTTGTAAATTTTCTGATAGTTTATATTTGTTCTATAAAAATTGTTCTGACTTAAAAACACGTAGTTGGTACAGCTCATTCTTTTATGTTTTACTTGTCTGCGTCAGTGTATTGATCTTCATAGAAGCTTTTACCTTTTTTTTTAAGTCATGCTTTTTCTGTACTGATCGCTGCATTGATTATTAATTGTGTTGTGCGAATATTATTCCTGCTAATATAGAACATCTACGTGCTAGCAGAAAGAACAAGCATAATGTTGACACCGATAGGAATATGAGAACATAGCTTGTTTGTGTGTCCTAACTCAGGATAAAATGATAATTGGATAGACTTTGTTATTTTATATACATCAAGGAGAGATCAAGTCATCATACTTCGCCTACGCACTGGCCACAATAGAATGAGAAATCACATGTTCACCAAATTCAAGATAGGTACAACCAGCCTATGCCACTGTACACTGGACAATATGACTACAAAACATGTTCTACAGGATTGCCCCCAGTACACAGACCTGAGAAGGACAACGTGGTCCACACCCACCTCACTGGAAGAGAAACTATATGGGGCAATCGAATTACTTAAGCTTACAGCTCTCTTCAGAAGAGAGTCTGGAATCCTACTCTTGATTGAGACTTGATCGTAGAGAGAGAGAGAGAAAGAGAGAGAGATTTGACATACGATTAGTTTGAGCGAGAATAATCTGTTTCGGACGTCTGATTGATCTGATTTGTGTGTGATGTGTTTTAACGCATTAGAATAGTTAATTGTTATTGTTACTGGTCAAATGTTAATGGACTAGAAGTTATGAAAGCATTGCATCTTTACTTTTGTCCTAACTGATCGGCAGCTATATCCGCTGTTGGCCAGGGAAGGTGTGCGGCTAGAGGTTATCGTTGACTATTTGGCCAACTTGTCTTAAATCTAAACTGTACGCATGTTAAACTTTCAAGAAATGGTGCATACGGGTGATTTTGAGTTGAAGCAGAACAGCAACCAGGCTCTTTCTTCATTGAGAAAATGACCCCAAAGTGTAGATGTGCAGCCGTCTATAGTTTACTAATGCCTGCAGGCTGAAAGGAATAGCCAGATACGTGTGATGTCTTCAGCTTTGCGAGCAGTGACGGTTATGGGTAACATAACGTCAGCCTCTATATCTCGCACTGAAGACGCCACAAACTATGGGTATTTCCAGGATTTCCCCATCAGCCAGCCAGGCCTTAGTAAATATATAAATGACTGGTAGATAGGTGTCTGTCACGGTTAGGTTAGGGCAGATTTGATGACGTCTTATGACCGTTTTATTTTATTTTATTATTTTTCTTGTTACCATAAATATGTCAAGACAGTTTATGGAACGATTATATAAAAGAATATGGAACTTCTGTTTATTAACTCCTTCATTTGTTGACATTACTCTCAAATTTAGAATAATTCTGCCACAACTTTTAGAAATAATATTGGTATTGTAAATGTAATATGACAGCTCATCTTTCAATCGCTCACAACAGTATTCATCTATTTGTTGTTTGTTCATCTATCGCTCCAATTAAAATTATTATGCATTTGTCAGGTAATACTTCATTTTTTAACAATATTTTTTGGCTGTTTTTTTTTTTTACTTATTGTGGTGTCCGTTTCTAAAGTGTGTGTAAATGTAAATGCGCGCACACGTTGTTATTATTGATTTTAGCGTAAGATTGGAGTGATGGTTATGTGTTGATATTTTTTGGTTGTTTTATTTAGAATTACCAAAACTTATACATGTGTAAATAAATACATAAATATATACGTATATATAAAATAAACGTACATTTCAATTGTTATTTTTTATTGACAAGAAGTTATTTCGTATTTATTTGTATTCTTTCCAGTTATTTGTTCACAATATATTGTGTTATTAATTACTTTATAGCAAGGCATAGTTTTATAAAGTGGGTTGTGACAAGGCATAGTTTTATAAAGTGGGTTGTGACAAGGCATAGTTTTATAAAGTGGGTTGTGACAAGGCATAGTTTTATAAAGTGGGTTGTGACAAGGCATAGTTTTATCAAGTGGGCCGTGACAAGGCATAGTTTTATAAAGTGGGTTGTGACAAGGCATAGGTGTAGAAAGTGGGCCGTGACAAGGCATAGTTTTATAAAGTGGGTTGTGACAAGGCATAGTTGTGTAAAATGGGCCGTGACAAGGCATAGTTTTATAAAGTGGGTTGTGACAAGGCATAGTTTTATAAAGTGGGTTGTGACAAGGCATAGTTGTAAAAGTGGGCCGTGACAAGGCATAGTTTTATAAAGTGGGCCGTGACAAGGCATAGTTTTATAAAGTGGGTTGTGACAAGGCATAGTTTTATAAAGTGGGTTGTGACAAGGCATAGTTGTAAAAGTGGGCCGTGACAAGGCATAGTTTTATAAAGTGGGTTGTGACAAGGCATAGGTGTAGAAAGTGGGCCGTGACAAGGCATAGTTTTATAAAGTGGGTTGTGACAAGGCATAGTTGTGTAAAGTGGGCCGTGACAAGGCATAGTTGTATAAAGTGGTTTGTGACAAGGCATATGTGTATAAAGTGGGCTATGACAATGGACATACTATAACCAGTGATGGAAAATGTGAAAGTGAAATAAACAAAAAATTAGGAAAGGCAAAAAGTAACTTTAATGCCATGAAAAATATACTAACATCAAAACAAATAACACCAGGACTAAAACTAAGAATAGCAAAATGTTATATCTTCTCAGCATTCCTGTATGGTACATAAACATAGACATTAAACAAGAAAACATAAAACGGAAGCCTTTGAAATTTGGATTTATAGAAGAATACGAAGAATTGGATGGAAAGAAAAGAAAACAAACGATGAAGTCTTAAAATAACTAAAAATGAAAAGAGAACTACTAAACACAATTCAAACAAGACAAATGAGGTTTTGGGGGCATGTTAAAAGACACAGCAGCCTACAAAAAATAATCTTGGACGGGAAAATACAAGGTAAAAGAGGCAGACAAAGGCTAACTTTGACGATTAACATCAAAAGATGGACAAGTCAGCCTATGACAACCTGCACCATCAAAGCAAGAGTTAACGGAATAGCGCTCCATGGTAGCCAAGCTTCGATGAGGAGACGGCACTCAATGATGTTGATGATGACACGTGATGGGCGTATTAAAGTGGGTTATGACAAGACATTGGTGTATAGAGTTGGTTATAATAAAACGTTATTTCTATGAATTCAGTTATTGTAAGATATCATTTATAGATAAGTTATCACAAGGCAGTGCTTTCTACATTGAGTTAGATTCCATAAAATTGAACAAGTCGTGCGTATGATTCATAATCAGAGACAGTTTTAAAGCCACGCCCTTCCCAGTCTGTTCTTCTTTGAGAGCATGAATCTACGTTTGCTGGTTTGTTCCATGTGGAAAGAGCATTTGTAATACTTGTCTTTATCTGATTGATTCCCTGTAAGATTGTAACAGCGAACAATCAAGACCAATTACTAGGCATGGCTCCAGCTTGGCTGGCAGACGCTACAGGCCAATGAGATTCATTATCGTTGTCTTAGAACCATCCTCAATCTACTCGGACAAACCAATGAGGTTCTTTGTTGGGACCATCATCAATCTACTAGAACAAACAAATGAGGTTCTTTGTTGGGACCATCATCAATCTACTCGGACAAACCAATGAGGTTCTTTGTTGGGACCATCATCAATCTACTAGAACAAACAAATGAGGTTCTTTGTTGGGACCATCATCAATCTACTCGGACAAACCAATGAGGTTCTTTGTTGGGACCATCATCAATCTACTAGAACAAACAAATGAGGTTCTTTGTTGGGACCATCATCAATCTACTAGAACAAACAAATGAGGTTCTTTGTTGGGACCATCATCAATCTACTCGGACAAACCAATGAGGTTCTTTGTTGGGACCATCATCAATCTACTCGGACAAACCAATGAGGTTATTTGTTGGGACCATCATCAATCTACTCGGACAAACCAATGAGGTTCTTTGTTGGGACCATCATCAATCTACTCGGACAAACCAATGAGGTTCTTTGTTGGGACCATCATCAATCTACTAGAACAAACAAATGAGGTTCTTTGTTGGGACCATCATCAATCTACTCGGACAAACCAATGAGGTTATTTGTTGGGACCATCATCAATCTACTAGAACAAACAAATGAGGTTCTTTGTTGGGACCATCATCAATCTACTCGGACAAACCAATGAGGTTATTTGTTGGGACCATCATCAATCTACTAGAACAAACAAATGAGGTTCTTTGTTGGGACCATCATCAATCTACTCGGACAAACCAATGAGGTTCTTTATGCTGGGACCATCATCAATCTACTAGAACAAACAAATGAGGTTCTTTGTTGGGACCATCATTAATCTACTAGAACAAACCAATGAGGTTCTTTGTTGGGACCATCATCAATCTACTAGAACAAACAAATGAGGTTCTTTGTTGGGACCATCATTAATCTACTAGAACAAACCAATGAGGTTCTTTATGTTGGGACCATCATTAATCTTTTAGAACAAACCAATGAGGTTCTTTATTTTGAGACCATCATCAATCTACTCGGACAAACCAATGAGGTTCTTTATGCTGGGACCATCATCAATCTACTAGAACAAACAAATGAGGTTCTTTGTTGGGACCATCATTAATCTACTAGAACAAACCAATGAGGTTCTTTGTTGGGACCATCATCAATCTACTAGAACAAACAAATGAGGTTCTTTGTTGGGACCATCATTAATCTACTAGAACAAACCAATGAGGTTCTTTATGTTGGGACCATCATTAATCTTTTAGAACAAACCAATGAGGTTCTTTATTTTGAGACCATCATCAATCTACTAGAACAAACCAATGAGGTTCTTTATGCTGGGACCATCATCAATCTACTAGAACAAACCAATGAGGTTCTTTATGTTGGGACCATCATTAATCTATTAGAACAAACCAATGAGGTTCTTTATTTTGAGACCATCATCAATCTACTAGAACAAACCAATGAGGTTCTTTATGCTGGGATACCATCATCAATCTATTAGAACAAACCAATGAGGTTCTTTATGCTGGGACCATCATCAATCTATTAGAACAAACCAATGAGGTTCTTTATGTTGGGACCATCATTAATCTACTAGAACAAACCAATGAGGTTCTTTATGCTGGGACCATCATCAATCTATTAGAACAAACCAATGAGGTTCTTTGTGTTGGGACCATCATCAATCTACTAGAACAAACCAATGAGGTTCTTTATGTTGGGACCATCATTAATCTACTAGAACAAACCAATGAGGTTCTTTATGTTGGGACCATCATCAATCTACTAGAACAAACCAATGAGGTTCTTTATGTTCGGACCATCATTAATCTACTAGAACAAACCAATGAGGTTCTTTATGTTGGGACCATCATCAATCTACTAGAACAAACCAATGAGGTTCTTTATGTTGGGACCATCATCAATCTACTAGAACAAACCAATGAGGTTCTTTGTGTTGGGACCATCATCAATCTACTCGGACAAACCAATGAGGTTCTTTGTGTTGGGACCATCATCAATCTACTCGGACAAACCAATGAGGTTCTTTGTGTTGGGACCATCATCAATCTACTAGAACAAACCAATGAGGTTCTTTGTGTTGGGACCATCATCAATCTACTAAAACAAACCAATGAGGTTCTTTGTGTTGGGACCATCATCAATCTATTATCTATTCAGACAAACCAATGAGGTTCTTTATGTTGGGACCATCATCAATCTACTTGGACAAACCAATGAGGTTCTTTATTATTGGGACCATCATCAATCTACTCAGACAAACCAATGAGATTCACTTTATTGGGACCACACTGAATCTACTCAGACAACATCCATTTATATAATCGTTGTTTGTTTCTTGCACAGTTTACCTAGTAAGATGGGTAGACACCAGCTTAACAGCAACACGTGGTCATCAGTAACCTCCAAAAATGTCCAGGTCGTTATTGTGAAATAAACGTGACTGAGAATTAGTTATTCAAATTGTCTTGACCCTCAACAATTATGATAACACAAATAAATATAAACACCAACTGACAGTCTAGTCGACATCTATTTCTCCCGCTTGGAGTAACAGCTGATGTTGCATACTTTCTAATACAAACATGAACTCTCATCCACTACCACATATATATACTTCTGTTAGCTGGAATCGCATCTCTAGTTCTACTTCACTCTGTAAATACTATACTCGAAAACTCTCACTTTGGGAATATCTACAACACGCACCAATTCTTACTTTGTGAATATCTACAACACTCACCAATTCTTACTTTGTGAATATCTACAACACTCGCAAACTCACACTTTGGGTTTATCTACAACACTCGCAAACTCTCACTTTGGGAATATCTACAACACTCGCAAATTCTTACTTTGTGAATATCTACAACACTCGCAAACTCTCACTTTGGGAATATCTACAACACTCGCAAACTCTCACTTTGTGAATATCTACAACACTCGGAAACTCTCACTTTGTGAATATCTACAACACTCCGAAACTCTCACTTTGGGTATATCTACAACACCCGCGATCTGTAAATCCTTACAACAGTTCTCACAACCGTATCAATGACTACAGTTGCCAACCTCGACAGCGAAGTGGGAAAGAGAGATCGAATGTTCCAGTTACTGAGAGTATTTTGGGCTTCTAGAGAAATCTCAACCTAAATGTGCCAACGCGACTGTGTGGACTTCTACAGACGTCTCAATGCGTCAACAAGACTGTGTGGACTTCTACACACGTCTCAATGCGTCAACAAGACTGTGTGGACTTCTACACACGTCTCAATGCGTCAACAAGACTGTGTGGACTTCTACACACGTCTCAATGCGTCAACAAGACTGTGTGGACTTCTAAAGACTTCTCAATGCGTCAACAAGACTGTGTGGACTTCTACACACGTCTCAATGCGTCAACAAGACTGTGTGGACTTCTACAGACGTCTCAATACGTCAACAAGACTGTGTGGACTTCTACACAAGTCTCAATACGTCAACAAGACTGTGTGGACTTCTACAGACGTCTCAATGCGTCAACAAGACTGTGTGGACTTCTACACAAGTCTCAATACGTCAACAAGACTGTGTGGACTTCTACAGACGTCTCAATGCGACAAGAAACAGTGTGGACTTCTACACACGTCTCAATACGTCAACAAGACTGTGTGGACTTCTACAGACGTCTCAATGCGTCAACAAGACTGTGTGGACTTCTACACACGTCTCTATGTGTCAACAAAACTGTGTGGACTTCTACACACGTCTCAATGCGTCAACAAGACTGTGTGGACTTCTACAGACGTCTCAATGTGTCAACAAGACTGTGTGGACTTCTACACACGTCTCAATGTGTCAACAAGACTGTGTGGACTTCTACACACGTCTCAATGCGTCAACAAGACTGTGTGGACTTCCACAGACGTCTCAATGTGTCAACAAGACTGTGTGGACTTCTACAGACGTCTCAATGCGTCAACAAGACTGTGTGGACTTCTACAGACGTCTCAATGTGTCAACAAGACTGTGTGGACTTCTACAGACGTCTCAATGCGTCAACAAGACTGTGTGGACTTCTACACACGTCTCAATGCGTCAACAAGACTGTGTGGACTTCTACACACGTCTCAATGCGTCAACAAGACTGTGTGGACTTCTACAGACGTCTCAATGTGTCAACAAGACTGTGTGGACTTCTACAGACGTCTCAATGCGTCAACAAGACTGTGTGGACTTCTACACACGTCTCAATGCGTCAACAAGACTGTGTGGACTTCTACAGACGTCTCAATGTGTCAACAAGACTGTGTGGACTTCTACACACGTCTCAATGTTTCAACAAGACTGTGTGGACTTTTACAGACGTCTCAATGTGTCAACAAGACTGTGTGGACTTCTACAGACGTCTCAATGCGTCAACAAGACTGTGTGGACTTCTACAGACGTCTCAATGCGTCAACAAGACTGTGTGGACTTCTACAGACGTCTCAATGTGTCAACAAGACTGTGTGGACTTCTACAGACGTCTCAATGTGTCAACAAGACTGTGTGGACTTCTACAGACGTCTCAATGCGTCAACAAGACTGTGTGGACTTCTACAGACGTCTCAATGCGTCAACAAGACTGTGTGGACTTCTACACACGTCTCAATGCGTCAACAAAACTGTGTGGACTTCTACAGACGTCTCAATGCGTCAACAAGACTGTGTGGACTTCTACACACGTCTCAATGCGTCAACAAGACTGTGTGGACTTCTACACACGTCTCAATGCGTCAACAAGACTGTGTGGACCTCTACACACGTCTCAATGCGTCAACAAGACTGTGTGGACTTCTACAGACGTCTCAATGCGTCAACAAGACTGTGTGGACTTCTACACAAGTCGCAATACGTCAAGAAGACTGTGTGGACTTCTACACAAGTCGCAATGCGTCAACAAGACTGTGTGGACTTCTACACAAGTCGCAATACGTCAACAAGACTGTGTGGACTTCTACACAAGTCGCAATGCGTCAACAAGACTGTGTGGACCTCTACACACGTCTCAATGCGTCAACAAGACTGTGTGGACTTCTACAGACGTCTCAATGCGTCAACAAGACTGTGTGGACTTCTACACAAGTCGCAATACGTCAAGAAGACTGTGTGGACTTCTACACAAGTCGCAATGCGTCAACAAGACTGTGTGGACTTCTACACAAGTCGCAATACGTCAACAAGACTGTGTGGACTTCTACACAAGTCGCAATGCGTCAACAAGACTGTGTGGACCTCTACACACGTCTCAATGCGTCAACAAGACTGTGTGGACTTCTACAGACGTCTCAATGCGTCAACAAGACTGTGTGGACTTCTACACAAGTCGCAATACGTCAACAAGACTGTGTGGACTTCTACAGACGTCTCAATACGTCAACAAGACTGTGTGGACTTCTACAGACGTCTCAATGCGTCAACAAGACTGTGTGGACTTCTACACAAGTCTCAATGCGTCAACAAGACTGTGTGGACTTCTACACACGTCTCAATGCGTCAACAAGACTGTGTGGACTTCTACACAAGTCTCAATGCGTCAACAAGACTGTGTAGACTTCTACACACGTCTCAATGCGTCAACAAGACTGTGTGGACTTCTACACAAGTCTCAATGCGTCAACAAGACTGTGTGGACTTCTACAGACGTCTCAATGTGTCAACAAGACTGTGTGGACTTCTACACAAGTCTCAATGCGTCAACAAGACTGTGTGGACTTCTACACACGTCTCAATGCGTCAACAAGACTGTGTGGACTTCTACAGACGTCTCAATACGTCAACAAGACTGTGTGGACTTCTACACACGTCTCAATGCGTCAACAGGACTGTGTGGACTTCTACACACGTCTCAATGCGTCAACAAAACTGTGTTGACTTCTACAGACGTCTCAATGCGTCAATAAAACTGTGTGGACTTCTACACACGTCTCAATGCGTCAACAAAACTGTGTTGACTTCTACAGACGTCTCAATGCGTCAATAAAACTGTGTGGACTTCTACACACGTCTCAATGCGTCAACAAAACTGTGTGGCATCGCCACTAAATTACAAGTCAATTGTTTGTAACTCGGAGCTACGGTTTTTTGACTGAGCTATGAATTCGTTGTGTTGATATTTTACTGCGAGATCTGCATCCTTCATCCAAGATGAACGTTCGCCTTCAGCAAGGGTAGAATTACTCTTCGTATATTTCCTTCCAGCTCTTTCCCTGTTGAGCCTTTAATAAACACTTTTACAGTGGCGGACTGGTTGGTCACGAGGCAAGACGCCGGCCTCGAGACAGAGAGGTTTTGGATTCAAATCCCGGCTGCACCAGTTGCGATTTTTATTTATGATTTCTCTCTGCGGCAACCACCTCTGGTCTCAGCAGCAAGACTCTGCTTGAAATGTCAATTACTCATGGACGGAAAAAATATGATTACCTCCGAAGACGAGTTATCTGCCTGTGCGGCGAGGGACCGCTGCCAGGGAAAAACGGATTAACACGCAAATTCAGTTCCTAGTCTCTAGGGACTTCGTCAGAGGATAAAGCCTGTAAACGCGAAAAAAATCCACTTTCCAAGCAGTTATGTTTCTTGTCATTCTTTTAAGATCATTCCATGTCTTCTCCATCATCTCCAAGAATATGTTGGCTGTCCTCTGTGTCTCTTCCCCTGGGGATTCCAAAAAGGGGCCTGTTGTGTAATTCTCTCATTTGGGTTTAGCAGTGTGTCCACTATCCAGAGCCATCGTCCTCGTTGTATCTCTTTTTGCACTGATATTTGACTGGTATTTGCAGATTTGCTTAAAAATTTTACCGAGCAGCGACAATGTTGGACTGTTGTTTTCTACATGTAACTGCTATGGCTTCTTTAACATGCGTAGAGTGCACACTAGACTGATTATTTATGACCGTTATTCGAGGGAGTCGACATTCGATTTTATTATCCTGAAGCCTGGGGAGAGTAGAGCTATAAAGAAACCACGGATTCGAAGATAAAAATTTCGATTGGTTGTGGCAGGATTCGAACTCAAGACCCTCCAGTCCATACGTCGACGTCTTCCCTCTAGACCGCCAAATCCTGTATTTATTGCTATAAGAGGGAGGCAGAATTATTTCATTTTCTTGTTACACATTAACCAGAGAGGCGGTGCACAGTCTACTCTTTTTTTATTTTCAACAAACAATGGCTCTTGTCTGTCATCAACTTGAACAGAGAGCGTTCAATTATCGTCATCTCCATTGAGGTCAAAGGTCGCTGGGAGAAAGTCGCTTCAGATGTCTTTCGAACCGAGGCCCCCTCCCCTACCGATGTGACTGTGTACTCTCTATACTTCGTTGAAAATCGTTTAGAATGGTCGCCTGTGCACTGAGATTAGGGCTGACCGGTAATCGACCACGTCAACATAACTTGCCACGGCGCTTTGGCTGGAGCTGTGACATGAGTGGAGTGGATATGGGTAATTCCGACTGCGGTGATACTGATTCCATGAACAGAACTTCAGCAAATAGCAGTTTCTTGATATCTTCAGTTTGTGGCCTGGCAACCTTGCATGTGTTGTCGAAGTACGTGATCATCAAGAGTGGTATAAAAAAAACATCGGAGAGTTAACGAAACGAAATTTGTTAAAACAGCTCATCGTTTCCTATTCGTGTTTCATATTATTCTATGTATCGCTCGACAAGTCATCAACCTCATGGTCAAAGCTTTCTGTGGTTAGTGAGCCGGACTACTGAGAACAAGAAGTCGGTTTCGATCATGATCGACGGCTTCCAGGTTCACCCAGCCTTAAATGGGTACAGACATTTTTTTCTGGTACAGTAAAGGGGCACGAGCGTAATACCAATCTCATTACCCCAAAAATAATGTCCCGAAGGTCTATTAAAATTATGGTCACTAACATCATATTCCCTATATGCCACGTGGGGTGACGAGGCTTTTAACTTATTTTTTTTTTAATCATCATCATCATCAATTACCATGCCTGCTGGCTTAGATGATCATGTCTCTCCACAGCTCTCAATCTCAGTTATTAATCATTTCTGTTGTTGACCTTCTGCCAAGCCATTCTCTTAAGCTGTCTGGTATTTTTTTCTCTTTGCTTCCCTCTATCTCTTCGTCCCTCAATTTTTCCAGTTGTTACAATATATTCCAGTTGTTCTCTTCTTATTACATGGCCAAAAAATTATGATTGTTTCTTCCTAATATTGGAAATTAGCTCTCTTTTTGCTTTGGCCTCTTTCAGAATGTTTTTATTACCCTTCTTAGCTGTCCATGGTATTCTCAACATTCTTCTGTAAAACCACATTTCTACAGACTCCAGTGATCTTCTTGTCTGTTGTCCTCTTGTCCATGATTCACATCCATATGTTAAGACTGGCTCAACATAACATTTAATAACTCTTTTTCTTGTTTCTATTGTCAAAAATGGATTGCACAGTATCTTTCTCATTTTTTGAAAAGCTGCTTTTACTGAGCCATTCTGCATCTCACCTCTGTTGTACATCTTCCATCTGAGATTAACATTAATCCCCGATATTTAAATTCATTTACCTGTTTCAATATTGTTCCACTTGTCTCTATTTTGCATTGCGGTGATGTCTTTTTCTTTGTTGTTACCATTACTTCTGTCTTTTTGCTATTAAGACTGATTTCTTTATATTTGTTTTCCTTTACTATAATGTCCAACATTTCTTGTAACTCATTTTCGCTCTTAGCGATTAAAACTGTATCATCAGCATACCTCAGATTATTTAAATTATGACCTTCGATTGTTATTCCATGCATGCCCTTTATGGATCTTAAAATAATCTCACTAGACTTGTTTATCCGTATCCAGAACCCCGATAAGTTATCTGGCAACTCTGGCACTGAATGTGTTACCTGACTCTGGACAAAGAGGACATAGCCAAGTTTGTTCTTCACCCCTTTAAAAAATGGAGGAGAATGGGTGGGCGACAATGATGTATATATAGAAAGACTTAGGAGTCTAAAGGTGGAAAAGGGATCTGGTCGATCCAGAATGCATAGTGTGAGAAACATATGTATCTATAAGCAATGCCTTATAGAAGCAAACTTGCATGTGCTTCGAGAAATGTGTCCAACGCTGGGGCGCCTATGGGAAGCTCCGATTGTAATGAAACTGATTCCATGAATAGAATAGATTCATTTATTTCCAAAGCCACTATGGATAGGTGAACTAAGATCTTGACCAGCTTCGGTTCACTGATGATTCTCATGCCTAAAGTCACGTTTGATTGACAGACCGCTTACAGCCTACAGAAAGGCTGATCGCCGCAACTGCGTTTTGTATTAACTTTCAATGAAATGAGGCGTAGCAGTTAACTTTGTGATGCCTTAACATCACTGTTAATATACGAGTATTTATATTCTGAATAAATAAGATAATAGAAAGACCTACAAAAACAAACTAATCATACCACGTTTATCCAAATCACGGGGTTTCACGAAACTAATTATTTGCAGAATATATGCCCTGTACAGCTGCTATATGTCCCAATACCCCTGTTCAGCTGATATATGCCTCCTATGCCGCTGTCATATGTCTCGTATGCCCTGTACAGCCACTATGAAGTGTATTTATTTTCCTTCTATCCTTAAAACAAGTCAAAATAAAAAAAAAACATTGACATTACTGGAAATCTCACCGGGGTCACCTGATTGGCTGAAAAAAGAAATACCCGTCATACTTTGCGTCGTATGGATATAATATAGTTATCATCATCATCATCATTGAGTGCCGTCTCCGCAACGAAGGTTGGCTACCATGGAGCGCCATTTTGCTCTATCTCTTGCTTTGATGGTGCAGGTTGTCATCGGTTGATTTGTCCATCTTTTGATGTTACTCGTCCATGTTAATCTTGGTCTGCCTCTGCCTCTTTTACCTTGTATTTTCCCCTCCAGGATCACTTTCAGTAGGCTGTTGTGTCTTTTAACATGGCCTAAGAATCGCATTTGTCTTGTTCTAATTGTGTTCAGAAGTTCTCTTTTCATTTTTAGTTGTTTTAAGACTTTGTCATTTGTTTTCTTTTCCTTCCATCCAATTCTACCTATTCTTCTATATATCCACATTTCAAAGGCTTCAATTCTCTGTTCTGTTTTCTTGTCTAATGTCCATGTTTCAGCACCATATAGGAATATTGAGAAGATGTAACATTTTGCTATTCTTAGTTTTAGTTCTGGTGTTATTTGTTTTGATGTTAGTATGTCCTTCATGACATTAAAATTACTTTTTGCCATTCCTATTCTTTTGTTTATTTCAGTTGTACATTTTCCATCACTGGTTATAGTATGTCCAAGGTAGTTATAGTTCTGAACTGTCTCAAGGTCTATTCCTTCAATTTTGATATCCACTTGTGGTTTTGAGTATTTTCTTTGTTTATGATCATAGTTTTAGTCTTTTTGATATTCATATCTAGTCCATATTTTTTGCTTGTCGTGTTTATTTCATTAAGTAATTGTTGTAGGTCTTTAGGATTTTCTGCTAGTAGTACAGTATCGTCAGCATATCTTAGGTTATTGATTATCTTTCCATTAATTTGTAGGCCTGGCATCTCTATGATGTTTTTAAAGATTTGCTCAGTGTATAGATTGAACAAGCTTGGTGATAGGATGCATCCTTGTCTTACTCCTCTTTTTATATCAATGGGTGTAGAGAATTCTTTGTTATATTTTATTATTGCTGTTTGCTCCCAGTATAGATTGCATATTAGTCGTATATCCATGTCATCTAGATGTATCTCTTTTAGGCATTCTATAAGTTGTTTGTGGTGTACTCTATCAAAAGCTTTGGTGTAGTCTATGAAGCAGGCATATATTGGTTTGTTTACTTCTGTGTATTTTTCGATTAATGTTCTCATGCAGAATATGGCTTCTTTTGTCCCGCTATTTTTCCTAAATCCAAATTGCTGCTCATCTAATTCAGTATTGATTTTATTCTGAATCCTTCCTTGTATAACTTTTAGCAAGATTTTTGTAACATGGCTCATTAGGCTTATTGTTCTAAAGTCACTGCATTCAACTGCACCATTCTTTTTAGGCAATGCAATGAAAGTTGATGTTTTTAGTTCATTTGGTATGTATCCTGTGTGGTATATGTCGTTGCATATGTCTGTAATCACTTCAATGCCAAAATCTTCAAGTGCCTGTATCATCTCTATCTGTATGCTTTCAGGTCCTGCTGCTTTTCCCCTTTCCATTGTTTTTATAGCTTTTTCCACCTCAGATTTTAAGATTTTATAGCCTGATGTACATTTTATAACTTGTTTCTTGTCCCTTTGATCATGAAATAGTTCTGTTATATATTCCTGCCATCTATCTATGATATCCTTATTGTCTGTTAGCATTTTTCCTTTTTTGTCTGCAATGCATCCACCTTCTGTGGCTTTTTTTATTTTTATTAGTCATTCTCTTTATTTCTGTGTGCATTCCTCTTAGGTCTTGTTTGTTTTCCATAGTTTCTATTTCTCTACATTTTTGGCTGAGCCAGTCTTCTTTTGCCTTTTTGCACATTTTGCGTATCTCATTATCTATTTTATTGTATTGGGCAGTGTTCTTCGCTTGTCTCCTTTCTTCCATTTTTTCTAAGATGGTGTTAGTTATCCATTTTTGTTTTTTGTTCTTTTCTCTTTTGGGTAAGGTGTCGCATGCTTTTTGTATGCTTTTCTTTATGCATTGCCATTTGGTTGTTACTTTTTCATCAGGATTTTCTCTTCTGTATTGTTCAATTCCTTCCTCTAGCAGCTTCTGGTATGTGTTCTTTACTTGTATTGTATAGGTATCTTTAATATCTTTTTGATTTAAAGCTGTTATGTCGAGTGGGTTTGTTGATGAATCAGATTTTTGCTTGTTTCTCTTTAGTTTGATTTTCATTTTAATCATTACAGGATTGTGATCAGAATTAATATCTGCTCCTGGGTAGGTTTTGGCTTTCTTTACGCTGTTACGGAACCTTTCTTTTATCATTATGTAATCTATTTGATTCCTCTTCCTATCTCCAGGGCTTTTCCATGTGTATAGTTTCCTTTTCTCTTGCTCAAAGTAGGTGTTACATATTATCAGCCTGTTTTCTTCACAGAATTGTATTAATCTTTCTCCTCTGTCATTTCTTTTTCCTAAACCATGATTTCCTATAATTGTCTTATATCTACCTTTTCCTACTTTAGCGTTCATGTCACCCATTACAATCAAGATGTCTGAAGATTTCACTTGCTTCATAACTTTATTTAGGTCTTCATAGTATGCCTCTATTTGTTCATCTGTGTAGTCTTGAGTAGGTGCATATGTCTGTATTATTGCTATGTCGAATGGTTTTGCTTTCAACTTGAGTAGTATAATCCTATCACTGTATGTCCAGTGGGTACTTATATATTTTTGTAGCTCTCTTTTTATCAGTATTCCTACCCCCCCTTTGATGTTCTGTTGTGTTTCCTGAGTATATAAATGTATATTTTTCGTCTTCAATGTACCCACATTCCTTCCATCTAGTCTCTGATATGCCTAAAATATCTATATTTATTCGTTCTGCTTCTTGAACTAGATTTTCCAATTTCCCTTGTTGATATAGAGTCCTAACATTCCAAGTACTTATTTTAAGATCTTTCCTCCGACTTAAGTTCGAATTTCTCCGACTCTCCATGGCTTCCTCTGGACTGGTACGTGATGAGGCTCCAATCTCTTTCACGGTGGTCAGCCATGTTCGTCTTTCGTGTTCTGAACATGCCTCTTGTGTACCACACACTTTGCTGTTTTCGCTTTCTGGGCCGTTGATCATTCTTGATTCCTCCGCCTCCATCCACCGTCACAGACTTTTCACATAAGGGTTGAACATACCCGTTTTTCCGTTGACATTTTTGTCAAACCATGTGCTTGCCTATCGAACCGCGAACACACAACACAAAGAAGAATAAATCATATTCCACTTAAATATCGGCAATCACAGTCCATCCCCACGTTAGAAGTAAAACATACACCAAACGGGAGAATAGCAACACATAATTTCACAACTAGACTGTCGCGTAAATCATTTAAATATATCAGCAAGAGCCGAATTATAAAAATCGACTACACGAAGCCGCCATGACACCGGAAATAATATAGTTATAATGCCCGTTAATGACGTCCTACACATTTATAGATGACGTGGTCAGCATCACGCCAGACTGCTTCACTGTACCATATTTTAAGAGGCTGGTGAACACCGAAACATCGTCTGTACGTTAAACAAAAAGGTTATATTTCGGAAATTCAACGCAAACCAACTTGAATATCCGGGTAGGAGCAAAACCCCTAGGCTAATGGGGCTTGTAAGTGACAAACTATAGGCTACAACCACGCCACCACCCAGTTTCGGAGAAAAAAGAATGGCGACCAAAAGAAAAGAAAAAGCAACTCTGTAAAAGTTAAGTCAAGTAATGACTCGTGACATAATCAAGTTGTAGGGGAGTAATATCCCGTTACATGTCGTAGGGGAGTAATATCCCGTTACATGTCGTAGGGGAGTAATATCCCGTTACATGTCGTAGAGGAGTAATATCCCGTTACATGTCGTAGGGGAGTAATATCCCGTTACATGTCGTAGGGGAGTAATATCCCGTTACATGTCGTAGGGGAGTAATATCCCGTTACATGTCGTAGGGGAGTAATATCCCGTTACATGTCGTAGGGGAGTAATATCCCGTTACATGTCGTAGAGGAGTAATATCCCGTTACATGTCGTAGAGGAGTAATATCCCGTTACATGTCGTAGGGGAGTAATATCCCGTTACATGTCGTAGGGGAGTAATATCCCGTTACATGTCGTAGGGGGAGTAATATCCCGTTACATGTCGTAGGGGAGTAATATCCCGTTACATGTCGTAGGGGAGTAATATCCCGTTACATGTCGTAGGGGAGTAATATCCCGTTACATGTCGTAGGGGAGTAATATCCCGTTACATGTCGTAGAGGAGTAATATCCCGTTACATGTCGTAGGGGAGTAATATCCCGTTACATGTCGTAGAGGAGTAATATCCCGTTACATGTCGTAGAGGAGTAATATCCAGTTACATGTCGTAGGGGAGTAATATCCCGTTACATATCGTAGGGGAGTAATATCCCGTTACATGTCGTAGGGGAGTAATATCCCGTTACATGTCGTAGAGGAGTAATATCCCGTTACATGTCGTAGGGGAGTAATATCCCGTTACATGTCGTAGAGGAGTAATATCCAGTTACATGTCGTAGGGGAGTAATATCCCGTTACATATCGTAGGGGAGTAATATCCCGTTACATGTCGTAGGGGAGTAATATCCCGTTACATGTCGTAGAGGAGTAATATCCCGTTACATGTTGTAGGGGAGTAATATCCCGTTACATATCGTAGGGGAGTAATATCCCGTTACATGTCGTAGGGGAGTAAAGTAAAAGTAATGTTCCACTGAACTTGGTCACAGCATTCTGAGTTGAAGGGGCCAGTGCTTGTCTTCACTGCCATTACTTTTCATGAACTTAGTAAGCTCAGTACTCATGAGCATCAATTTGTGTTTCAATCCTTGGTCACTTAATCGCCAAGCCAGGACATTAGCACTACGCCACTGGTGTTCAGACTCCATGCTGCACACGTTGTCCCTCATGACAGTTTCAATGAACCAAATATGTCTACCATACACACATACATATAACCCTCAACAAACACACACACATATTGTATAAACTATTAACTCTGCTCTTTCTGAGCGGTTGGGAATCAAACACCACCTGCAGTCGCCGCGAAGGAAACAGGTTTTAGCTTTTATTTCATTCCAAAACATTTTTTTTAAAATAATCGAAATGACATCCACGTGATGTACACATAGCCGACTTCATCAAATCAATGATTTGGCGATAGTGGTAAACATCGTCTGCAAGGAAAGTTCATCAAATCTGTGGATCCAAGGCGTCAGATATCACCTGCTTGGAAAGTTCATCAAATCTGTGGATCCAAGGCGTCAGATATCACCTGCTTGGAAAGTTCATCAAATCTGTGGATCCAAGGCGTCAGATATCACCTGCTTGGAAAGTTCATCAAATCTGTGGATCCAAGGAGTCAGATATCACCTGCTTGGAAAGTTCATCAAATCTGTGGATCCAAGGCGTCAGATATCACCTGCTTGGAAAGTTCATCAAATCTGTGGATCCAAGGAGTCAGATATCACATGCAAGGAAAGATCATCAAATCTGTGGATCCAAGGAGTCAGATATCACATGCAAGGAAAGATCATAAAATCTGTGGATCCAAGGAGTCAGATATCACATGCAAGGAAAGATCATCAAATCTGTGGATCCAAGGCGTCAGATATCACATGCAAGGAAAGTTCATCAAATCTGTGGATCCAAGGAGTCAGATATCACCTGCACAGAAAGATCATCAAATCTGTGGATCCAAGGCGTCAGATATCACCTCCAAGGAAAGATCATCAAATCTATGGATCCAAGGCGTCAGATAAAACCTGCAAGGAAAGATAATCAAATCTGTGGATCCAAGGCGTCAGATATCACCTGCATGGAAAGTGATCTGCGATTTATTGCTGACTACTTGCGTCAGAATCAACGAACAACAGCTGATCAAGATCTAATGACACTATCTTAGGGAGGCTCTGGAAATAGACTAATCGGGCTGGCCTATCGATCATGACACATGAATGAAGATATCCTGTACACAGGAATGAAGATATCCTGTACACAAAAATGATTGCTGGAGCCGAAAGTTTTGGGTCAAAAGTTGCAGACATCACAGCTTGTTGCCAATTATAGCAATCACCCTTCTGGTGTCAGGAACATACAATATACTCACTTGTATCGGAAATGTGTAGAGTATGGAGGTAAAGCTCAACACATGACTAACATAGCACTCATGGTACCTTGACATAATACTCATGGTACCTTGACATAATAAACATTGTTTATATTCTAATTAGGAAAAAGATGTTAAAAAAAAAAAGTAAGCACATTACCAGGCAATCGGATCAGGCAATACAGGTACTGCCCAATGGTAAATAGTAAATAGTGTTATTACATGTATGTAAAGCATATTTGAACTTACTATATAAGGAGACTGGCTATTGAGTCAGAAAGGATGGTTTAGATTGTAAGGTCATGACTATCGAATCTTAATCGAGAATCTTATTCCCAAGGCTAAAACAAGATATGTCGTAAAGAGGAAAATTAGGTTCACAAGAATCAATAGTTTGAGACTATTTCTAAGGTGAAAGATTAGATTTTGTGCGTAGATTTAAGGGATAATTCTGAAGATAAAATATAAAATAATTAAATTATCGTGCACAAGATTTTATGACAGCCGCTAAGCGGGTTATGGTGATTTTTCTTTTACGACTTGGAGAGTTGTAAAATATCGACAGTTGCCTTAAACACTATGAAAGCAACCACTTACGATAACGAGTTTTACGGATTCATGACTGCTATAACAAGTATTTCTGTGTAGTGATAAACTTCTTGATGTAAACAGGAAATTTCAACACAAGAGTTTGTGAAGTCTAAAGAGCTGTGTTAATGAACTTTTGTAACGTAATAAAGATTGCATCCTTGAGGTATCACATAAAGTGTTGAGAACAAGTGCTACTGTTGACTTTGATGTTGCAGTTCCTGTGAGTTATTCATATGTTCATAATTATCTCATTGTCTCACTATAAGTTGTCTACGCCGATTTTAACACCATTTAAAACCAGTCAAAGAAGGATGAAAAACACCAAGCAAACTAACAAACTATCCACTCAGTGACATTATGACCAAGAAACCATTCTCTCAGTGACATGATGACCAAGCAAACCATTCTCTCAGTGACATGATGACTAAGCAAACCATTCTCTCAGTGACATGATGGCTAAGCAAACCATTCTCTCAGTGACATGATGACCAAGCAAACCATTCTCTCAGTGACATGATGACCCAGCAAACCATTCTCCCAGTGACATTATGACCAAGCAAACCATTCTACCAGTGACATGATGACCAAGAAACCATTCTCTCAGTGACATGATGACCAAGCAAACCATACTCTGAGTGACATCATGACTAAGCAAACCATTCTCTCAGTGACATCATGACCAAGCAAACCATCCTTTCAGTGACATCATGACCAAGCAAACCATTCTCTCAGTGACATCATGACCATGCAAACCATTCTCTCAGTGACATCATGACCAAGCAAACCATCTTTTCAGTGACATCATGACCAAGCAAACAATACTCTGAGTGACATGATGACCAAGCAAACCATTCTCTCAGTGACATGATGATCAAGCAAACCATCCTCTCAGTGACATCATGACCAAGCAAACCATCCTCTCAGTGACATGATGATCAAGCAAACCATCCTCTCAGTGACATCATGACCAAGCAAACCATCCTCTCAGTGACATCATGACCAAGCAAACCATCCTCTCAGTGACATCATGACCAAGCAAACCATCCTCTCAGTGACATGATGACCAAGCAAACCATCCTCTCAGTGACATGATGATCAAGCAAGCCATCCTCTCAGTGACATGATGACCAAGCAAACCATCCTCTCAGTGACATGATGACCAAGCAAACCATCCTCTCAGTGACATGATGATCAAGCAAACCATCCTCTCAGTGACATCATGACCAAGCAAACCATCCTCTCAGTGACATCATGACCAAGCAAACCATCCTCTCAGTGACATGATGATCAAGCAAACCATCCTCTCAGTGACATGATGACCAAGCAAACCATCCTCTCAGTGACATCATGACCAAGCAAACCATCCTCTCAGTGACATGATGACCAAGCAAACCATCCTCTCAGTGACATCATGACCAAGCAAACCATCCACTCGGCAACGCGATGACAAGACATACTAGAGACTGGGTGATATGATGACAAGATTCATGAAAACTACGTCAACTTGTTGTTCTAAAAATGTAATTTTATTTAGATCACATTGCTTGGGGTGGGGGTGGGTGGGGGTGGGAATCTAGCACAAAGTGTCAAGAAAATCAACGATTTCAGGAAATAAGAAACCTCAATAAGTAACAGAAAAAGTGTTTCTACTTCGATTTATTTACTAATTCAGTGTCCAGTAACAAGAGAAGTGTTTCTACATCTATCTTCTATTTACTAATCAAGTGTCCAGTAACAAGAGAAGTGTTTCTACATCTATCTTCTATTTACTAATCAAGTGTCCAGTAACAAGAGAAGTGTTTCTACATCTATCTTCTATTTACTAATCAAGTGTCCAGTAACAAGAGAAGTGTTTCTACATCTATCTTCTATTTACTAATCAAGTGTCCAGTAACAAGAGAAGTGTTTCTACATCTACCTTCTATTTACTAATCAAGTGTCCAGTAACAAGAGAAGTGTTTCTACATCTAATTTCTATTTACTAATCAAGTGTCCAGTAACAAGAGAAGTGTTTCTACATCTATCTTCTATTTACTAATCAAGTGTCCAGTAACAAGAGAAGTGTTTCTACATCTATCTTCTATTTACTAATCAAGTGTCCAGTAACAAGAGAAGTGTTTCTACATCTATCTTCTATTTACTAATCAAGTGTCCAGTAACAAGAGAAGTGTTTCTACATCTATCTTCTATTTACTAATCAAGTGTCCAGTAACAAGAGAAGTGTTTCTACATCTATCTTCTACTTACTAATCAAGTGTCCAGTAACAAGAGAAGTGTTTCTACATCTATCTTCTATTTACTAATCAAGTGTCCAGTAACAAGAGAAGTGTTTCTACATCTATCTTCTATTTACTAATCAAGTGTCAAAGGTGCAAGATGTTGACACTTCGACATCCACAAAAGTGTATGAGCAACGCGCACGAAACATGGACAAGTTAAGAGATTTATTATGGCTAATCATCGATGAGAAGTCTCCCTTCACATTCTCTCTCTCTCTCTCTCTCTCTCTCTCTCTCTCTCTCTCTCTCTCTCTATTTGTTTTCTCATCAACTCTAGTGTAGCTATAAATTGTCTTGAAACCATTGCCAGCTTTCTTGCGAGAGAACACAGTGACCCGTGTAAGCTAAGAGTAATGGCGAAGTTAGCAGAATCATATTTCAAATTATACAAACCGCTGGATACATTCAGCTTGTGTTGGTCTATCAGCAGGCATCTGGGTTAAATGAAGCAGTAGCGCGTGACAAGTAGAACACTGCGCGCGCCTGGCGCGAGGCACACTCTTTGACAAGAAATTCTGGTGTAGAGGGCGCTGCAACTGGAGATAATCTGATCATCAGAAACAAGCCCCACGTGGAACATGTGTTTCGCTCATTAGTTTCTTGACACTGTGAGTTAGTGGTACCTAATCTCCTAAAATCGTTATCTCCCCTTCCTTGCAGATCATATATCGGCAGTTGCCCTCATGCAGGTTTAGATCTTACCAGTTGAGTTAAGTTGGTTCGTTGACTTGATATATAAGAAGGTAAATGACCTCGAAGTTTTAAAAGGAAAAGAGAACTACTAAACGCATTTGAAGCAAGACTATGGAGATTGTCATGACATGTTAAAATAAACAGCAGACTACCAAAAGTAATCTCTCTCTCTCTCTCTCTCTCTCTCTCTCTCTCTCTCTCTGCGATCAGGACTCAATCAGAGTAGGATTCCAGACTCTCACATGAAGTCAGAGTCGCCCAGATCCACTCTGATTGAAAACCCGTTAAAACGTTGCACTGTGTTCTGCGCCAGTGGCCTAGTGCATCCGATTTCAGCCAGCATTTTATTCAGGTTAGCTTTCCTTTGATTGTCTCCAATCTTCCTGCAAGGCAGCAGATGATCTTTTCTGTAGGGGGATTCTGCCCTTAGATGGTCGGCCCTCCCAGGTTGACGAGCACCATCTGCCCGAGTCACTAGAGATGACTAACACAGACATGCACACACAAAGATATGAGATGTGCCTAACACAGACATGCACACAGCGATACGAGACATGACTAACACTGACACACATCAATATATAAGACACATGACTAACATAGACATGCACATAAAGATATGAGATATGTCTGACATGGACATGCACACACAAAGATATAATAAATGCCTAACATAGAAATGCACACAAAGATATGAGATATGACCAACATAGACATGCACACACAAAGATATGAGAAATGACTAACATAATCATGCACACAAAGATATGAGATATCACTAACCCAAACATGTACACACAAAAATGTGACCCATGACTAACACAGATACACACTAAGATATGAGATATCACTAACCCAAACATGCACACACAAAAATGTGACCCATGACTTACACAGATACACAAGTAATCTATACAAAAGTAATCTTGGAAGGGAAAATGCAAGGTAAAACAGGCAGGGCAATGCTAACATGGACAAGTAACATAAAAAGAACAAGTCAGCCTATGACAACCGGCACATACATCTGCGATAACACCGATGAGAAAGATGCAGTCATCTATACAGACGGATCTGTAAAACGACACCAAAGAAGTGCATGGGCATTTACAGCACGCTCGGCAGGCAGAATAGTCTACGAAGACAGTGGTGCATATGTCGCGACCACGAGTAGCATGACAATGGAGGTGATGGCAGTGACCAAGGCATTCAAATGGTTAGAGTCACAAGACTACACCCACGCATGTATACTGAGTGATTCGGTGAGCATGATAAAAAAAGTGGAGGCGGGCTCTGTACGCATGCAATGGGTAGAGTCGTTGCAGAAATACAAAATACGTAAGGTCACCTTTGTATATGTCCCTGGACATGCGCGAGTACGGGGAAATGAAAGAGCGGACAGGTTGGCTAGCTGCGCTGTCGTTGAGGACGGGCAACCAATGGATCGGGCGGACATCATCAATGCCCTCCAAGATGTGGGAAGAGCACAGGACTTCGACAAACACAGATCCACGTCACTTCTTCGGATGATGGAAATGGGAGTTAAGATGGGCACAGCCAGAAATGAGACACTTAGTGACCGTGTAAGAAGACTTATCAACCAACATAGAACTGGAGTCGTCAGTCGCTGGACACTGAGGGAATTGCTGAGGAGGGGATCTGAGCACCTATGGACATGTTCGGAGTGCAATGATGATGACACGCAAATAACTCAATAACCTGCACTATCAAAGCAAAAGACGGAGCGGAATGGCACTCCATGGTTGCCAACACTAACACTACCCTGTAGCAGCTCGTTTATTTTCTAACACATGTAAACCCTACGTGAATGTTGTCACTTGATTATTTCTTAACCATTGAGATGAGCTCACGACATTATCTCCCGCGCGGTATGGAATACTAAAGTTGTGCACCTTTCCATAGGAGCCGCAGCGCACATTTTGGTAACAAAACAAATAATAATAAATATTGGAGACAAATAATAAGACAAATAACAAATGAATATTATTATAGAGGGAGACTCCCGAGGCGATAATTCAGTGAATCATAGGAGGAAGAGGTATGTTTTACAGCACTCAGGAAAAAAATGACAGATAAACAACAACAGAACAAACCAACATTGTTCTAAGTATTTTTCTGTTGTTTATTTGTAATTTTTTTTCTGAGTACTGTAAAACATACCTCTTCCACATTTTGATAACCACTGTTTTAGGGCAAGGGGCGTGGCCACGCGGGTCATGACTTCCCATGATGCCTTCTTCGTGTTGCATTTGAGCCTAAATGTACAGGAAAAGGCACGAACTGATAAATGTTAAAATTAGACAATTTGCCAGCAATCTGCCTGTGGAGTTTAGTAATTGCTCACAACTAACCAGATAACAGACGAATGTCAGAAGCAGCATTTGTTAGAGAACATGCAAATAAATGCAGTGCTAAGGTAAAGCCGGTAGCAATGAGCAAGTAGTGCGGTATATTGTACATTCCTACAAGGAATTGTGACAGTGTTACAAAAAAAGGAACAAAACAAAATAGTGATGTTTCGACCTACATGCGGACTTGCTCAGAAAACGAGAACAACACAAACGGACAACAGAGTAAAGATAAATTCTATTACATGTTCTAGAATGAGCGGAGCTCGTGGATCAATGAGAAATAAAACGGGATAAGAAGTGAAATCAAATGACAAAACAAAAGGGAAATGTATTACATTCATCATCAAGTGCCATGCCTGCTGCCGTAGGTGATCATGTCTCTCCACAGCTTTCGATCTTCACAGTTATTTATCATTTCTGTTTGTGACCCTCTGCCAAGTCATTCTCTTAAGCTGTCCGGCATATTTTCTCTTTGTGTGCCCCTATCTCTTCGTCCCTCATATTTCCGTGTTGTTAGATTATATTCCAGCTGTTCTCTTCTGATCACATGATCAACAAATAATGATTGTTTCTTCCTAATATTGGATATTAATTCTCATTTTCCTTTGCTTCCTTGAGAACGTTTTCATTACTCTTCTTAACTGTCCATGGTATTCTCAACATTCTTCTGTAAAACCACATCTCGACAGCTTACAGTAATTTTCTTGTCCGCTGTCCTATTGTCCATGATTCACATCCATAGGTTAAGACTGGCTCTAAATAACATTTAAGAACATTTTTTTCTTGTTTCTGTTGTCAAAAATGGATTGCTACATTACTGCATTATAAGAGAATTTTTTTTTTAATTCGGAACTAAAAGATGGGTTCATGCAGTCAACAACAGCTCCATCTATTACAGCAGATCTCTAGTAAATTATTGGGACTTAGGTAGTCTAGTTGGTAAAACCACCCGACTAGGCTACCGACGTTCGGACAACACATGTTGGATTCCCGCTGGAGGCAGTGTGAGCTGTTGGAGAAAAAAAAATTACCCCTGCGGTCGACCCAGCCGCTGGCCGAAATTGGTACCAGTGTAGTACCCTGGGAAGGTTAGGAATGCCGTGAGATTGAATGCTTGAAGCGACACTATCCAGAAGTCTCCGAACGCTTCTGGATAGACGGCCGAGCACATATGGGTGACAACTCGCGTGCTAAAACGCCGATTCAAGTCTCGTACTTGACCTTGACCTTTACCTTCAAGCAGATTATGTAATACTGCAGGTACTGCAATTGGCAAAAAGTAATATGGGAAGGGAAAATATAAGGTAATAGGAACAGAGGCAGACCAAGTCTAACATGAACGAGTAACATCAAAAGATAGACAAGACAGCCTATAACGACAATCTGCACCATCAAAGCAAGAGACAGAGCGGAATGGCTCTCCATGGTAGCCAAACTTCGGCAGACGGCACTCGATGATAATGATGATGATGATGATGATGATGATGATGATGATGATGATGATGATGATGATTGCAATGGAAGAGTCTGAATCAACTTAATCAGTGACGCAACTCCTGTTAGAAGATTATAGTGCATACCACATTCCCTAACGCATGTCTGAAAGCAACTCGACGTTGTTAATTGGTCACTTATCTTTGTCTTCACAGCCAGGCAAGATCCGTGTCACAACAAACCACGTCTTCTAAGGCTACACTAGAGACCACGTCTTCTAAGGCTACACTAGAGACCACGTCTTCTAAGGCTACACTAGAGACCACGTCTTCTAAGGCTACACTAGAGAACACGTCTTCTAAGGCTACACTAGAGATCACGTCTTCTAAGGCTACACTGGAGACCACGTCTTCTAAGGCTACACTAGAGACCACGTCTTCTAAGGCTACACTAGAGACCACGTCTTCTAAGGCTACACTAGAGACCACGTCTTCTAAGGCTACACTAGAGACCACGTCTTCTAAGGCTACACTAGAGACCACGTCTTCTAAGGCTACACTAGAGACCACGTCTTCTAAGGCTACACTAGAGACCACGTCTTCTAAGGCTACACTAGAGACCACGTCTTCTAAGGCTACACTAGAGACCACGTCTTCTAAGGCTACACTAGAGACCACGTCTTCTAAGGCTACACTAGAGACCACGTCTTCTAAGGCTACACTAGAGACCACGTCTTCTAAGGCTACACTAGAGAGCACTTACTTCAAACACAAAACAAAAGTTGTAATTGTGCACGAGGGCCGCTTTTGTGAGAATTGAAGAATAAGGTTGTAGTTAAAAAGCACATAGCCCTTAGCAGGGTCCCCAGACAGCCGAGTAATATGAGCATAACTGTAAGTATGATCAAGTTTACGCTACTCGACTTAAATATCCCAAGGTTTAAACTGCCCACTGGTCATCTCTGCTTTCCTCTGAAAGTGGATATACAAAAGGTGTACACGTTCACCAGCACTGTGTCCCAATGTGAGCTTGTCCAATCTTTCAGACCTCTTCCGTCACATCTCTCTTGTTGGTGATCACTGATTAATGTAGCTTTCATCTCTCTTGTTGGTGATCACTGATTAATGTAGCTTTCATCTCTCTTGTTGGTGATCACTGATTAATGTAGCTTTCATCTCTATTGTTGGTGATCACTGATTAATGTAGCTTTCATCTCTCTTGTTGGTGATCACTGATTAATGTAGCTTTCATCTCTCTTGTTGTTGATCACTGATTAATGTAGCTTTCATCTCTCTTGCTGGTGATCATTGATTAATGTAGCTTTCATCTCTCTTGTTGGCGATCATTGATTAATGTAGCTTTCATCTCCCTTATTGGTGATCACTGATTAATGTAGCTTTCATATCTCTTGTTGGTGATCACTGATTAATGTAGCTTTCATCTCTCTTGTTGGTGATCACTGATTAATTTAGCTTTCATCTCTCTTGTTGTTGATCACTGATTAATGTAGCTTTCATCTCTCTTGTTGGTGATCACTGATTAATTTCGCTTTCATTTCTCTTATTGTTGATCACTGATTAATGTAGCTTTCATCTCTGTTGTTGGTGATCACTGATTAATTTAGCTTTCATCTCTCTTATTGTTGATCACTGATTAATGTAGCTTTCATCTGTCTTGTTGGTGATCACTGATTAATGTAGCTTTCATCTCTCTTGTTCGTGATCACTGATTAATGTAGCTTTCATGTCTCTTGTTGGTGATTATTGATTAATGTAGCTTTCATCTCTATTGTTGTTGATCACTGATTAATGTAGCTTTCACCTCTCTTGTTGGTGATCACTTATTAATGTAGCTTTCATCTCTCTTGTTGGTGATCACTTATTAATGTAGCTTTCATCTCTCTTGTTATTGATCACTGATCAATATAGCTTTCATCTCTCTTGTTGGTGATCACTGATTAATGTAGCTTTCATCTCTTTTGTTGGTGATCACTGATTAATGTAGCTTTCATCACTCTTGTTGGTAATCATTGATTAATGTAGCTTTCATCTCTCTTGTTGGTGATCATTGATTAATGTAGCTTTCATCTGTCTTGTTGGTGATCACTGATTAATGTAGCTTTCATCTCTCTTGTTCGTGATCACTGATTAATGTAGCTTTCATGTCTCTTGTTGGTGATTATTGATTAATGTAGCTTTCATCTCTATTGTTGTTGATCACTGATTAATGTAGCTTTCACCTCTCTTGTTGGTGATCACTTATTAATGTAGCTTTCATCTCTCTTGTTGGTGATCACTTATTAATGTAGCTTTCATCTCTCTTGTTATTGATCACTGATCAATATAGCTTTCATCTCTCTTGTTGGTGATCACTGATTAATGTAGCTTTCATCTCTTTTGTTGGTGATCACTGATTAATGTAGCTTTCATCACTCTTGTTGGTAATCATTGATTAATGTAGCTTTCATCTCTCTTGTTGGTGATCATTGATTAATGTAGCTTTCATCTCGCTTGTGGGTGATCATTGATTAATCTAGCTTTCATCTCTCTTGTTGGTGATCATTGATTAATTTAGCTTTCATCTCTCTTGTTGGTGATCATTGATTAATGTAGCTTTCATCTCTCTTGTTGGTGATCATTGATTAATGTAGCTTTCATCTCTCTTGTTGGTGATCATTAATTAATGTAGCTTTCATCTCTCTTGTTGGTGATCATTGATTAATGTAGCTTTCATCTCTCTTATTGTTGATCACTGATTAATGTAGCTTTCATCTGTCTTGTTGGTGATCACTGATTAATGTAGCTTTCATCTCTCTTATTGTTGATCACTGATTAATGTAGCTTTCATCTGTCTTGTTGGTGATCACTGATTAATGTAGCTTTCATCTCTCTTGTTCGTGATCACTGATTAATGTAGCTTTCATGTCTCTTGTTGGTGATCATTAATTAATGTAGCTTTCATCTCTCTTGTTGGTGATCATTGATTAATGTAGCTTTCATCTGTCTTGTTGGTATAAATACATGAACAAATGAAATACAGAACATGAAGGCAGCCACAAACAAATGATGTATACCATCGGCTCAACGGAAAAGACCAAGCAACAATTTGTAGACCTCGTACAAGCTCAACAGATTAAAGTACCACCTTGTCAATACCCCTTATAGAATCTGTTAACGGCAACCAAATTCAAGGAAAAGTCCATTTTGCAGATATAGACTTTAGCGAACGAAAGAATAACAACAAATTTACTGACAGACATTTAAGGTATAATAGCGTAAGTGGTAATATTATTATCGACAAATAATTAAATATTAACAAATTGTATCTAAATTGCAATGAAATAGAGCATATTGTTATTGAATCTTTAAATTATTGAGCAATACTAATTGCTTGCCATTCATATTTAGCATTTACAAATTAAGTCTCTTGGGTTTATATTCTAATTGTGTTGTTTTAAATTAGGGTTAGGTAAAGAATTAACTCGACAAATACAGAAGACCTAGAATTGACTTGAGCCGCGATAGCTCAGTGGTTAGTGAACTGGACTACAAAGGACAAGGGGTAGGGTTCGATTCCTACCGACGGCTTCCGGGTTCACCCAGCCTTAAATTGGTACCGGATTTTTTTCTGGGAAAGTAAAGCGGCATGGGTGTAATACCGACCACATTAGCCCAAAAATGTGCCGAAGGTCTGTAAAATTTATGGTCACTAACACCATATTCCCTATATGCCGCCACTTGGCGTGACAGGGTACTTTACTTTTTTTTTTTTTTTTTTCTAGATTTGACTTGTCCGCTACGATGGACAAGCCTGTTCATTTTATTGTGTGAGGAACGTTCTGAATTCGGAAGAAAGCCAACAGCTGTTTCCTCTGGCAAGCATGTCTCAAGAAAACAGAAATGAACGAATCAATTCAGAGGAAGAGGTATGTTTACAGCACTTGAAAAAAATGACAAATAATTAACAACAGAAAATAAAACCATATATGGTCCTAAACGGGATCGAACCCGTACTCCTTGGCTCAGTGCCTTGCCACAAAAAGCCAAACGCTAGTTAACACTGTCAACTCGGCTAAATTTTTATTGTGGCAAAGCGCTGTGCCAAGGAGTGTAGGTTCGATTCTGCTTGGGACCATATATGGATCATTGTTTGTTTTTCCTCTGACGCCAAACAAAGATCCAGCCTGACTAATATGGAGTGTGTCAGTCACGGCGTGGGGGAAAGAACCAGAACACACACAAGCTTGTGTCGGCCTCGCGACCAGCTCATCGTGGCTCATGATGCTGTTCTTACTCCTCCACCATGAAACAGGACAGAGAGCCAAGGTCGCATGATCACAAGACTTGAACGTTGAAGAAGAAGAAGAGGGAAAAGATTAAGAAGAAGTTGAAGATGAGGACGCGGATAAGAAAGAAGAAGAAGCAGAAGATGAAGAGGAAGAAGAGGTTGAGGATAAGGAGGAAGAAGAACAAGAAGTAGAGGATGAGGAAGTGGAGGAGGAAGAATAAGAAGTGGAAGAAGAAGGAAAAGGAAGAAGATTAAAAAGAAGAAGAAATAATGAGTGAGAAGCTCTCGTTTGTCACACTTGTTGACAAAGTAGTTAGGGTAATGGAGCCACGATGGCTCAGTGGTTAATGAACTGGACTACTAGGACAAGAGGTCCGGTTCGAACCTAATCGACGGCTTCCGGGTTCACCCAGCCTTAAAGTTGATACTTGATTTTTTTTTTAAATGGGGAAAGTAATGCGACAACGGCGTAATACCGACCACATTACCCCAAAAATCATGTGCGCAAGGTCTATACAAATTACGATCACTAACACCATATTCCCTATACGCCACTTGGCGTGACGGGGGCTGAATTCTTTGTTTGCTTCTTGTTTAAGATATCTGTCCTTGATTGTCGCGGTGAGTGGTAAGATGGGACATTTGGAGGAGGGGTGAGGGACATGTAATTTGGTCAAGAAATACAAATAACAGATGTCACAGTGACATGTAAAGAATATAACACGCCAGCAGCAAGCAACACGATGTGTCGATGTAACATGTGTTCACCGACAGTTGTTTGAGCGTAGGACACAAGGTCTCTCCCCTTCCAGTGCAAGTTAAGCTGAACGTTACACCGATGTGGATTTTCAAGGACTTCCGTATATATAATTTATTACGACCATATGTGCTTGCATAAGTGCTCAGTAATCTATAATGTCAACTTACATACGTCTCGAGAGCTCACGCGCTTTTTACGTTCATCTTAAGGCAGTATGGGGAAACAAATGCACGCACAGGAATTACCATGTATAGCTCGTTTCAAATCATGTGCCCAACTTCAAAACGCTATTACTCAGTAACCGTTTGTTAAAAACTGTTGAAATTTTCCAAATGTTATTAGAATGCAAAAGACCCTTTAAATGTATATTTAACAAATATCTTGCAGCTGCAGTTTTCTTAAAGCGGCGAATTTCTTTGATGTTTGTCAAAATTGTAAATTGTGAATCCCTAAATAATAGAAATTACCGTAGTTGCTGGTCTATGATTAATTTTCACTAGGTAAAGGCGTGGCCGTAATGGGGAAATAACTGAATAAGACAAAACACCAGGAGAATTATTGTCTTCTCAGTTCGACGACGGACGATAATATCAAGGTATACCTGTATGTCCAATTTTCATAGTTGTGTGGTCCTGAAAAGGACCGTTTGTTGAACTAATTTAAGGTAATATAGGGGCCAACATTGTGGGGGCTATATACTTTCATTCTGAATTAGACGAGTCTAAAAGATTAATAACTTTTTGGGGTTGAACATTCCACAAACCATCATTTTTCCAATATTCCTCTTCCTGTTTTAAGACGTGGTCTTCACATTTAGCCCAATAATCTTTGTCTATATTTAATAAAGCGAGATTAGCAAGAGTCTTTACATCGCATATTTTGAATGTTGTATTTTCATCTGCCACTTGTCCTTTTAATTTTGCCCAGATTAGTTCTATTGGATTTAAATGAGCATGGTAAGGTGGTAGCCTCAAACTTATATGACCGTGCTCTTGGATAATCTTATCTATTAGAAAAATCTTTGTCCTTTGTTTTTGCTTTACTAGAGATAGTAATTCAGGTTTTAAGTACATGTTATTAAATTGTATGTGCTCCTTTGTGAGCCATATCTTAATAGCATCTTTTGTACTGGATGACGTCGGGACTTTATCTTAAAGTGCAACAATGTTGTGGTACGCTGCATTGTCCATTATTAGGCAAGATGGTCGATCTAGTGATGGGAGAACAGAATTTTCAATCCAATGTCTAAATATGTGACCATTCATCTCAGAGTGATAATCCCGATTGTCTATAGATTTTGAAAGAAAAATGAGCTCTGCATTCTGTATTAGTCCATGTTGTCGACTACCTGCATGAGCAATTATCAAGCGCTGTCCTTTGCTGCTAGGTATTAATCTCTTAATCTTTCCATCTGATGACTGCCATTCCCTTTGGTTAGTGTGGTGAGCATTGATCCATGTTTCATCCAAGTACACAATATCATAACCTTGCTTGCTCACCTCTTTTACTTCACGTAAGTACTTGCTTCTCATGACTACTATATGTGGCTTCTCACAGATGATGTTTCGTCCATTGGAATACTTTCTGAATGTAAAGCCTGCAGCTCTCACATTCCTCCACAATGTAGACTTTGATATTTCAATACTGTTGTTCTTTTTCAGCGATACTTTTAATTTTCTTATTGTAACAGTTTTATTCATACCCAACATTTTGCGAATTTCACTTCTAATAGGTTCACTGTCGAAATTATCCAACATTTTTGCTCTTCCTTGTGATTTTGTATATTTTGAACATTGACGGTCACGTGCTTGAATCCAGCGATTAAATGACCGTTTAGATACATCCAAAATGTGTGTTGTCCTATTCTGAGGGTTTTCTAAAGAATGAAATAATCTTCCTCGTTTAGCCTCTTTACAAAAATAGCCATACATTTTTATTGCGATGTTTTGTAAACTGCAGAATTTCATTTTAAGACTCATGATAAATGTTATCGTTCCACGTCTGCACCTATTAATGAACGGAAATGGAACACACAATTTCTCGTGTTTTTTAAAAGTGTCTAATTGTGTCAAAAAACGAACGGTGAAAGCGTGCAAACACGTCAATTTTACCGTGTATGGATTTGTACTCGCTATTTTTAACTTAAAATACTGTAAACATTAAGTTTTGACTACATCAATGGGTCGTTATAAATTTATATAAATCAAATCTATCTATCTATCTATTGACCTTTCGAGCCGTAACCGGCCCATAGGGCGTAGACCAAGATACACCTTCTCCTATATGAATTTTTGTTCTAGCAGTTTTCTTTTAAAGATATTTTATCAAATCTCGCCATCTGTCTCTGTTCTGTGCAAGCAGTTCTATCTCATTGAGGGAGCCGATTCCTGCTGCTCTTGCCTCTCTCATCAATGTTCTTCTCAGTGTCTCCCTGGGTCTTCCTCTTTTTCTTTTACCTGTTGTTTCCCATATGAGGGCTTGCTTTGCTATTCGATTATTATCTCTTCTCATCACATGTCCAACGTATGACCATCGTCTTTTCTTTATTACTGAAGATATTAGTGGTTGATTGGCGATTTCTCTAATTTCCTCGTTTGTTTTGAATTCGTTCCATTCTATACCAAGTATTTTCCTTAGACATTTATTTTCGAATGCGTTCAATTTTGTTTCTATATCTCTTGTTGTTTTCCAGCTTTCACACTCATACGTAAGGGTTGATAGTACATTTGATTTGAATAGCCTAAGTTTTGTGTTTGTGCTAAT
The DNA here is from genome assembly GCA_032433765.1 of Megaustenia siamemsis. NCBI lineage: Eukaryota > Metazoa > Mollusca > Gastropoda > Stylommatophora > Ariophantidae > Megaustenia > Megaustenia siamemsis. The sequence goes on along the minus strand of JAVIAB010000051.1, from coordinate 10,439,471 downwards.
GAGTTTTGATTTCCACAACTTTTCAAGGCTTCTGAAAGACATTGCTGCTTTAGCCAGTCTGATTCTAATTTCTTTGCTCGTATTCCCTTCTCGATCAATGTGACTTCCAAGATAGATAAAGTGATCGATCTCTTCTACTGGTTTGTTTTCCATGTATATTTTGTCACTTGTTGTTAAATCAAATAAGCAACAATAATAACCAAATGTTTTTTTTTAAATGAAATTAATTCCCTGTTGGGTTCTAATCATGATAACTTTACATGCAAATTTTAAACAACTTAAAACAAGCGGTTAAAAAGCTATCGATTTTAAAAGTTGGGCACGACGTATGAAACAAGCTATAAATATAATTCTCTAATACTTTCCCCTTTTTGAGCTTCTAAAATACAGTTATTGATATTATTCGCGTTTACATTTGCTGCGCTGTATCGTTATTTACAATGAAGTTGCGATGTTTTCTGACAGAAGCAACAGACTTCGCCATTACTCTTTGAGGTCTGATTGTCTTTCCCATTTCAATCCGAGCTCACTTGACCTGAGTGAGCCGCATATCCATGGATGGGCCAGAAATTGTGACTCTGGCTGATGAGGAGAAGGATAGTTCTATAAAAGTAAGAGCAGGTAGTTAAATGCGAGGTACGCAGAGAACATGTGCAAGTTTATATAGTTCGTTCATGAATTTATATCCTCGTTTGCTTTCGATTTGCGTGAAAACTACCCGTTACATCGCAGTGCTTTTTTGCACGCAGCCTTAGAATATCTCATTATCATCATGTGCCATACCGGCTGGCGGTTGAGAGAAAGAAAGAGCTTCCATTGGTGGGTTAACAACATACGGTTGAGAGAAAGATAGAGCTTTCATCGGTGGGTTAACAACATACGGTTGAGAGAAAGAAAGAGCTTCCATTGGTGGGTTAACAACATACGGTTGAGAGAAAGAAAGAGCTTCCATTGGTGGCTAAGCAACACAATGTTGTAAGAAACAGAGATTGAGAGAAAAAAAGATAGCTTTCATGATGGGTAAACAAGAAACAGTTAAGAGAAAGAGAGATAGAGAGAAAGAGAGATAGAGAGAAAGAAAAAGTGAGAGCCTTGATCGTGGGGAAAAAATCGGCGCTAGATGTGTTCACAAATTGCCGGTCCTGGATGTGTTCACAAATTGCCGGTCCTGGATGTGTTCACAGATTGCCGGTCCTGGATGTATTCACAAATTGTCGGTCCAAGATGTGTTCACAAATTGCCGGTCCTGAATGTGTTCATAAATTGTCGGTCCTAGATGCGTTCACAAATTGCCGGTCCGAGATGTGTTCACAAATTGTCGGTCCTGGATGTGTTCACAAACTGCCGGTCCTATGTGTGTTCACAAATTGCCGGTCCTAGATGTGTTCACAAACTGCTGGTCCTAGATGTGTTCACAAATTGCCGGTCCTATATGTGTTCACAAATTGCGGGTCCAAGATGTGTTCACAAACTGCCGGTCCTAGATGTGTTCACAAATTGCCGGACCAAGAGGTGTTCACAAATTGTCGGTCCTGGATGTGTTCACAAACTGCCGATCCTAGATGTGTTCACAAGCTGCCGGTCCTGGATGTGTTCACAAATTGCCGGTCCTGGTTGTGTTCACAAACTGCCGGTCCTAGATGTGTTCATAAATTGCCGGTCTTGGATGTATTCATAAATTGCCGGTCCTGGATGTGTTCACAAACTGCCGGTCCTAGATGTGTTCACAAACTTTCGGTCCTAGATGTGTTCATAAATTGCCGGTCCTGGATGTGTTCATAAATTGCCGGTCCTGGATGTGTTCATAAATTGCCGGTCCTGGATGTGTTTATAAATTGCCGGTCCTGGATGTGCTCACAAATTGCCAGTCCTGGATGTGTTCACAAATTGCCGGTCCTGGATGTGTTCACAAATTGCCTGTCCTGGATGTTTTCACAAATTGCCAGTCCTGGGTGTGTTCACAAATTGCCGGTCCTGGATGTGTTCACAAATTGCCTGTCCTGGATGTTTTCACAAATTGCCGGTCCTGGGTGTGTGCACAAATTGCCGGTCCTGGATGTGTTCACAAATTGCCGGTCCTGGATGTGTTCACAAATTGCCGGTCCTAGATGTGTTCACAAATTGCCGCTCCTGGATGTGTTCACAAACTGCCGGTCCTGGTTGTGTTCACTAAACTTCTGATTGTAAGTGTATTCCAAAACACCCATAAAGAAATGTATTCGTACATCATTCCATTTTAAATGTCTTCACACAACACCCAGTTATAAGTATGTTCACAAACCACCCAGTTTTAAGCATGTTCACAAAACATCCAGTTTTCAGTATGTTCACAAAACACCCAGTTTTAAGTGTGTTCACAAAACACTCAGTTTTCAGTGTGTTCACAAAACACCCAGTTTTAAGAATGTTCACAAAACACCCAGTTTTAAGTATATTAAAAAATACAAGTTTTAAGTATGTTCACAAAACACCAGTTTTAAGTATGTTCACAAAACACCCAGTTTTAAGTATGTTCACAAAACACCCAGTTTTAAGTATGTTCACAAAACACCCAGTTTTCAGTGTGTTCACAAAACACCCAGTTTTAAGTATGTTCATAAAACACCCACTTTTTAGTGTGTTCACAAAACACGCAGTTTTAAGCATGGTCACAAAACACCCAGTTTTATGTATATTCACAAAATAATCAGTTTTTTAAAGTATACTCACTAAACACCCAGTTTTAAGTATACTCACAAAACAACCAGTTTTAAGTATACTCACAAAACACCGTGTTTCCGTGAAGCCATGGCTAATATCTTAATGTGTTTCTGTGCTAGCCATAGCTCATATGTTAGTGTTTCTGTGCTAGCCGATGGCTCATATCTTAGCTTGTGTGAGTGTATGTGTGCTAGCCATGGCTCATATCTTGGTGTGTGTCTGTGTTTATTCATATCTCATATCTTAGTGTGTATCTGTGTTAGTCATGTGTCATATATATGTGTTTGCGTGTCTGGGTTAGTGATATCTCATATCTTTGTGTGCATGTTTATGTTAGTCATTTCTCATATCTTTGTATGTGTATGTCTGTGTTTGTCACATCTCATATCTTTGTGTGTTCATGTCTGTGTTAGTCACATCTCATATCTTTGTGTGTTCGTGTCTGTGTTAGTCCCATCTCATATCTTTGTGTGTGCATGTCTGTGTTAGTCACCTCTAGTGACTTGGGCAGATGGTGCTCGTAAACCTGGGAGGGCCGACCATCTAAGGGCAGAATCCCCCTACAGAAAAGACAATCTGCTGCCTTGCAGGAAGATTGGGGACAATCAAAGGCTAAGGAAAGCAAACCTAAATAAAATGATGGCTGAAATCGGATGCACTGGGCCACTGGAGCAAAACACAGTGCAAATTTTAACGGGTGTTCAATCAGAGTGGATCTGGCAGACTCTAATTGTGATGTTCTGTCTGTTTGGGCGATCAACACACTTAACCTGACAGCTGACTTTATGTGAGAGTCTGGAGTCCTACTCTGATTGAGTCCTGATCGCAGAGAGAGAGAGAGAGAGAGAGAGAGAGAGAGAGAGAGAAAACACCCAATTCTAAGAGATTTCGCAAAACGCTTACTTAGAAAGGTGTTCACAAAACGCGCGGTTTTAAATGTGTTTATTAAATGTTCAGGATTGTTATCTCACCTGCCTCATTTCTCGATGATTCAAATAACAGGATAGGACAAGTCTAGCATGAGCTATATCTTATTTTAACAATCAAACATATGTTCTTTGTTGGAGTTCAGCGCGGGAAACAATCGTCAGCAGTAAAAAAAAAATTTTATCGCAAGTCTGTGAGTACTCACGGAAACATTTCAGAGCAAGTTTCAAAATTATGGGGACCGAAACGTTTCAATGAACATGTATTTACATATTACATGTAATGTTGACTAGATATGTAAATTTGTTTACAGAGAATGTCAAAGACATAATGAAATCTATTAAGATGTAATTATAAACTAGATAAGACAATAATTTAACATGTAATTATAATCTACATGAATGGGAAAAAGTAATTTTAATGCAAAGAAAAATCTACTAACATCAAAACAAATATCACCAACGCTAAAACTAAGAATAGCAAAATGTTATATCTTCTCAATATCCATGTATGATGCAGAAACATGGACATTAAACAAGAAAACAGAATAAAAATTTGAAAATTTGAAATAGGAAGAATTGGATGGAAAGAAAATAAAACAAACCATGAAGTCTTACAACAACTATAAATGAAATGAGAACTACTAAACACAATTCAAACAAAACAAATGAGATTGTTGGGGTATGTTAAAAGACACAGCAGCCTACTAAAAGTAATCTTGGAGGGGAAAATACAAGATAAAAGAGGCAGAAGCAGACCAAGGCTAACATGGACGAGTAACATCAAAAAATGGACAAGTCAGCCTATGAGAGCCTGCACTACCAAATCAAGAGACAGAACGGAATGGCGCTGCATGTTACCCAACCTTCAGTGCAGAGACGGCACTGAATGAATAAAATAAATTATAATCTACACAGGAAAACCTTTCTCTACAAAAGTTAGTTAACTAAACAGCAATGTCTGCATTATGGACAAGCACTACTAGATAGGAAATATAACAACAACAACAACAACTACTACTACTACTACTACTACTACTACTACTACTACTACTACTACTACAACTACTAATACTTCTACTACTACCACTACTACTACTACTACTACTACTACTACTACTACTACTACTACAACTACAACAACTACTATTACTACCACTACTGCTACTACTACTACAGGAAATACTGTAACAGCTTAATATGAACTTGACAAATAAACAAAAAATATGGCCACAGGTCAGTGTAAATTAAACGGGAAATAAATGTGTTTCCCTAAGAAGACAGACATGAATTGGATCACAGAAAGGTTTACAAGGCGCTAATGTAAACGAACCGGAAAAAAAAACCTACAGGTAAACATGACTAGACAGGTGTTTTAAAGGTTAAACACAATTTGGACCAACTTTGCACGTGCAAACTTAAACCTGATAAGGAAATCTCTCCAGATATACATCATCTGTAGCTGGGACAGAAAGCGGAGTGAGGGAAATAATTCCCGCCAAAACGAAGCATAGAATTAAGGGAAACGGGGCAGAAAGAAAAGAAAATAGACGCTGTATCAAACACAAAACAAATGACAACGCTTTTGTATAAGAAAGTTACTAACGACACCTACCGGAACAGGCGGTACCCTCTAGTGGTTTGAAAAGACTTACTCTAGCCAATCAAAAACGAGGCGTGATGCCATATTGTCAACATTCTCGTCAATTTACGAAAAAAAAACCTTCAGAGTGTGAAAGTCGAAATGGGGACCAGGCTGACAGGGACCATGTTTACGATCCAGACCGCAGCCACAGATTTCAAGCTTCAGCAACTCCAGCAAGTCAGCCGTTAACGCCTGCTGCAACAGCATTGTCAGCCGAAAATGAAGTGGGGAGGGGTGAAATAGGAAAAAAACTCAATCACAGAATTTGAAATGTGGGTTTTAATATTAATTTTAATAAAGTAAATATAATAATAATAAAACAAAGGAAAGGTAAACAATATAATAATAATAGAACAAAGGAAAAATAAACAATATAATAATAGAATAAAGGAAAAGTAAACAATATAATAATAGAACTAAGGAAAAGTAAACAATATAATAATAGAATAAAGGAAAGGTAAACAATATAATAATAGAACTAAGGAAAAGTAAACAATATAATAATAGAACTAAGGAAAAGTAAACAATATAATAATAATAGAACAAAGGAAAGGTAAAACAATTTATTAATCATTGAACAAATGAAAGTAAACAATTTATTAATCACTTAACAAATGAAAGTAAACAATTTATTATTATTGAACAAATGAAAATAAACAATTTATTAATCACTTGACAAATAAAAGTAAACAATTTATTAATCATTGAACAAAGGAAAGTAAAAATTATATTAATCATTGAAAAAATGAAAGTAAAGGATATATTAGTAACTGAACAAATGAAAGTAAACAAGATATTAATCATTGAACACATGAAAGCAAACAATATATTAATCACTTGACAAATAAAAGTAAACAATTTATTAATCATTGAACAAAGGAAAGTAAAAATTATATTAATCATTGAAAAAATGAAAGTAAAGGATATATTAGTAACTGAAGAAATGAAAGTAAACAAGATATTAATCATTGAACACATGAAAGCAAACAATATATTAATCATTGAACAAATGAAAGTAAACAAGATATTAATCATTGAACAAATTAAAGTAAACAAGATATTAATCATTGAACAAATGAAAGTAAACAATATATTAATCATTGAACAAATAAAAGGGAACATTAATAATATAGCAAAGTAAAAGTAAACAATATTAATAATGGAACAAATTAAAGCAAACAATATATTAAGTCAAACTAAAGAGAAAACAACAAAAGACTAATTCATCAACAAATCCACTGGACATTACAGCTTTAAATCAAGAAGATGTTAAAGATACATATATATAAACAAGTAAAGAACACATATCAGAAGCTGCTAGAAGAAGGCACTGAACAGTACAAAAGAGCAAATGATGAAAAAAAATCACAACCAATTGGCAATGCACACAGAAAAGCATACAAGAAACTTGTGACATCTTACCCAAAAAGGAAAAGAACAAAAAAACAAAAATGGATAACTGACGCCATCTTGGAAGAAAGAAGAGAAGCGAAGAACACTGCCCAATACAACAAAATAGATAATGAAATATACAATAAAAGGCAAAAGAGGACTGGCTCAGCAAGGATACCTAGAAATATAAACTATGAAAAATAAACAAGATTGAAGAGGAATACACACAGAAATAAAGAGAATGAATGACTAGTAAAATACAATTTTTAAAAGCCACAAAAAGTGGATGCATTGCAAACAAAAAGGGAAAAATACTAACGGACAAAAAAGATGGCATCATCAAGAGATGTCAGGAACATATAATATAATTATTCATATACAAAATCTCGCTAAAAGTTATACAAGGTAGGATTCAGAATAAAATCAATATGGAATTAGAACAACAATTTGGATTTAGGAAAAACAGTGGGACATAAGAAGCCATATTCTGCATGAGGATATTAATCGAAAAGTACACAGAAGTACACAAACCACTGTATGTCTGCTTCATAGACTCCATAAAGCTTTTGATAGAATAAACATAAACACTTATAGACTGCCTAAAAGAGATACATCTAGATGACACAGATATACGACTAATATGTAAATTATACTGGGAGAAAACAGTAATGACAACATATAACAAAGAGAATTCTACACACATTGATATAAAAAAAAAAAGGAGTAAGACTGTGATGCATTCTATCACCAAGCTTGTTCAATCTATACACTGAGTAAATATTTAAAAACATCACAGAGATGCCAGGCCAAAACATTAATGGAAAGATAATCAATAACCTAAGATACACTGATGATACTGTGTTACTAGCAAAAAATCCTAAAGATCTCTTCGTTTACTGTCGAAGGCTTGTACCGGACTGTAACATCGATCTGTCTTGTTTCGTTTATTATCTACATTATCATCAAGCCGTATATCCTTTACATAATGCTCCATTCACCACAGCCCGTCTTTAAGAATCTCTGTCTCTAGCCAGATTTCCCACAGAACGTTCCATTTACCACAGCCCGTTTGAAAGAATCTCTGTCTCTAGCCAGATCTCCCACAGAACGTTCCAGTCATCACAGCCTGTCTGAAAGAATCTCTGTCTCTAGCCAGATCTCCCACAGAACGTTCCATTCATCACAGCCTGTCTGAAAGAATCTCTGTCTCTAGCCAGATCTCCAACTTCTTCCACTGTCATGTTCACGATCTCCTTGATGTCTTGGAACCACATTCTTCATGGTCTGCCCATGATGTGTCACCCAGTAACCATACCTTTCATTTTTCGTTTTTCCAGCCCTTTATGTCTTTTGAAGTGGATTATCTGCATAAAGTTTCAATTATACTCTTTATTTCGTATTACTTGTGACATCAGTCATAGAGTCAATCACTTCACTGAATCATACATTGACTTAAAGTACTGTTTCATTGAATGAGTAAAGGCATGAAAATGCATCAAGATGCATAGAAATGCGAAGCTGATGATAATAAAGACATTTTTTTTTTTTAAATGAAAAAGTTGTATGGTAACAGCTTTACGTAGGTGAGAAACAAAACAAAAGTAGAACGACATTTCGGGCAAATGGCCTTTCCCAAGAACAACAAACGAAAGCACAAAAATATATATAATGATATACTCAGAAATCTAACTACATGGCGATACTATGCTAGACTCAAAAAAGGGAAGTGAAGTATTATTTTCTCTCTCTCTCTGTCTGTCTCTCTGCGATCAAGACTCAATCAGAGTAGGATTCCAGACTCTCTCATTAAGTCAGCTGTCTGTTTAAGCGATTCGATTGCCCCATATAGTTTCTCTTTCAGGGAGGTGGGTGTGGACCACATTGTCCTTCTCAGGTGAAAGAGTCTATCATATTATCCCGATGTAGTTAGGTTTATGTGTATATCTTTATATATTTGTGTGTTGTTGGTTATTGTTCCAGCTGAAGGTTTATTTGGCCGAAACGTCGTTCTTCTTTTGTTGCGTTACTCACCTATTTAAAGTTGTTGCCATACCACTTATTCATTTTTTCTAAATCTTCACTGTTTCATTGAACGTGTTTGACTGAATATGTTACTTGACTAAATCATATAATTTGACTGAAAGTACTGCTTCATTGAACGTATTTGACTGAATATGTTACTTGACTGAATCATATATTGACTGAAAGTACTGCTTCATTGAACGTATTTGACTGAATATGTTACTTGACTGAATCATAAAGTGCAGCTTAGAATAGGCAGCACGTACAACGTGACACATTACATTCAACACACTTCCTTGACACATTTTAGTGTAATTGGGTCAAGCTTCGTGGTTGACCATATTTCAACCCACGCGCACGAGGCTCGACCGTTCTTAAGTCAACACCTGAACCTATTTTAACACTTGACTGTTCTGACCGCGGAGCAATTGACACGACGGTCGCAGCACATGCCTCTCATCACGACTCCGTTGACTGTACGCCTGGTCTGCGTAAGGAAACAGCTTATTTGTTACCCTTGACTGACCTCGTGTCGCTCCACTGATAACGGTGGATTGTGTGTGTGGAGTACAGGTAGTATTTCTGTGAGAATGAGAGAAAGGAAGAGAGAAGACACGGTAGAAAAAATCATCATCATTAAGTGCTGTCTCGGCATCGAAGGTTGGCTACCATGGAGCACCATTTTGCTCTCTTGCTTTGATAGTGCAGATTGTCGTAGGCTGACTTTTCTATCTTTTGATGTTACTCGTCCATGTTAGTCTTGGTCTGCCTCTGCCTCTTTTACCTTGTATTTTCCCTTCCAAAAATTACTTTTAGTAGGCTGCTGTGTCTTTTAACATGTCCCAAAAATCTCATTTGTCCTGTTTGAATTATTTTTAGTAGTTCTCCTTTTATTTTTAGTTGTAAGACTTCATAACTTGTTTTCTTTTCTTTCCATCCATTCTTCATATTCTTCTATAAATTCACATTTTTCATAGACTTCAATGTTCTGTTCTGTTTTCTTGTCTAGAGCCCATGTTTCTACACCATACAGGAATGTTGAGAAGATAACACATTTTGTTATTCTGAGATCAACACCTGAGCGTGAGGCAGAGATATACAGGACTAATAAAAGTAATGGCGTGAAGTGGGGGTTGTACATGGAAGGGAGAATAGGAGACAGTATGTGACTGATACAGGGAGTATGGTTGATACAGAGAAAGGTAGTGACTGATACAGGAAGTATGGCTAATACGCAAGATGTACATTGTTAAACATCTTTCAAGTTTTCTGCAGCACATACGCCATGTTTCTTCGCTTCATTGATGTCTTTGAATGTAATTATTCATGATTTACTTAGATCGCTCACAGAATGTAAGTAATTATGTGAGTAGGACAGGAGAAAAGATGAAATTCATGTGTATTATTGCCCTTCGTAAGGCATCAAATAAGAGGAGAAAATAACCATCTCTACTTTCTTACAGCGAGCCAAACTCCCAGTGGCAACGCTGCGGAGTCGGAGACTAATGTGGCTGGGTCATGTAAGAAGAATGGCAAACGGTCGCATTCCCAAACAAATATTGCATGGCGAACTTAAGGGCGGAAAGAGGCCAAAGGGCAGACCAGTGATGTCATATGAGGATGTTTGCAGAACCCTTTTGGATGAATTCTCTATCAGCGAAAGAAAGTGGAAAAGTCTGGCATTAGATCGTAGCACATGGAAAACAAAAATAACAATAACCAAAAAAAAAACAAAAAAAACAGGACGGCAACATTCAAGGAAGTGTCGATGTTAAAGTTAGAAGACAAAAGGTGCAGGAGAAAGGAGACGAAACCAGGCATCACAAAAATTAAACTCGTTCATTCTGCAGGCAGATCTGTCTTTCCAATATTGGCAGATTCAGCCAGCCACGAGAGAAGCTGCTCAGTGAAACAGCACCCAGCATACCAAGTTACCGACTAATCATGATTGCTTGATACCAACCATCTGTAGAGACGCCAAAGGCTATATATATTTAGTGTACAGCAGGTTGAAGAGAATATATATGTCTAGTATAGAGCACGCTATAGACAACATATACTTTTAGTATAGAGCAAGTTATGTAAATTATATACGTGTAGTACAGGGCAGGTTATAGAGAGAGTATTCGTTTAGTATATAAGTTCTAGAGAGTATATTTACGTCTAATATATAGCGGGTTGTAGAGATTGAGTACGTCTAGTATAGAGAAATTTATAGAAAGTATAAACATACAGTTTAGAGCAGTTAAGAGTTTAGTTGACGTAATGCCACGAGTTGATGCTGGCAGGGTGCCCTTTTAGTCATTGATGTGTCGGGTCGTAATGGCTTTCCTGACATTCCTGGCTCTTACTGGAGAGTTGGAGTTCGTCTGTCCCAGACTATGCTGGGAAACTACTAGTCCAGCCCAGAGGTACTGCAATACTGGGTTCTCTATATCAGTAACAGCCACCACTACAGGGAACACGTCGATCCTAGCTTCTGTTAGCCAGCCTGTTTTGACGCAGACTGTTACGGGGGAGACCACGAGGAGGTAGAACTGTTAGGTCTTGGTCAGCTGATGGTCCACCGACCATGCTGTTTCGACCGTAGGTAGCAGGCAATTCTGCCTCCCCAGCATTTTAGAGAGATTATATACGTCTAGTATAGAACAGGTTGTAAACTATATAAGTCTAGTATAGAACAGGCTATAGAGAGTATATCCGTCTAGTATAGAACAGGCTATAGAGAGTATATACGTCTAGTATAGAACAGGCTATAGAGAGTATATATGTCTAGTATAGAACATTCTATAGAGTATATACGTCTAGTATAGAACAGACTATAGAGAGTATATATGTCTAGTATAGAATAGGCTCTAGAGTATATACGTATAGTATAGACCAGGCTATAGAGAGTATATACGTTTAGTATAGAACAGGCTATAGAGAGTATATACGTTTAGTATAGAACAGAGTATAGAGAGTATATACGTTTAGTATAGAACAAGCTATAGAGTATATAAGTTTAGTATAGAACAGGCTATAGAGATTATATACGTCTAGTATAGAACAGACTATAGAGAGTATATACGTCTAGTGTATAACAGACTATAGAGAGTATATACGTCTAGTACAGAATAGGCTCTAGAGTATATAAGTTTAGTGTAGAACAGGCTATAGAGTATATAAGTTTAGTTTAGAACAGGCTATAGAGAGTATATACGTCTAGTATAGAACAGACTATAGAGAGTATACATGTCTAGTATAGAATAGGCTCTAGAGTATATACGTATAGAATAGAACAGGATATAGAGAGTATATACGTTTAGCATAGAACAGGCAATAGAGAGTATATACGTTTAGTATAGAACAGGCAATAGAGCATATACGTCTAGTATAGAACAGGCTATAGAGTATATACGTCTAGTATAGAATGGGTTATAGAGACTATTTACGTCTAGTACAAAGTAGGTTTATATGTTTGGTATGCAGCAGCAGCCGTTACACCATGTAGAGCCTGTACATAGCTTACGACATAAGCTGTTTGTTTTGTGTTCATCAGCTTTTAACCTTTGGCGATGCCATTTTAATCAGGGACTAAATTTAGTATTGATACCTCTTTTGATACCAGAGCACATTCAGTGTAAGCAGATGTCCCTCGCCATTCAGACAGATATCCTCCGACTTTAGAGATACTCATATTCTTATAGCCGAGAGTTAGACATTTGGGTGGATTTATTTCGTCTAACAATTTAGCCAGGACTACGACCGTTTGACCCTTCCCGTTATTTACTATTAACATCTACGTTGTTCTTTTACGTTCGCAGATCCGATGTTTAGCTTTCTTGAATAAGTGAAGGTCTTGTATTCAAACAGGAGGTCATGACTACACTTCTGCCTACGCAGTCCAAGATAAAGTAAAGCCACAAATAAACCTCAGGTTCGACAATAATAACAGGTATCGCGTGAGGTTCATGATTATAAATAACAATACATTGTTGACAATCGTCATCATGTGCCATACCGGTTGGCATAGGCGATCATGTCCTTCCACAATCTTCTATCTAGAGTGCATCATATCAGTTCTGTTGTTGACCGTTTTCCATGCCATGACACCAAGCTATCCAGTATTTTCTCTCTTTGTCGTCCCCAATCTCTCTTTCCTTTTATTATTGTTGACAACAGGGGCAAGAAAAAGAGTTCTGAAATGTTATGTAGAGCAAGTCTTCACGTATGGATGTGAGTCATGGACAATAGGACAGCAGACAAGAAATCACTGGAGGCTGTAGAAATATAGTTTTACAGAAGAATGTTGAGAATACCATGAACAGCTAAGATGAGTAATGAAAACGTTCAGAAAGAGGCCAAAGCAAAAAGGGAGATAATTTCTAATATTAGAAAGAAACAATCATCATTTTATGGCCACACAGTGAGTAGGGAACAGTTGGAATATATTGCAACAACTAGGATAGTTGAGGGACGAAGAAATAGATGGAAGCAAAAAGAAAAGATACCAGACAACTTAAGAGAATGACTTGGCAGAAGGTCAATAACAGAAATGATAAATAATTGTCGAGGTCGAAAGTTGTGGAGAGACATGACCACCTACGCCAGCAGGCCCGCTACTTGATGATGACGATCTCCTATGGTCGAAGTAGAACCCGGGACCTTCGTGTCCAGAAGGCAACGCCTTACCACTAGACTAACAAGACCCAGACAGGTATTACATGTTTTCTCCTATTTGTGGTTTGCGTTTAGTCAAGAATAGAAATCTCTCTCAACATTACTCAAAGGCAGTCTTAGACCTTGGTGGTAAAAACGGATTGGCGTCATTGCAGGTGGGATATTTTCACTTCTGCTGTATCCTTGTTCCTGCAGCTAACACGGTGTTCATCCTGATCTTTCATACTGTTCCATTGAACGTGTTGTCTTCAGAAAAAAGGTGCGCATTTAATGATGAACACTTCCGGGTGGCTGTAACAGTAGTCGCCGGCAGCACAGTCTTCAACATTACTGTCGGTCTTTTCCGTCTGTGGCTTGTCATTCAGGATGATCGAAGGACGCGCTTACTTCTAGTGAAGGAAAAAATCCCTGATGGTCAGGTTCTTGTTCTCTTTCTCTCTCTCTCTCTCTATCTCTCTCTCTCTCTCTCTCTCTCTCTCTCTCTCTCTCTCTTTCTCATTCTACCAATAACCGGTTGATTATTGTAAGTCACAACTCAACCTGCAGTAATAATATCTACGGTAAATATTTGAATATTTCACACCAAACAATGTCCGCATTTAAAAATAAGTGTCACCTCATAAACATTCATCTATGGAAAGATCACTCTCACGAAAGATTGTTTCCAGTGAAGACCTGATCTAATTTAAACGAGAAACTATAACGAGATTGAGTTATTGAGTTATTTGCGGGTCATCATCATTGCACTCCGAACATGTCCATAGGTGCTCAGATCCCCTCCTCAGCAATTCCTGCAGTGTCCAGCGACTGACGACTCCAGTTCTATTTTGGTTGATAAGTCTTCTTACACGGCCACCAAGTTTCTCATTTCTGGCTGTGCCCATCTTAACTCCCATTTCCATCATCCGAAGAAGTGACGTGGATCTGTGTTTGTCGAAGTCCTGTGCTCTTCCCACATCTCGAAGGGCATTGATGATGTCCGCCCGATCCATCGGTTGCCCGTCCTCAACGACAGCGCAGCTAGCCAACCTGTCCGCTCTTTCATTTCCCCGTACTCCCGTATGTCCAGGGACATAGACAAATGTGACCTTACGTATTTTGGATTTCTGCAACGACTCTACCCATTGCATGCGTAAAGAGCCCGCCTCCACTTTTTTAATCATGCTCATCGAATCACTCAGTATACATGCGTGGGTGTAGTCTTGTGACTCTAACCATTTGAATGCCTTGGTCACTGCCATCGCCTCCATTGTCATGCTACTCGTGGTCATGACGTATGCACCGCTGTCTTCTTTGACTATTCTGCCTGCCGAGCGTGCTGTAAAAGCCCATGCACTTCTTTGGTGTCGTATTACAGATCCGTCTGTATAGATGACTGCATCTTTCTCATCGGTGTTATCGCAGATGAGACCGTTGACCTCAGCATTAACCACGACCGGGTTCTGTTCCCTACGTTTCCATTTGAGTGTGACAATACACGAGAAAGTCCCCTTGAATGACGTAGGCACCGGTATCCACTCCTCACCAACGCTGAGATTGGTAAGCCCACAGACCTGTTTGATGACATCTTCTGCTCGGCCCACCCATGATTTGCCTCTTTTTAGCCTGGCACCTTTCACTGTGTTGCACGTGGTGCAATGGATGCTCTGTATCTGTACTAATCTTCAGCTATGCTTGTGCTCTCCAGATCTTGATTCTGTCATCCATGGTTGGAAAGTCAAGAAGATACCTCATTGCTACACAGGGAGTGTCACTCGTACATCCCAGGATAATGCGCATGGCTTCATTTTGTATTTTCTCCGGCCTATCAATTTGAGTCGTACTGACAGTAAGAATTGCCAGGGCATACTCGATTGGTGCGAGGACTAATCCCTGGAACAGAAGAGTAAGTAGTCTCTGCTCGATGTTGGCAGCTGCCATGACCTTCAAGGCGGCTAATCCTTTGCGGGATTTTGTTATCACATGGTCGACGTGGTCCCGAAAACACAGGCTGCGATCAAACTTAACTCCGAGGTATGTCATCAACTTATCCCTGGTCACCTCATCAGCTCCCATTCGTACTACCGGTGTGGTCGTATTAACGATATGATTGTTAAGGGAGAACCATGAAACTGACGCTTTATTACGATTAACCAAGGCACCTGAAACCCCACACCAGGAAGAAATGCGATCGAGTTCGTCTTGCATTGTGGAGGCGATTCCCCGTCTGTCTCTTCTCTGTCGATATACCAGAATATCATCAGCAAAAGTCATAGTTCTTCCCCTCCCATCCAGCTGTTGATCCGTGATCATTACTGTGTACACGTTAAATAGAACTGGTGACAATGGTGAGCCTTGTGGCAGCCCTGGACAAATGGATGTTGGCTCGGAAGACCAACTTTCACATCTGAGTATCACCTTCCTCTGAAATAGTGCCGCGGCGATCCATCTAATGAGGAAGGGGTGTACCGCCAGTTTGAGAAGCATATGCATGAGATATTCAAATGGTACCCTGTTGTATGCATCCTCCAGATCTATAGCAGCAGCACATGTCTCCTCTCGTCTGTGGAAGCCTTCGAAGACGTCATAGGCAAAGACTGTTGCATTGAGCCATGTCTCTTTGTTATATCTATAACCTCCGAGTGTGGGTGGGAATACGCGTTTCTTGTTAGTCTAGTGGTAACAGAAGTAATGTTCATATCTAAGAAACAATCATCGCCAGCATGCAGCATAAAAATATACAGGACAAATTTGAAACAAGTGCAACGCGTCAAATACTTGGGCACAATAATAACATCGAATGGAAGATGCACACGGAAATAAAAAGTAGAATTGCTCAGGACAAAATAGCATTTCAGAAAATGAAAAAAATATCTTATGCAACAAATCTATGTCAATAGAAATGAGAAAGAGAGTTCATCGGTGCTATTTAGAACCAATTCTGACCTATGGAAGCGAATCATGGACAGTAGACAAACAAATGAAAAGACGATTAGAGGCCACAGAGATGGGATTGCTCAGAAGAATGTTGAAAGTTCCCTGGACAGCTAAAAAGACTAATGAGGAAGTTCTCAAAGAGGCCAACACAAAAAGACAGCTCCTAAAAAACATCAGAAAGAAACAATCAACATTTTTCGGGCACATCAAGAGAAGAGGAAAGTTGGAATACTTGGTTACAACTGGCAAAATAAAAGGAAAGAGAGATCGCAAACGACAAAGAGAAAATACTGGATAGCTTGGCGTCATCGTATGGAAAGCAGTCAACAACATAACTGATACGATGCACTGTAGATAGAAGATTGTGGAAGGACATGATCGCCTACGCCAACCGGTATGGTACATCACTAGGGATGTAATTAAAATACCATTTTTTTTTGGCCTTAAACAAGCAGTTGTGCATGCTTAAACTTTCATGTTTGAATCATCATCATCATCATCATCATCAAGTACCGGGCCAGCTGGCGTAGGTGATCATGTCTCTCCACAACTTTCGATCTCGGCAGTTATTTATCATTTCTGTTGTTGACCTTCTGCCAAGCCATTCTCTTAAGCTGTCTGTTATTTTTTCTCTTTGCTTTCCTCTATCTCTTCGTCCCTAATTTTTTCCAGTTGTTACAATATATTCCAGTTGTTCTCTTCTCATTACATTGACAAAAAATTATGATTGTTTCTTCCTAATATTGGAAATTAGTTTTCTTTTTGCTTTGACCTCTCTCAGAACATCTTCATTATTCTTCTTAGCTGTCCATGGTACTCTCAACATTCTTCTGTAAAACCACATTTCTGCAGACTCCAGTGATTTTCTTGTCTGTTGTCCTATTGTCCATGATTCGCATCCATATGTTAAGACTGGCTCTACATAACATTTAAGAACTCTTTTTCTTGTTTCTATTGTCAAAAACGAATTGCATAGTATCTTCCTCATTTTATGTAAGCTGCTTTTGCCTGAGCCAATCTGCATCTCACCTCTTTTGTACATCTTCCGTCTGAGGTTAACAAAGTTTCCAAATATTTAAATTCATTTACCTGTTTTAATATTGTTCCACTTGTCTTTATTTTGCACTGAGGTGATGTCTTTTTCTTTGTTGTTACCATTACCTCTGTCTTTTTGCTATTAAGGCTGAGTCCTTTATTTTTGCTTTCTTTCACTACAATGTCCAACATTTCTTGTAACTCATTTTCACTCTTAGCGATTAAGATTGTATCATCAGCATACCTTAGATTATTTATATTATGACCTCCAATTGTTATTCCAGGCATGCCCCTTATGGATCTTAAAATAATCTCACTATAAATATTAAACAAATCTTATGACAGCACATAACCTTGTTTAACACCCTGTTTTATTTGTTGAAACATTCCCAGTTGGTTTCCAGTTCTTATGGCCGCTGTTTGTTGCCAGTACATGTTCTTTATTATTCTTAGATCTTTGCTGTCTATGTTTATGCTTCCTAAAATGTTGATTATTTCTTGGTGCTTTACTTTGTCAAAAGCCTTGGTGTAATCTATGAAACATAGGTATAGATCTTGTTTTCACCTCTACGGCTCTTTCTACTAAAGATCTTACGATATAAATGGCATTGCTTGTTCCTTTATCTCTAACAAAACCACACTGTTCATCGCTAATTTCTGGACTGATTTTGTTTCGCACTCTTCGCATGATGATTCTTAGTAATATCTTAGTCATGTGACTCATAAGGCTTATTGTGCGATGATCATCGCATTCAATCGCACCCGATTTCTTTGGTAGGGCTGTGAATATTGATTTGAGCATGTCGTCTGGTATATATCCGCTGTTGTAGATATCATTCAATGTTTTTGTTATTATTTCTATTCCAAAATCACCCATGGCTTCAATCTCTTCTTTAGTTATATTATCTGGTCCAGGAGCTTTGCCTGCTTTCATATTGCACATGGCGTCTTCCACTTGTTCTCTGAGCATTTCTGGTCCCTCTCCATTATCCTTTATATTTACTTCCGTTCGTTCATCAATATAAAGATCTTTAATGTATTCTGTCCATCGTTCCCTTATGTTTTCTTGATCAATCAACAGTTCTCCTTCCTTTGATCTTAAACATCCAGTTTTTTATTGAGATTTTCTTCCTGTTAATTCCTCAATTTGTTTGTATATAGCTTTAGCATCTCCCTTTTGTTGCATTTCATTCTCTTTGCATCTCTCTATTAGCCATGCTTCTTTTGCTTCATTGCATTTTACTACAATTTCTTTATTTAATCTCTTGTACTCATCTTTATTTTCTTTATTTCTTCTTGTATCCATTAGCTGCAAAATGTCATCTGTCATCCATTTCTTCCTTGAATTTGTCCTCACTGGTGGTATGAACTCTTTTGATGTTTGTTGCATTGATTCTTTTAGCATTTCCCACTGTTCATCAATGCTTTGTATCTTCTCTATTGCATTGTACCGGTTCTGAATTGTGATTTTATATTTGTCTTGCAGCTTCTTGTCTGATTTTAGTAAATCTAAATTTAACTTGATGTTAACTTAGGCTCGTTTTGTTGTTTTTAATTTTACTCTAAGCTTTCCCACAACTGGTATATGATCACTATTGCAATCTGCCCCTGGTCTAGTTTTCACACACACCAGACTGTTTCTAAATCTATTGCTTATCATTATATAATCAATTTGATTACGTGCGTTGTCCTCTGGGCTTTTCCATGTCCACAGACGTCTTGGATGTTGCTTAAACCAGGTGTTTCCTATCATCATGTTGTGTGTTCTTGCCCGGTCAATAAGTTTCTCACCTCTTTAATTCCTCTCGCTTAAACCATAATTACCCATTACTTCCTCAACTCTTTCCTCTCCTACTTTTGCGTTAAAATCCCCTAGAACTATGGTGTTTTCATGTGGTTTGCATTTATTAAGTGCCTCATTTAACTCGTAAAATTTATCAATTGTTTCCACTAGACTGTCTGCTATTGGTGCATAAACTTGTATAAGATTTATGTCTATTGGCTTTCCATTCAATGTCACTAAAAGGACTGTCAGATATTGGGTAAAAGCCTTTCACTGTTCTTGCTTTTTCTGCATCCAAGATGATACCTACTCCTCTTTGCTGTTCAGTACCTCCAGAATAGATTATTTTATGTTTATCAGTGCAAAGAAGTTACGACGGTGGTTTTCTGTTGCTTTCCGTCGGTTTGTTTACGGTTGTCTCCGCTAGCCTTTGACTAAAAAGTCTCACCCACAAGGCAGTGGGGTTGTTTTACTTCGGGGTACCTTCCCTTAGCCTTTTACTCTCCCGAGTTTACCTGCAAGGCAGCAGCCACAGTGTTTACTGCATACAGTAGCAGGTCAAATTACCCGAGCTTACCTACAAGCAGCAGCCACAGTGTTTACTGCATACAGTAGCAGGTCAAATTACCCGACCTTACCTACAAGGCAGTAGCCACAGTGTTTACTGCATACAGTAGCAGGTCAAATTACCCGAGCTTACCTACAAGGCAGTAGCCACAGTGTTTACTGCATACAGTAGCAGGTCAAATTACCCGAGCTTACCTACAAGGCAGTAGCCACAGTGTTTACTGCATACAGTAGCAGGTCAAATTACCCGAGCTTACCTACAAGGCAGTAGCCACAGTGTTTACTGCATACAGTAACAGGTCAAATTACCCGACCTAACCTACAAGGCAGCAGCCACAGTGTTTACTGCACACAGTAGCATGTAAAATTACATGAGCTTACCTACAAGGCAGTAGCCACAGTGTTTACTGCACACAGTAGCATGTAAAATTACCCGAGCTTACCTACAAGGCAGCAGCCACAGTGTTTACTGCATACAGTAGCATGTAAAATTACCCGAGCTTACCTACAAGGCAGCAGCCACAGTGTTTACTGCATACAGTAGCAGGTCAAATTACCCGAGCTTACCTACAAGGCAGTAGCCACAGTGTTTACTGCATACAGTAACAGGTCAAATTACCCGAGCTTACCTACAAGGCAGTAGCCACAGTGTTTACTGCATACAGTAGCAGGTCAAATTACCCGACCTCACCTACAAGGCAGCAGCCACAGTGTTTACTGCACACAGTAGCATGTAAAATTACATGAGCTTACCTACAAGGCAGTAGCCACAGTGTTTACTGCACACAGTAGCATGTAAAATTACATGAGCTTACCTACAAGGCAGTAGCCACAGTGTTTACTGCACACAGTAGCAGGTCAAATTACCCGAGCTTACCTACAAGGCAGTAGCCACAGTGTTTACTGCACACAGTAGCATGTAAAATTACATGAGCTTACCTACAAGGCAGCAGCCACAGTGTTTACTGCATACAGTAGCAGGTCAAATTACCCGAGCTTACCTACAAGGCAGTAGCCACAGTGTTTACTGCACACAGTAGCAGGTCAAATTACCCGAGCTTACCTACAAGGCAGTAGCCACAGTGTTTACTGCACACAGTAGCAGGTCAAATTACATGAGCTTACCTACAAGGCAGTAGCCACAGTGTTTACTGCATACAGTAACAGGTCAAATTACCCGAGCTTACCTGCAAGGCAGCAGCCACAGTGTTTAATGCATACAGTAACAGGTCAAATTACCCGAGCTTACCTACAAGGCAGTAGCCACAGTGTTTAATGCATACAGTAACAGGTCAAATTACCCGAGCTTACCTACAAGGCAGTAGCCACAGTGTTTACTGCACACAGTAGCAGGTCAAATTACATGAGCTTACCTACAAGGCAGTAGCCACAGTGTTTACTGCATACAGTAACAGGTCAAATTACCCGAGCTTACCTGCAAGGCAGCAGCCACAGTGTTTAATGCATACAGTAACAGGTCAAATTACCCGAGCTTACCTACAAGGCAGTAGCCACAGTGTTTACTGCACACAGTAGCATGTAAAATTACATGAGCTTACCTACAAGGCAGTAGCCACAGTGTTTACTGCACACAGTAGCATGTAAAATTACATGAGCTTACCTACAAGGCAGTAGCCACAGTGTTTACTGCACACAGTAGCAGGTCAAATTACATGAGCTTACCTACAAGGCAGTAGCCACAGTGTTTACTGCACACAGTAGCATGTAAAATTACATGAGCTTACCTACAAGGCAGTAGCCACAGTGTTTACTGCACACAGTAGCATGTAAAATTACATGAGCTTACCTACAAGGCAGTAGCCACAGTGTTTACTGCACACAGTAGCATGTAAAATTACATGAGCTTACCTACAAGGCAGTAGCCACAGTGTTTACTGCACACACAGTAGCATGTAAAATTACATGAGCTTACCTACAAGGCAGTAGCCACAGTGTTTACTGCACACAGTAGCATGTAAAATTACATGAGCTTACCTACAAGGCAGTAGCCACAGTGTTTACTGCACACAGTAGCATGTAAAATTACATGAGCTTACCTACAAGGCAGTAGCAACAGTGTTTACTGCACACAGTAGCATGTAAAATTACATGAGCTTACCTACAAGGCAGTAGCCACAGTGTTTACTGCACACAGTAGCATGTAAAATTACATGAGCTTACCTACAAGGCAGTAGCCACAGTGTTTACTGCACACAGTAGCATGTAAAATTACATGAGCTTACCTACAAGGCAGTAGCCACAGTGTTTACTGCATACAGTAGCATGTAAAATTACATGAGCTTACCTACAAGGCAGTAGCCACAGTGTTTACTGCACACAGTAGCATGTAAAATTACATGAGCTTACCTACAAGGCAGTAGCCACAGTGTTTACTGCACACAGTAGCATGTAAAATTACATGAGCTTACCTACAAGCAGCAGCCACAGTGTTTACTGCATACAGTAGCAGGTCAAATTACCCGAGCTTACCTACAAGGCAGCAGCCACAGTGTTTACTGCATACAGTAGCAGGTCAAATTACCCGAGCTTACCTACAAGCAGCAGCCACAGTGTTTACTGCATACAGTAGCAGGTCAAATTACCCGAGCTTACCTACAAGCAGCAGCCACAGTGTTTACTGCATACAGTAGCAGGTCAAATTACCCGACCTTACAGATGCTTGAATATCGATGGCGTAAATATTTGTTTAATTTTTTTCATTTCTTCGTCTTTTTCTTCTCCTTTCCTTCCTCGTTTGCTTTTCAGCGTATGGGGGAGATTTAATTTGCAGTCTTTTTCTCTTCTGTCGGCCTCTGCTGCTGTTGTTTCCTAGTGTTTCGAATATTCAGTCAATCCATCTTTTTCGTGGTCATCTTTGGGGTTTGGTGCTCTCGCAACGTTTATTGAAGGCTCGTTGTGTTGTGTTTTGATCTTACTGCCTTATCACGTGGCCAAAACATTTTTAATGTTGTTTCTTTATGTATTCTAAGGCGGGAATTATTTGTAGTTTTTTTTTCTGTCTAATTCTATTAATTCGTTAATTTTCTTTCCTTTTTTTTCATAATTCTCTGAACCCAGTCAGTCTCTCGTGGTCTGCAATTTGAGTCTGAAGAGAATAAGCCAAAGTGAACATTTGTTGTATTACCCTGGCAACAATAGAGTTGCTTGTTGTCAGTTGCTTGTAGGATAGGGTAAACACTTATGATGATTGCCTCCCTCATCATTTTGTTCTAAAAATGTCTTTGTAACGTTGAGTGTTAACCCCGCCCTTGTTGAGGGGCATCCGAACACATGCCAGGCAGATGGGATGGCAAAGCGGGGTCAATTAATGGATGCGCGGGTACAGCACGCGACTGGGTTCACGCGGGACAAAGATT
Source organism: Megaustenia siamemsis (assembly GCA_032433765.1). Lineage (NCBI taxonomy): Eukaryota > Metazoa > Mollusca > Gastropoda > Stylommatophora > Ariophantidae > Megaustenia > Megaustenia siamemsis. The sequence goes on along the minus strand of JAVIAB010000051.1, from coordinate 10,416,446 downwards.
GCGAGCCGGCATGAGAGGGCACGTGAGTGTCTCGAGGTCGTGGGCGAGTGAAGTGAAAGGAAATTTATGTCAAGTTAACGTGTTTTCGCGGGTTTTCTCAAACTGGTTCATGGCAGTTGTTAATGAGGAAGGGGGTGGAGGTGTTTACTTGGGAAATATAGAACATGAGGGAAGGGGCAGATAGAAAACATAGAGAGTAGTTTGTGACAACATGTGGTGTTTATAAATCGTGGTGACAAACGTGTAGAGATAAAGGGAAAACCCAAGGTAAGGAAAGCGTGTAGTGTCGCCGGTAGCGAGTCGCATTGGTGGCAGTCCTAGCTGTCACTCTCGGGTTAGACAAGCTCTATATTGATTGTGTTACCTGGTACTTTGAAATGGGACAGGTACTTAGCAGGGCTAATCCACTCACATCCCAATATCGTAACCTAGTTGCGAGTAATACACACCAAATAGAACAATGTACATGTTACAGGACAGCTTTGAAAAAGGTAACAAGAATCCTCTAGTGAATCGTTATTTCTTCTTTCTTCACTTCATCGTGTAGCCGTTCGGGTATCGAGGGAATAAACCAAATTCTGGATCTCACCGTTTTGACGGCTTCTTCTTCTTCTTCTTCTTCTTCTACCTTTTTTAGCTCCCTGTAGAGTATAGGTCTTCAACAAACACTTTCCAAGTCGTTCTGTTTTTTTGCCATTATTTTAAGATCATTCCATGTCTTCCCCCCTCATCTTCATCTCTGCTTCTATCTGTCTTCTCCAAGAATTCCTTGGTCTTCCTCTTTGTATTTTCCCCTGGGGATTCCAAAAAAGGGCCTGTTGTGTAATACTCTCATTTGGCTTCCGTAATGTGTGTATTCAGCGCCATCGTCTTCGCTGTATCTCTTTATCCACTGGTGTTTGACTGGTACATTTCCATAATTCTATGTTAGTGATTTTGTCTTGCCATTTCCATCCTTTTATTCTGCGTAAGCATCCATCAATGAAAGTCTGTATCTTCGTGATTGTCAATTTTGTTGTTCTCCATGTTTCACAGCCATATAATAGGACCGACTTAACATTTGAGTTGAAAATTTTTATTTAACCTAATTTCTTTGGATTTCCATATGTTTCCCAGTGCAATGAAAGCTCCTCTTGCTTTTGATATCCTTATTTTGGTATCATTTTCTGTTCCTCCCTCTTTATCTATATTACTGCCCAGATATATGTAAGATATTACGTCTAGTAGAGGTATTTCTCCTAGTTTTATTTGGTTATTGCCAACTGCATTAATTCTCATAGTGTTAATCTTCAGTCCTAGCTGTTGTGATCTCTCATCAAGTATGCTCATTTTATTCTGCATCTGTTGATGGCCGTGTGATAGGAGAGCTATGTCATCAGCAAAGTCTAAATCATCAAGTTGTTTGGTCAGTGACCACTGGATCCCATTTCTGTTGTTTTGAGTTATTTTCATAATCCAATCTATGGCCAGTAGAAAGAGAAATTGAGACAGAAGGCATCCCTGCCTTACTCCTGTTCTTATTTCAAATGCTTCTGCAAGCTGTCCTTCATGCACCACACTACATTTTGTTCCTTCATACATTGTTTTTATCAGGTTAATAAACTTTATGGGGATTCCGTAATGACTCAGCAACTTCCATAGCATTCTTCTGTCTAAACTATCAAATGCCTTTTTGTAATCTATGAATCCAATATAAAGTGGGGATTTTAGTTCTAAACTTTGTTCAACTATTATACGTAGAGTAGTTATTTGATCAACACATGATCTGTTCTTCCTAAAAACCTGCTTGTTCATCTCTCAAATGTTTCTCTATGGCCTCTTTTAGTTTCTCCGGAATGATTCTGCTTAATATTTTTCCTGGCACTGATAGCAGCATAATTCCCCTATAATTTGTGCACTCCTGTAAACTTTCTTTCTTTGGTAGTTTGATCATATAACCTTCTTTCCAGTCTTTAGGTATTTCTTCCCTCTCCCAAATTTTATCTAATAGATTATGTAACATCTTGGTAGAGGTGTTAATAATATCTGCTTTGATGGCTTCCGAAGGATTTTCATCTGGTCCTGTGGCTTTACTATTTTTTAATAGTTTGATGGCTTTCTATTTCTTCTTTGCTTGGTTTTCCACAGTTAACGTGTAACTCTTCTTCTGCTGGTAGTATATCTGGAGGATTATTTGAGCCGGGTCTGTTCAAAAGTTGTTCAAAGTGCTCTTTCCATATCTCTATTTGTTCCCTTATATTACTAAGCAGATTTCCTTTCTTATCTTTAATAAAAGCATTGATCTGTTTGTATTTTCCACTTAATTTCTTTGTGCTGTTGTACAGTTCTTTCATATTCCCTTTATTTGCAGCTTCTTCTGCATCTTTAGCTAGTTCATCTATATATTTCCTCTTATCCCTTTTAATGCATCGTTTCACTTCTTTGTTCACCTCTGTGTAAGCTTCCTGTGTCTTGGCTTTATTACTTCTCATTTTGCTTTTATTTATGACTGCTTTCTTGTGCTTTCTTTCTTTAATTATATCCAGGGTCTCTGCAATCATTCATGCCTTATTCTGGCGTTCTCTTTTCCCCAGTGTTTCTTCGCATGTCTCTTTCCATATATCTTTTACCTGTTTCCAGTGATCTTCTATATTTATTGTATTTTCTAGTTGTTGGAGGACTTGGTATTTGTTTGATATTGTGACTGCGAATTTATCTCTAATTCTTTGTTCTCCTTGTTCTTTAATTCCTTGTTTCGTGGCTTCACTCATTGCTAATTGATGCTGTTGTACTATTTCTTTGATGTCTATCCATCTTACTCTGGGTCTACCTCTTGCTCTTCTCCCTTCTCCTCTTTTAATATTCTTCTCTTTTAATATATGCTTTGTATGCCAAGGGAATAAATGGCATTCTCTCTAGATGGGCAAACCAGTTTATTTGTTGTTTCTGAATGTAGCTTAGGATTGGATCAATGCCTACTCTTTCTCTGATAACATTATCTCTGATTCTGTCTTTTCTGGTCACTCCAATCGCTTTTCTCAGACATCGCATCTCTGTGGTGACAAGCTTTCTTTTGTGCTTAGTCGTAAGTGACCATGTTTGGTATTAGTAGCACAATATTTGAATGAATAAGCTCTGTATAAAATGTTTCTTGGTGGCAATAGGTATTTGCTTTGAGTTGAAGTATAGTTGATAGTTGACCCAATATTTGGTTTGCCTTGTTGCGTCGGATGTCTATTTCTATAATCTAATCCTATTGTGAATGGCATTAAATGGCGACATAAGTAGCATCAGCTACTTCACACCCCCACCCATATCTTCCTTCCCTCTCGTCCCGCACACACAATTTGTTCTCCTGAAGTCGTCTGTAAGGACTTTCTTATGGAAGGAAAGAATACAATCTGAACCTTCTAAATGTATTTCAACTCACAATATGAAATATCATAACAATTATGACAATAGTTGCAAGAACAACAAGATAAATAACCACAACCGAGATGAAATGTGTTAGACGAATGACAGCAAACAGCCTGAGATAAAAGATCATAAACAAAGAACTAAGAAAAAAGCTAGGAGTAATTCCCGCCATAGAGTACATAAAGAAACAACATATACAATGATATGACACACATGACAAGGCAGAAAGATCAAAACACAATACAAGGAGCCTTCAATAAACGTTGCGAGAACACCGGACCCAAGGGCCGACAACGAAAAGGATGGATTGACTGAAATTTAGAAACACTAAGAAACATAACAGCAGGAGAGGCAAACAGAAGAGCAAAAGTTCGCAAATTATATATCTCCCCTCGACGCTGAAATGCAAATGAGGAAGGAAAGAAGAACAACAATTATAACCAGCATTCTGATAAATTACAGAACATGTCAACGCAAAAATTATTTGCGCTATCTCGTGAGTTAAGAGTTCTAATTCAGCAGAGTTCTAATTTAGCAGTTAGTGTTCTAATTCAGCAGTTAGAGTTCTAATTCAGCAGTTAGAGTCCTAATTCAGCAGGAGTTCTAATTCAGTCACAAAACTAAATTATCGATTCACTTCTGTGCAAGTTTCTCCAACGTTTGTATCTAAAATGACAGATCTGTGTGTCTTTCTCTGAGCTGAGTACCTGCTCTAATGAAGGTTTGCACCCAATGTGGTTGCCAAATGGCATAAAGATCACCGATACTGCCCATTACGTATGCCGTTATAGTGACGTCACTTGTTTCAACATAACAACAGTCATCAATCTTGAGTGCTGTCTCCGCATCGAAGGTTGCCCACCATGGAGCGCCATTTCGCTCTGTTTTGGCTCTCTGAGTGAAGATTGTCATAGGTTGGCATGTCCATTTTTGGTGTTACTCGTCCATGTTAGTCTTGCTCTGCCTCAGCTTGTTTTACGTTGTATTTTCCCTTCCGATATTATTTTTAGTAGGCCGCTGTGTCTGTTAACATGCTCCACAAATGTCAATTTACTTGTTTGAATTGCGTTTATTAGTTCTCTTTTTACTTTTAGCTGTAAGACTTCATGTTCATTCCATCCTATTCTTCCTATTCTTCTATAAATCCACATTTCAAAGGCTTCAATTTCCCCATCTGTTTTCTTATCTAACGCTCATATTTGTGTTTCCATACAGGAGTGTTGAGAACATATAACATTTTAGTAGTATATCAGGGTCCATTTGGCCCGAATTTAGGCGCTAAATTAACAAAGATATATAGTAGGCGCGCGGCGCGCCTAATGTACCGTAGGCGCAGGGGGAGTTAACCGTGACATTTCGTATCGAGGTGTTGACCTCTAGTCCCGGTGACCCCGGAAGTGACGTGTTTATGTTTGGTATAGGCTGACTTTGGTGTACTTGAGCGATAGTGATAGGTTAGTAGATTATACAACATCAGGTTTCTCATAATGAGGTTTCTTCTGTGCGCCTAATGTACTGTAGGCGCAGGGGAAGTTAACTGTAACATTTCGTGTCGGGATGTTGACTGGGGGTGTCTGTCGGCGTGACCTCGGCGCTCCGTATTTTAAAAATTCCGAATTATTTTTTAACTGTGACATTTCGTGTCGGAATGTTGACTGGGGGTGTCTGTCGGCGTGACCTCGGCGCTCCGTATTTTAAAAATTCCGAATTATTTTAAAAAAAACAGTCTCCATCTGATTTCGAACACGGGTCTACAGCGTGCCAGGCCAGACACTTACCACTATGCTACAGGCGATCACAGAATTAGAGGCTGAATGAGACAGGTGAATCGTGATGCTTTTGTTGGTACCTGACAGCTAGCTAGTAGTAGAGAAAGATTGACCCGCATTTAGGCGCTAAATTAACGAAGATATATAGGGCGGCGCCCCGCGCGCATAACGCGTGCGGCGCAGGGGGAGTTAACCGTGATATTTCATGTCGGGATACCCGGTGACCTCTCGTTGACCTATCAACCTCTCGGCGCCATGGTCGGGGTGAGCTCTCGCCGTATGTATGTCATGTCGAGGTAGTAGACACGTATGTCATGTCATTGTAACAGTCATGTCAATATAACAGTCATTTCGTTGTAATAGTCATCTCGTTGTAACAGTCACGTGTGTCATGTCGTTTTATCAGAGACGTATGGTATGTCGTTGTAACAGTCATTTCGTTGTAATAGGCATCTCGTTGTAACAGTCACGTATGGCATGTCGTTTTATCAGACACGTATGGTATGTCGTTGTAACAGACATGTTGTTGTATCAGTCATGTCGATGTAGTAGACACGTATATCATGTCATTGTAACAGTCATGTCAATGTAACAGTCATGTCAATGTAACAGGCATTTCGTTGTAATAGTCATCTCGTTGTAACAGTCACAGATGGCATGTCGTTTTATCAGACACGTATGGCATGTCGTTGTAACAGACATGTCGTTGTATCAGTCATGTTGATGTAGTAGACACGTATGTCATGTCATTGTAACAGTCATGTCAATGTAAAAGTCATGTCAATGTAACAGTCATTTTGTTGTAATAGTCATCTCGTTGTAACAGTCACGTATGTCATGTCGTTTTATCAGAGACGTATGGTATGTCGTTGTAACAGACATGTCGTTGCATCAGTCATGTCGATGTAGTAGACACGTATGTCATGTCGTTGTAACAGACACGTATGGTATGTCGTTGTAACAGACATGTCGTTGTATCAGGCATGTCGATGTAGTAGACACGTATATCATGTCATTGTAACAGTCATGTCAATGTAACAGTCATGACAATGTAACAGGCATTTCGTTGTAATAGTCATCTCGTTGTAACAGTCACGTATGTCATGTCGTTTTATCAGACACGTATGGCATGTCGTTGTAACATACATGTCGTTGTATCAGTCATGTCGATGTAGTAGACACGTATGTCATGTCATTGTAACAGTCATATCAATGTAACAGTCATGTCAATGTAACAGTCATTTCGTTGTAATAGTCATCTCGTTGTAACAGTCACGTATGTCATGTCGTTTTATCAGAGACGTAGGGTATGTCGTTGTAACAGACATGTCGTTGCATCAGTCATGTCGATGTAGTAGACACGTATGTCATGTCGTTGTAGCAGACACGTATGGTATGTCGTTGTAACAGACATGTCGTTGTATCAGGCATGTTGATGTAGTAGACACGTATGTCATGTCATTGTAGCAGTCATGTCAATGTAACAGTCATGACAATGTAACAGGCATTTCGTTGTAATAGTCATCTCGTTGTAACAGTCACGTATATCATGTCGTTTTATCAGACACGTATGGTATATCGTTGTAACAGACATGTCGTTGTATCAGTCATGTCGATGTAGTAGACATGTATGTCATGTCAATGTAACAGTCATGTCAATGTAACAGTCATTTTCAATGTAACAGTCATTTCGTTGTAATAGTCATCTCGTTGTAACAGTCACGTATGTCATGTTGTTTTATCAGACACGTATGGTATATCGTTGTAACAGACATGTCGTTGTATCAGTCATGTCGATGTAGTAGACATGTATGGCATGTCAATGTAACAGTCATGTCAATGTAACAGTCATTTTCAATGTAACAGTCATTTCGTTGTAATAGTCATCTCGTTGTAACAGTCACGTATGTCATGTTGTTTTATCAGAGACGTATGAAATGTCGTTGTAGCAGACATGTCGTTGTATCAGGCATGTCGATGTAGTAGACACGTATGTCATGTCATTGTAACAGTCATGTCAATGTAACAGTGATTTCGTTGTAATAGGCATCTCTTTGTAATAGACACGTATATCATGTCGTTTTATCAGACACGTATGGTATGTCGTTTTAACAGACATGTCGTTGTATCAGGCATGTCGATGTAGTAGACACGTATGTCATGTCATTGTAACAGTCATGTCAATGTAACAGTCATGTCAATGTAACAGTCATTTCGTTGTAATAGTCATCTCGTTGTAACAGTCACAGATGGCATGTCGTTTTATCAGACACGTATGGTATGTCGTTGTAACAGACATGTCGTTGTATCAGTCATGTCGATGTAGTAGATACGTATGTCATGTCATTGTAACAGTCATGTCAATGTAACAGTCTTGTCAATGTAACAGTCATTTCGTTGTAGTAGTCATCTCGTTGTAACAGGCACGTATGTCATGTCGTTTTATCAGAGACGTATGGTATGTCGTTGTAACAGACATGTCGTTGTATCAGTCATATCGATGTAGTAGACACGTATGTCATGTCATTGTAACAGTCCTGTCAATGTAACAGTCATGTCAATGTAACAGTCATTTCGTTGTAATAGTCATCTCGTTGTAACAGTCACGTATGGCATGTCGTTTTATCAGACACGTATGGCATGTCGTTGTAACAGACATGTCGTTGTATCAGTCATGTCGATGTAGTAGACACGTATGTCATGTCATTGTAACAGTCATGTCAATGTAACAGTCATGTCAATGTAACAGTCATTTCGTTGTAATAGTCATCTCGTTGTAACAGTCACGTATGTCATATCGTTTTATCAGAGACGTATGGTTTGTCGTTGTAACAGACATGTCGTTGCATCAGGCATGTCGATGTAGTAGACACGTATGTCATGTCGTTGTATGGTATGTCGTTGTAACAGACATGTCGTTGTATCAGGCATGTCGATGTAGTAGACACGTATGTCATGTCATTGTAACAGTCATGTCAATGTAACAGTCATGACAATGTAACAGGCATTTCGTTGTAATAGTCATCTCGTTGTAACAGTCACGTATGTCATGTCGTTTTATCAGATACGTATGACATGTCGTTGTAACATACATGTCGTTGTATCAGTCATGTCGATGTAGTAGACACGTATGTCATGTCATTGTAACATGCATGTCAATGTAACAGTCATGATAATGTAACAGGCATTTCGTTGTAATAGTCATCTCGTTGTAACAGTCACGTATGTCATGTCGTTTTATCAGAGACGTATGGTATGTCGTTGTAACAGACATGTCGTTGCATCAGTCATGTCGATGTAGTAGACACGTATGTCATGTCGTTGTAACAGACACGTATGGTATGTCGTTGTAACAGACATGTCGTTGTATCAGGCATGTCGATGTAGTAGACACCTATGTCATGTCATTGTAACAGTCATGTCAATGTAACAGTCATGACAATGTAACAGGCATTTCGTTGTAATAGTCATCTCGTTGTAACAGTCACGTATGTCATGTCGTTTTATCAGACACGTATGGTATATCGTTGTAACAGACATGTCGTTGTATCAGGCATGTCGATGTAGTAGACACGTATGGCATGTCATTGTAACAGTCATGTCAATGTAACAGTCATGTCAATGTAACAGTCATTGCGTTGTAATAGTAATCTCGTTGTAACAGGCACGTATGTCATGTTGTTTTATCAGAGACGTATGGTATGTCGTTGTAACAGACATGTCGTTGTAGCAGGCATGACGATGTAGTAGACACCTATGTCATGTCATTGTAACAGTCATGTCAATGTAACAGTCATTTCGTTGTAATAGTCATCTCGTTGTAACAGACACGTATGTCATGTCGTTTTATCAGACACGTATGGTATGTCGTTGTAACAGACATGTCGTTGTATCAGTCATGTCGATGTAGTAGACACGTATGTCATATCATTGTAACAGTCATGTCAATGTAACAGTCATGTCAATATAACAGTCATTTCGTTGTAATAGTCATCTCGTTGTAACAGTCACGTATGGCATGTCGTTTTATCAGACACGTATGGTATGTCGTTGTAACAGACATGTTGTTGTATCAGTCATGTCGATGTAGTAGACACGTATGTCATGTCATTGTAACAGTCATGTCAATGTAACAGTCATTTCGTTGTAATAGTCGGCTCGTTGTAACAGACACGTTGGTCACCAGTACAATGAGTATTCTGTTATTGGATCATAGGTCACAATCTATTTTTAGTAACTAATCAGGTATTGCATCAGAGATCAAAATCTATTTTTAGTAACTCAACATCCCCATTATAGGGGGACTGAGTAACACCATCTCTTTTTGCTCCAGCATTGAAATCTGAAATTTTCACAAAAAGAGATGGTGTTACTCACTCATTTTGCTATTCTTAGATTTAGCCCTGGTGTTATTTGTTGTGATGTCAGTATATTTTTCAAGGCATTACAATTAATAACGGCAGTCCTAAGCTGCAAAGTATGAAGGAGACATGGCCAAGAATCTCAGTGTCTATAATCATCACAAAAGTATTAACTAAGTTTCCATTTTTAGAGCTACTTCAATTTACGTTGTAAATCATGAATATCTGCGTTGTGGAGTCAGCTCGTTGCCAGGAGAAACAGCCTGAGCGGGTTTTGTTATGAGGAACATGACGTCATGCCAAGTGCATGAAGTCAAAGCTACAATTGACTACATACTTACTCCATGCTGTTGGGAGTCTGTTATGTATTCTCCTTGAGATGACTGCAAGATGGATGTCAGAGCAGGGAAGATTGGTAAAGAGAAAGGAGGGTGGTATCGAGATGTTGGTTACTGTTGTAACAAATAGATTGAGATCAGAGCGGTGACAAAATAGATTAGTATCTAAGCGATGACAGAATACATTGGGATCAAAGCGGTGACGACTAGGTTGAGATCATAGCGGTGACAACTAGATACAGATTAAATCGGTGACAACTAAATAGAGATCAAAGCGGTGACAGCTAGAAAGAGACTAAAGCCGTGACAAATAGATAGAGATTAAAGCCGCGACAACTAGATAGAGATTAAAGCCGTGACAACTAGACAGAGATTAAAGCCGCGACAACTAGATAGAGATTAAAGCCGCGACAACTAGATAGAGATTAAAGCCGTGACAACTAGATAGAGATTAAACCGGGAACAACTAGACAGATTAAACCCGTGACAACTAGATAGCGATTAAAGCCGCGACAACTAGATAGAGATTAAAGCCGAGACAACTAGATAGAGATTAAAGCCGAGACAACTAGATAGAGATTAAAGCGGTGACAGCTAGACAGAGATTAAAGCCGCGACAACTAGATAGAGATTAAAGCCGTGACAACTAGATAGAGATTAAAGCCGCGACAACTAGATAGAGATTAAAGCTGTGACAACTAGATGGAGATTAAAGCCGCGACAACTAGATAGAGATTAAACCGGGAACAACTAGATAGCGATTAAAGCCGTGACAATTTATAGAGATTAAACCGGGAACAACTAGACAGATTAAACACGTAACAACTAGATAGCGATTAAAGCCGTGACAACTAGATAGAGATTAAAGCCGTGACAACTAGATAGAGATTAAAGCCGAGACAACTAGATAGAGATTAAAGCCGTGACAACTAGATAGAGATTAAAGCCGAGACAACTAGATAGAGATTAAAGCCGTGACAACTAGATAGAGATTAAAGCCGAGACAACTAGATAGAGATTAAAGCTGAGACAACTAGATAGAGATTAAAGCCGAGACAACTTGATAGAGATTAAAGCTGAGACAACTAGATAGAGATTAAAGCCGAGACAACTAGATAGAGATTAAAGCGGTGACAAAAAAGAAATTGAGATCAATGAGGAGCAAAATAGATGGTACTCGGACATCATCATCATCATTGAGTGCCGTCTCCGCAACGAAGGTTGGCTACCATGGAGCGCCATTTTGCTCTATCCCGACACTCGGACAGTGAGAACGAATATATGACATGACACACAGTACGCGGTAGCCAGAGCCGCAGAAAACAAAAATATTTCAGAACCACTGAAGTTAGTTGTTACACCAGTGGTTAAGATGTATATAAATGTTGAAGAAAAAACAGAAGAGCTCTCAATTTCTTATTTACCTAGTTTGATGTTTTTGTTAACTTTCACGGATGACCCCACCAAAGGTGTTTATTGAAGTTACGTCTCCATTTTGCTACGTCCATCGTAGATACGTCACAATTTCGAGGCAGTGCTAATTGTAAACGTTTGTTGAATGATCGGACACCTTTGCACTTTCTTAAGACAGCTGAACACGAGCATGCTCACGGAAACCACGTACAAGCATGCACTTAATCACACACGCTCTCTTTCAAAGTGTTCACTTAAACACGCGGGGCGCAGTATTACGTGCGAACACATGGCCAGACCCCGGAGTGTGAATTCTCTTATCCAATGACTGGAAAATTAACTGAAGTCAGAGGCGTTTCCTCAATGTGTGAGACCACGGGAAGAAAATAATTTGGGCTCCCTTATGCGTGCAGGCCTGGGTGTGTTTATGCGCGTGTGCACGTTCATCATCATTGAGTGCCGTCTCCGCAACGAAGGTTGGCTACCATGGAGCGCCATTTTGCTCTATCTCTTGCTTTGATGGTGCAGGTTGTCATCGGTTGATTTGTCCATCTTTTGATGTTACTCGTCCATGTTAATCTTGGTCTGCCTCTGCCTCTTTTACCTTGTATTTTCCCCTCCAGGATCACTTTCAGTAGGCTGTTGTGTCTTTTAACATGGCCTAAGAATCGCATTTGTCTTGTTCTAATTGTGTTCAGAAGTTCTCTTTTCATTTTTAGTTGTTTTAAGACTTTGTCATTTGTTTTCTTTTCCTTCCATCCAATTCTACCTATTCTTCTATATATCCACATTTCAAAGGCTTCAATTCTCTGTTCTGTTTTCTTGTCTAATGTCCATGTTTCAGCACCATATAGGAATATTGAGAAGATGTAACATTTTGCTATTCTTAGTTTTAGCTCTGGTGTTATTTGTTTTGATGTTAGTATGTCCTTCATGACATTAAAATTACTTTTTGCCATTCCTATTCTTTTGTTTATTTCAGTTGTACATTTTCCATCACTGGTTATAGTATGTCCAAGGTAGTTATAGTTCTGAACTGTCTCAAGGTCTATTCCTTCAATTTTGATATCCACTTGTGGGTTTTGAGTATTTTCTTTGTTTATGATCATAGTTTTAGTCTTTTTGATATTCATATCTAGTCCATATTTTTTGCTTGTCGTGTTTATTTCATTAAGTAATTGTTGTAGGTCTTTAGGATTTTCTGCTAGTAGTACAGTATCGTCAGCATATCTTAGGTTATTGATTATCTTTCCATTAATTTGTAGGCCTGGCATCTCTATGATGTTTTTAAAGATTTGCTCAGTGTATAGATTGAACAAGCTTGGTGATAGGATGCATCCTTGTCTTACTCCTCTTTTTATATCAATGGGTGTAGAGAACTCTTTGTTATATTTTATTATTGCTGTTTGCTCCCAGTATAGATTGCATATTAGTCGTATATCCATGTCATCTAGATGTATCTCTTTTAGGCATTCTATAAGTTGTTTGTGGTGTACTCTATCAAAAGCTTTGGTGTAGTCTATGAAGCAGGCATATATTGGTTTGTTTACTTCTGTGTATTTTTCGATTAATGTTCTCATGCAGAATATGGCTTCTTTTGTCCCGCTATTTTTCCTAAATCCAAATTGCTGCTCATCTAATTCAGTATTGCGTGTGCACGTTAGGATAATTTAAATTCTTGCAAAAAAGTAACAGTCGATGCGTCAAACTGGCGTTCTTGATAGGTATGGAAGCTAGCACATCAAGGCCTTCTGAAGTTTGCGGTAGGTTTTGTTTTCTCAGGAACAGGCAGAAGTAAGAACATAATTTGGTCTGATCTCAGACTGCTGCACCAGGATTCAGGCGTCAAAGTTGGCGAGGAAGGGGTTAGGGTGGGGGTGGAAGAGGCGAATAAAAGGCGACTCTCTCAATTGATATTTGCATTTAACGTTGATGGCACCTCCCTATATGTTCAGTTAATGTTGATGGCACCTCCCCATATGTTCAGTTAACGTTGATGGCATTTCCCTATATGTTCAGTTAATGTTGATGGCACCTCCCCATATGTTCAGTTAACGTTGATGGCATTTCCCTATATGTTCAGTTAATGTTGATGGTACCTCCCTATATGTTCAGTTAATGTTGATGGCACGTCCCCATATGTTCAGTTAATGTTGATGGTACCTCCCCATATGTTCAGTTAATGTTGATGGCACCTCCCCATATGTTCAGTTAATGTTGATGGTACCTCCCTATATGTTCAGTTAATGTTGATGGCACCTCCCCATATGTTCAGTTAATGTTTATGGCACCTCCCCATATGTTCAGTTAATGTTGATGGTACCTCCGTATATGTTCAGTTAATGTTGATGGTACCTCCCTATATGTTCAGTTAATGTTGATGGCACCTCCCCATATGATCATTTAATGTTGATGGCACCTCCCTATATGTTCAGGTAATATTGATGGTACCTCTTCATATGTTCAGGTAATGTCGATGGAACCTCTCCAGAACTGTAAACATTGACTTCTAGTTGCAGTCGAAAGACTGCGTAATAATTTGTGGGTCTGAATAAAAAGTGAAGGTTTACTATAACATTGTCTTTGTGATGTACATCAACTGATTGTGCTCTACGTCAACTAAATGTGCTTTGCATCAACTGATTGTGCTCTACGTCAACTAAATGTGCTTTGCATCAACTGATTGTGCTCTACGTCAACTAAATGTGCTTTGCATCAACTGATTGTGTTCTACGTCAACTAAATGTGCTTTGCATCAACTGATTGTGCTCGACGTCAACTAAATGTTCTTTGCATGAACTGATTGTGCTCTATGTCAACTAAATGTGCTGTACATCAACTGATTGTGCTCGACGTCAACTAAATGTGCTTTGCATCAACTGATTGTGTTCTACGTCAACTAAATGTTCTTTGCATGAACTGATTGTGCTCTGTCAACTAAATGTGCTGTACATCAACTGATTGTGCTCGACGTCAACTAAATGTGCTTTGCATGAACTGATTGTGTTCTACGTCAACTAAATGTTCTTTGCATGAACTGATTGTGCTCTACGTCAACTAAATGTGCTTTGCATCAACTGATTGTGTTCTACGTCAACTAAATGTGCTTTGCATCAACTGATTGTGTTCTACGTCAACTAATTATGTTACACGTCACTTGATTGTGTAGTACGTCACTTGATTGTTCTAAATCAATAGATTGTGTTGTATGTCAACTAATTATGTTACACGTCACTTGATTGTGTAGTATGCCACTTGATTGTGTAGTACGTCACTTGATTGTTCTAAATCAATAGATTGTGTTGTACATCAACTAATTGTGTTGTAAGCCAACAGATAATGTTGTGCGTCAACTGGACAATAACACAGTAGACATGTCAGAAGGCTAAAACGCTTTCATGTGGGCTGTGGTGACTCATAAAAGCATGACGAGATGAGGTACTAGACATCAGATGACATGAGGCGGTGATTGCATCCCGAAATATCTGCTGTTGTACAGCAAGTTCGGTAAGGGCGAGCGACCAGCGGATTGACACAGGAGATGCAACGCTGACGTTCTCCACCAGGACTCACTACTGACGTGATTTCAGAGGGATGGTCGCAAGACCACACAATATGAAGCAGTGATATTGTCCAGTGAATCATTTCAGAGGAAGAGGTATGTTTACAGCACTCGGAAAAAAATGACAAGTAATCAACAACAGAAAAAAAACAAAGAACAATATCGAGTTGGCAGTATTCCCTAGCGTTTGGCTTCTCGTGGCCAGGCGCTGTGTCAAGGAGTACGGGTTCGATCCTGCTTCGGACCACATATTGTTATTTTTTTCCACTGTTGATTATTTGTCCTTTGTGACAAGTGGTTTTATATCAAAACTGTCCTCTGTGACAAATTGTTTAAAACCAGAACTGCCATCTGTGACAATTATTTTATATCAAAACTGCCATCTGTGACAAATTGTTTAATACCAGAACTGCCATCTGTGACAAATTGTTTTATATCAAAACTGCCACCTGTGACAAATTGTTTTATAACAAAACTGCCCTCTGTGACAAATTGTTTTATATCAGAACTGCCCTCTGTGACAAATTGTTTGATACGAGAACTGCAATCTGTGACAAATTGTTTTATATCAAAACTGCCATCTGTGACAAATTGTTTTATATCAAAACTGCCATCTGTGACAAATTGTTTTATATCAAAACTGTCATCTGTGACAAATTGTTTTATATCAGAACTGCCCTCTGTGACAAATTGTTTAATACCAGAACTGCCCTCTGTGACAAATTGTTTAATACCAGAACTGCCATCTGTGACAAATTGTTTTATATCAAAACTGCCATCTGTGACAAATTGTTTGATACCAGAACTGCCCTCTGTGACAAATTGTTTAATACCAGAACTGCCCTCTGTGACAAATTGTTTAATACCAGAACTGCCCTCTGTGACAAATTGTTTAATACCAGAACTGCCCTCTGTGACAAATTGTTTAATACCAGAACTGCCCTCTGTGACAAATTGTTTTATATCAAAACTGCCATCTGTGACAAATTGTTTAATACCAGAACTGCCCTCTGTGACAAACTGTTTTGTACCAGAAGTAGACTTTACAGTCATCTCCGAGTAACGAATGAGCTCCATTCACATAAATCCCCTACTGCTGCCATCGTTTGTGACCAAGAAATATAATTTTAATGAGATTTCGTCTTCTCCCTTTTGTTCTTTAACTTTTCGTTCTCTTCATCATCATCATCATCATCATCATCATCATCATCATCATCATCATCATCTTCTTCTTCTTAGTCTTATGTCTTCTTTCCTCTAATTATATTACTTGTTTCACCTCTCTTGTTTCCCTCTCTTTCTCCTCATTCTACTTCTTCCTTGATCAATAAAGTAGTCAGAGATCGATATACCACATGACGTCTTAACGAATAATGGGAGATGGGTGGTCTAGAAGTAAAACCTCGGTCTCTGGACAGCAAGGTCCCAGGTTCGATTCTCACCGCAGGCAGTGGCAATTTTAAAATATCGAACCGTGTCTTCGTGGCTTTATTCATCTCTTGTCTGTGGGTAATGGAGATCCGATATGTCTAGCCCTCTCTGTTTAATGGAGATCCGATATTTCTAGCCCTCTCTGTGTAATGGAGATCTGATATGTCTAGCCCTCTCTGTGTAATGGAGATCTGATATGTCTAGCCCTCTCTGTGTAATGGAGATCTGATATTTCTAGCCCTCTCTGTGTAATGGAGATCTGATATGTCTAGCCCTCTCTGTTTAATGGAGATCTGATATTTCTAGCCCTCTCTGTGTAATGGAGATCTGATATGTCTAGCCCTCTCTGTGTAATGGAGATCCGATATGTCTAGCCCTCTCTGTGTAATGGAGATCCGATATGTCTAGCCCTCTCTGTGTAATGTCTAGCCCTCTAGGAAAGCGCCGAATAATAGGAGGTCTCGTATGCACTCGCGCATGTTAAAAAATCCTAGGCAATTTAAAGACGAAAAGGGTAGGCCAAGATGGCCGCTGTCCGGGAAAAAATTGTTAAGGAAATCTACTCATCCATGCCGAGGGCGCGGATGTATCGGGCCGAAAGGTGCAAGTTATCCTGCAAAGTAGCGATACAACGTATCGGCGTCAACTTAATGGGTGAACACTGAGAAGAGGAACAACACACACACACACACACAGACACACACACACTCGATTTCTTTTACATTTAGCAGGTCGCCCCAAGTCTGGCTCAATGTTAAAGACATTAATACATCTGTTCTGCTACGTTTCCTTCTGTCCTCACACGTGCTCCACAGCACACAGGTAAATGGGGTACACATGAGAAACTCCGGGGCTTGTTTCATACATTGCAGTTTGTGTGAAGGTTCAGATTTCATTAATCCAACTTTTGGGTGGTCTTCTATTTCTCCCTGTAGTTACTCCCCCATTTTTACATTGATATATGAATAACAAACGAAATTACACTTGTGCATATATATTTTTATTGATGTTTTTTTAAAAAGAGAAAATGCGTTGTTTTAACACTTAAAGTGAACTATAAACGTCAAAAACATATGTTTATTCTGCTTTTATATTTACATTTTTTTCACGTTTTGCGGACGTTGCTTGGGCAATATTCTTTCTTTGTTCACTTCCTCTTTTACCCATTAGGGTGTCTAGGGAGATACACTGTTCTGGTTCTCGCTGTTTTGACGGCTTCACTCATTGTTAGTTGATGCTGCCGTTACTTTTATTTGATGTTTTCTGTTCATCTTACTCTGGTCTGTCTCTTGCTCTTCTCATTTCTCATTCTCTTATGAAAAAAACAAAAAACAAATACGAAATGGTATTAAGCTGCTGAACCCAAGGAAAGACGTTTAACCTGTCTATCTGTTCTTTTAATATACTTTTTGTATGGTAAGGAAGCACACGGTGTTCTTTCTAGATAGACAAACCAGTTTTATTTGTTGTTTCTGTTTTTTGCTTAGGATTGATTCAATACCTATTCTTTCTCTTATAATATTTCTGATTCTATCTTTTCTGGTTACTACAAGTGCCTTTCTCATAAGTCGCATCACGGTGGTGATAAGCTTTCAATTATTGTTAGACGTAAGTGTCCATGTCTGCATTTGGTAGCGCAATGTTGAAATGAATATACTCTGTATAAGATGTTCCATAGGTGGTAATAGTTCGGGCAATATTGCTGTGAGAAATATAATGTTCCATAGGTGGTAATAGTTCGGGTAATATTGCTGTGAGAAATATAATGTTCCATAGGTGGTAATAGTTCGGGCAATATTGCTGTGAGAAATATAATGTTCCATAGGTGGTAATAGTTCGGGCAATATTGCTGTGAGAAATGTCATGTTCCATAGGTGGTAATAGTTCGGGCAATATTGCTGTGATAAATATAATGTTCCATAGGTGGTAATAGTTCGGGTAATATTGCTGTGACTAATATCTAGCTTGCTTTCAAGATATGGGAAGAAGATACTGCAGGCAGATTTTGATCAGTTTCCTGTTGTATTGATAAATGCTTCTTTGCATACATGTTTCTACTCACCTCTCTTGAAATCGAGAAAAAGAACAACAAAAACACAACAGTACATAAACGCATATTTACAATACAACAACACACAGACTTATAACAGAAGCAACAACAACACACAGACTTACAACAGAAGCAACAACAACACACAGACTTACAACAGAAGCAACAACAACACAGAGACGCAACAACAACACATAGACTTACAACAGAAGCAACAACAACACAGAGACGCAACAACAACACATAGACTTACAACAGAAGCAATAACAACACACAGACGCAACAACAACACATAGACATACAACAGACGCAACAACAACACATATACTTACAACAGAAGCAACAACAACACATATACTTACAACAGAAGCAACAACAACACATAGACTTACAACATAAGCAACAACGACACACAGACGCAACAACAACACATAGACTTACAACAGAAGCAATAACAACACACAGACGCAACAATAACACATAGACTTACAACAGAAGCAACAACAACACACAGACGCAACAATAACACATAGACTTACAACAGAAGCAACAATAACACACAGACGCAACAACAACACATAGACGCAACAACAACACACAGACGCAACAACAACACATAGACTTACAACAGAAGCAACAACAACACACAGACGCAACAACAGAAGCAACAACACCACATAGACTGACAAATTGAACAGCAACAACACACAGACATACACCAGAAACAACAACACATAGAATTGCAACAGAAGCAACAACAACACACAGACGCAACAACAACACACAGACGCAACAACAGAAGCAACAACAACACACAGATGCAACAACAGAAACAACAATACCACATAGACTGACAAATTGAACAGCAACAACACACAGACATACAACAGAAACTACAACACATAGAACTGCAACAGAAGCAACAACAACACACAGACGCAACAACAGAAGCAACAACAACACACAGACAAACAACAGAAACAACAACACATAGAATTGCAACAGAAACAACAATAACACACAGACGCAACAACTGAAGCAACAACAACACACAGGCGCAATAACAGACGCAACAACAACACAGACGCAACAACAGAAGCAACAGCAACACACAGACGCAACAACAGAAGTGTTATGTCATGAAATTCTTTAAATTATATATTTTAACAATTCTCCAGCTCAGACTTACATGTCCTTCACCTCTGGATTCCGTGATCTGTTCAGGATGCCATTACTCAACCTCTCGCAACTAAGTATCAACTGGTTTCAAAAGAGAAAACAGATAGCATTAAATGTCAGTAAACTTCTAATCTTGTTTCTTCAGCAGTGTATAACGCCCTTTCTCTGTATCAATAGTACACGAGAAATGGAAACAAAAAATAAAAACAAAACTATGGTTAAAGATGGACTTTTTGGACCATTAATCACGTCAAGCTTTAACACATATCATTAAATATTTTCTTTGTTTCGTTTCTCCTTTACAATCAGCTTTACTGCAGCTTCGCATTTTGATTCATTTCTTAGCCTTGACCCTCTATAAATAGCACACACGTACTCACACACAAAATCAACACACGTGTAACTCAAGCTCACTCCAGCAGTGGTTGACCTTGGTTGTCAACATTCCTGCGCGACTGGTTTTCAATTACCAAAAAAAAATTGTTGTGGATTTCTGGCCCATGAAAAGATGTCAAAAACATGAGGAGAACTTCTAAGATAACGATTAATAAATAAAGCAAAAAAAAAAAACGGCAATTTAACCTTGCGAATCGCGTGACCGAGTACTAAATACAGAGATCTTTGAGTGTTCAGTATTTGCTTTAAAAGGTAACGATTATTCCAAACTCTTCATGCGAGTAGTATCGACTTATCATCATCATCATCATGTGCTATACCGTTTGGCGTAGGCGATCATGTCCTTCCACAATTCTCTTCGATCCACAGTACATCATATCATTTCCGTTGTTGACTGTTGTCCATGCCATGGCACCAAGCTATCCACTATCGTCTCTCTTTGTCGCCCACGATCTCTCTTTCCCTGCATTTTGGAGTTGTAACCAAACATTTCAACTTTCATCTTCTCTTGTTGTGCCCGAAAATGTTGATTGTTTCTTTTTGATGTTTTTAGGAGCTCACTTTCTTGAGAATGTCTTGTTGGTCTTTGTATCGACTTGTGCACAACATAAAACCAGTGACTGAAGATATAGCTGGGCCAGTACTATTACAACACGCTGTAGCACATGGGCAAGGCTGCCAGAAATGTTTAAAGGGAGGTTACAAGGGCGTACCACTATTAGCAGCAGAGCAGATGAGTTACAGTTGTATTCGGCAACCCGCCGTGATCTTTCGTTGTCGTGTTGAATGTCTGGTTACATCCAGTCAGCTGCCGCCCGAATTATGTTCAACGTTGGCTGCTGAACCTGACCTTCAGAATCACCACCACAACCGCTGCTTAATGTTGCTCTGGACCCTACGACTGGCTTGTCTATAGGACTCCCTTCTCTTTGCAGTACTTCGCGCTGTCTTCTACCGACGGTTTATGCAGCCCTACAACCTGGAACCTGCTCTGCCAGTTGTCGTTCGCTCATCGCCATTCCGGTTATGAGTACTACCCTGCCTCACGTGAATTAACAAGACAAGGTGTTCATAAAATATGCTTAGTCTTTATTTCAGTTGACAACACCTCTCCTCGATTACTCGAGTTGGCAAACTGACTCCGACTTCACACCGTCAGAACTCTTACACATTCACTGAGCACAATCACAGTTGACATAGGTAAACAAACACCTTACTCGTTTAAGAATACTCCAGACCATCCTCGTTCATAATAAGCCCATAAGCAATCTCCTTTCTCTCCCTCACTTCAGAAATAATATAAAAGTTCAGTTTCACCACACTACTCTACTGTAACGAGTTCTTACTCGCTCTGTATTGCTCAGCGAGTTACAATGTACAAAACAAGTCAATATGAAATCACTTCTCTCCCTCACTCCAGAAATACTGTCAAAGTTCAGTTTCACACTTCGTGGCTGCCACAAGCAAGACGTCAGTCACAAACGTCGTGCTTAATTCGGATGTGTTGGGGCGAAAGGCACGAGCAGCAAAATTATACTGCAAAACACAACACAACGCAGACACGCCCACTTAACGTCCTTTTAAGGGCGGATGACGAAGATGTGTGCTCTGTTAGTCATCGGGCTAATGCATGCAGGCAGATAAAAATAGTAAGAGCATATCAGTAATATAGTCAAGTGATCGCAACATGTTATGTTAACTGAGATTGCTCCTCCCAGTTTGTCTTTGAACTAGGCTCAAACAGGCTAACTTTTGTCTCATCCAATGATGTGTTCTCAAACAGGCTCAATTTTGTCTCATCCAATGATGTGTTCTCAAACAGGCTACATTTTGTCTCATCCAATGATGTGTTCTCAACAGGCTAAATTTTGTCTCATCCAATGATGTGTTCTCAAACAGGCTAAATTTTGTCTCATCCAATGATGTGTTCTCAAACAGGCTACATTTTGCCTCATCCAATGATGTGTTCTCAAACAGGCTAAATTTTGTCTCATCCAATGAAGTGTTCTCAAACAGGCTAAATTTTGTGTCATTCGAGAACGTGTTCTCACGGTAATAATTTTGTCTCATCCAACGATGGTTATTTCACTCACTGCGTTGTATCCCATTGGCGACATTTCTCTTGTCAGTCTTATTTTTTTCCAATCTAAAGCACTGCCATAATTTATTTCCCACTTTGTCATTTAGGAAAATTTACGTTTGTTTTAATTTTATGTTACCTTATTTTATATTACGTTTGTTTCATTTTACTTTACTTACAACGGACAAGGGGTAGGGTTCGATCCCAACCGACGGCTTCCGGGTTCACCCAGCCTTAAATGGGTACCGGATTTTTTTTCTGGGAAAGTAAAGTAGCACGGGCGTAATACCGACCACATTACCCCAAAAATCATGTGCTGAAGGTCTGTAAAATATAGGGTCACTAACACCATATTTTCCCTAAACGCCACTTGGCGTGATGGGGGTACTTTACTTTTTTTTTACTTTTTACTTTACTTTACTTTACTTTACTTTACTTTACTTTACTTTACTTTATTTTAACTTACTTTACCTTACCTTACTTTACTTTACCTTACTTTACTTTACTTTACTTTACTTTACTTTACTTTACTTTACTTTACCTTACTTTACTTTACTTTACTTTACTTTACTTTACTTTACTTTACTTTACTTTACTTTACTTTACCTTACTTTACTTTACCTTTACTTTACTTTACTTTACTTTACCTTACCTTACCTTACTTTACTTTACTTTACTTTACTTTACTTTACTTTACTTTACCTTACTTTACTTTACTTTACTTTACTTTACTTTACTTTACTTTACTTTACTTTACCTTACCTTACTTTACTTTACTTTACTTTACCTTACTTTACCTTACTTTACCTTACTTTACCTTACTTTACTTTACTTTACTTTACTTTACTTTACCTTACTTTACCTTACTTTACCTTACTTTACTTTACCTTACTTTACTTTACCTTACTTTACTTTACTTTACTTTACCTTACTTTACCTTACCTTACTTTACCTTACCTTACTTTACTTTACCTTACTTTACTTTACTTTACTTTACTTTACTTTACCTTACCTTACCTTACTTTACTTTACTTTACTTTACTTTACCTTACTTTACTTTGCCTTACTTTACTTTACTTTACTTTACTTTACTTTACTTTACTTTACTTTACTTTTACTTTTACTTTACTTTACTTTACTTTACTTTTACTTTACTTACTTTTACTTTTACTTTACTTTACTTTACTTTACTTTACTTTACTTTACTTTACTTTACTTTACTTTTACTTTTACTTTACTTTACTTTAATTTACTTTACTTTACTTTTACTTTACGTTACTTACTTTACTTTTACTTTACGTTACTATACTTTACTTTACTTTTACTTTACTTTACTTTTACTTTACTTTAACTTTACTTTACTTTACTTTTACTTTTACTTTACTTTACTTTACTTTACTTTTACTTTTACTTTACGTTACTTTACTTTTACTTTACTTTACTTACTTTACTTTTACTTTATTTTACTTTACTTTACTTTACTTTACTTTACTTTTACTTTACTTTACTTTACTTTACTTTACTTTGCGTTATTTTACTTTACTTTACTTTTACTTTTACTTTACTTTACTTTACTTTACTTTACTTTTACTTTACGTTACTTTACTTTACTTTACTTTTACTTGACGTTACTTTACTTTACTTTACTTTACTTTACTTTCCTTTACTTTACTTTTACTTACTTTACTGTAACTTTACTGTAACTTTACTTTACTTTACTTTACTTTACTTTACTTTTACTTGACGTTACTTTACTTTACTTTACTATTACTTGACGTTACTTTACTTTACTTTACTTTTACTTTACGTTACTTTACTTTACTTTACTTTACTTTACTTTACTTTACTTTATCTTTACTTTACTTTACTTTAACTTTACTTTACTTTACTTTACGTTACTTTACTTTACTTTTCGTTACTTTACTTTACTTTACTTTACTTTACATTACTTTACGTTACTTTACTTTACTTTACTTTACTTTACTTTTACTTTACTTTACTTTACGATACTTTACTTTACTTTTACTTTTACTTTACTTTACTTTACTTTACTTTACTTTACTTTACTTTACTTTACTTTACATTACTCCCCTTTACTTTACTTTACTTTTACTTTACTTTTACTTTACTTTACTTTTACTTTACTTTACTTTACTTTACTTTACTTTACTTTACTTTACGTTACTTTACTTTACTTTACTTTTACTTGACGTTACTATACTTTACTTTACTTTACTTTCCTTTACTTTACTTTTACTTTTACTTTACTTCACTTTCCTTTACTTTACTTTTACTTTACTTTACTTTTACTTTTACTTTACTTTACTTTACTTTACTTTACTTTACTTTACTTTACTTTAACTTTACTTTACTTTACTTTACTTTACTTTACTTTACTTTAACTTTACTTTACTTTACTTTACTTTACTTTTACTTTACTTTACTTTACGTTACTTTACTTTACTTTACTTTACTTTAACTTTACTTTACTTTCCTTTACTTTACTTTTACTTTACTTTACTTTACTTTACGTTACTTTACTTTACTTTACTTTACTTTACTTTACTTTACTTTACTTTTACTTTTACTTTACTTTACTTTACGTTACGTTACGTTACATTACGTTTACGTTACGTTACGTTACTTTACTTTACTTTACTTTACTTTACTTTACATTACTTCCCTTTACTTTACTTTACTTTTACTTTACTTTTCTTTTACTTTACTTTACTTTACTTTACTTTACTTTACTTTACTTTACTTTTACTTTACTTTACTTTACTTTACTTTACTTTACTTTACTTTACTTTACTTTTACTTTACTTTACTTTACTTTACTTTACTTTACTTTACTTTAATATCATGTCATATAATTTTCTCATACAGATTGTTGATCTAATGTTTGTCATTTCATCGATTCATCCATCATCTTCTTGGCCTACCTTCATCTTTGTTTCCTTTGCTTTAAAACACAAAGGTAACAGTGTGACAAAGCAACGTGTGAATACGTAAAATAACGTAGAAATTAGAATTACAAACGTCCAGAACACGTATACTCAACACTTATGAAGAAGGCTCGAAGAGGTAATCTTGATTACGTTCACAGATTTATTTAAACAGCTCTCGAGATGCAATTCACAAACTCATCTGGACTAATATGTTGCTTGCACATGTCTCTCCTTGCACGGGAATGCTGGTTATAGACGTAATTTAATGTTTCAATGTGTATATCATAACCAGTAACCATTAACTCTTTCCCCTCTGAAAAATGTCTACCCGTAGACTTCCTGAAGTTACTAACATCCAAAACCACTTCCTTGAAAATCTTCTCCTCAA
Organism: Megaustenia siamemsis; assembly: GCA_032433765.1. Classification (NCBI taxonomy): domain Eukaryota; kingdom Metazoa; phylum Mollusca; class Gastropoda; order Stylommatophora; family Ariophantidae; genus Megaustenia; species Megaustenia siamemsis. The sequence goes on along the minus strand of JAVIAB010000051.1, from coordinate 10,391,135 downwards.
AAAGTTATTCTCTCCTCTTAAAAAACCTTTGGAATGACCTCCACTAAAAAAATCTTTGTGAATGATCTCCACTAAAAAAATATTTGTGAATGATCTCCACTAAAAAAAATTTGGGGAATGATCTCCACTAAAAAAAAATTTGGGGAATGATCTCCACTAAAAAAAAAATATTTCCGAATGATCGCGACAAAATAAAATTTTCGGAATGATCTCCACTAAAAAAATCTTTGCGAATGATCTCCACTAAAAGAAAATCCTTCCGCATGATCTCCACTAAAAAATCTTTGTGAATGATCTCTACTAAAAATCGTTATGAATGATCTCCACTAAAAAAAAACTGTGTGGATGATCTCCACTAAAAAAATCTTTGTGAATGATCTTCACTAAAAATACTTTGTGAATTATCTCTACTAAAAAATCTTTACGAATGATCTCCACTAAAAAAAAAAACCATGTGAATGATCTCTGCTAAAAAAACTGTGTGAATGACCTCCACACAAAAAAAAATCTTTGTGAATGATCTCCACATAAAAAAAACTGTGTGAATGATCTCCACTAAAAAAATCTTTGTGAATGATCCCTACTATAAAAAAAAGTTTTGTGAATGATCTCCATTAAAAAAATCTTTGTGAATGATCTCCACTAAATATATCTTTCGGAATGATCTCCACAATAAAATCTTGGTGAATGATCTCCACTAAAAAATATGTGTGAATGATCTCCACTAAAAACTGTGTGAATGATTTCCATTAAAAAAAATTTTCGGAATGATCTCCACTAAAAAAAATCGTTGTGAATGATCTACACTAAAAAAATATTTCCGAATGATCTCCATTAAAAAAATCTTTGTGAATGATCTCCACTAAATATATCTTTCGGAATGATCTCCACAATAAAATCTTGGTGAATGATCTCCACTAAAAAATATGCGTGAATGATCTCCACTAAAAAACTGTGTGAATGATTTCCATTAAAAAAAATTTTCGGAATGATCTCCACTAAAAAAAATCGTTGTGAATGATCTACACTAAAAAATCTTTCCGAATGATCTCCACTAAAAAAAATCTTTGTGAATGATCTCCACTAAAAAAATCTTTGTGAATGATCTCCACTAAAAAAATCTTTGTGAATGATCTCCACAAAAAAAATCTTTCCGAGTGATCTTCACTAAAAAAAACTTTGTGAATGATCTCCACTAAACAAAAAACTGTGTGAATGATCTCCACTGAATAAATCTTTGTGAATTATCTCCACTAAAAAAATCTTTCGAAATGATCTTCACAATAAAATCTCTGAGAATGATCTCCACTAAAAAAAATCTTTCGGAATGATCTCCACAAAAAAATCTTTGAGAATGATCTCCACTAAAAAAATCTTTCGGAATGATCTCCACACAAAAAATCTTTGAGAATGATCTGCACTAAAAAATCTTTGAATGATCTCCACTAAAAAATATGTGTGAATGATCTCCACTAAAAACATTTTTGTGAATGATCTCCACTAAAAAAAAACTGTGTAAATGATCTCCACTAAAAAAATCTTCGTGAATGATCTCCACTAAAAAAAATCTATGAGGAGAATGATCTCCACTAAAAAAATATTTCGGAATGATCGCCACTAAAACAAATCTTTGTGATTGATCTCCACACAAAATCGTAGTTTTCTCATTGGTCAGGTTTATGTAGTCGTGAAGGCTGACTAGACACAGTGTTTAGCATCGATATTTTAGTTGTATTGCTCCTGTACTATTTTTTTTAAAGAAATGTAACCTAAAACTGTGTGTAAACAATGAAGACAGTAACCTTTATACAGATCTTTGCAACAGGAGGTAATAAGATCATCAAAAACAGGCTCACCGAGCAAGTGTTTCGACCCTTAGTTGTATTGACACTAGGGGGCGGAGCGAGTGTTCCCTCGTGAGACATGACACCCGGGCCTCCTGCTATGATTGGGCCTGGGAACTCATAAAACGTCCAGCACAAAATGATTATATTATAACAGTTGCGAGCCTGGTCTCCACGTGACTTATGTTTGAACCTACTGACCATAGCTAGTCTCTAGTCTAACTTTGATCAGACCCCGTGGCACTGGCCCGAGGGAACGTGATTCTCTCCCTTCCCGTCCATGAGGGGAGCGAATTCATCATCGGACAACCCAATTTAAATCTCTATTCTGTGGACTGACTCCTGAGATCTTCTGATGTCTTATCTGCCTGGACAGGGCGCTGTTGCGCTACAGATGCAGGACTCCTACATCTCTTCATCATTCTGTGTATTTTCATGATTAAGACATTTCTTCCGCAGCTACATTGGTGTTTTAGTCGTTGTTTTGCAATCGAGGTGTATTTATTTGTCTGAGTCATCTACGTGAGACCTTTTATTTTATTGTATTTATTATCCCCCCCCCCCCCTTTTTCCCCACCGTCCGTTTCGGTGAATCTTGGAGCCATTCATTCTGTACTGATCACATAGTTATTACATGAACATCTGAAGGAGATTGAGTCCTGTAAAGTTAATTCAAAATTGATTAAACAAAATGATAATTTAAAGTGCTAATATTTTGCTGTTTGTAAAAAGAAAAACTAATATTTAATAGCAGAAAGTCATAAACTTGTCAGTTAATGGGTGGTTTCGTCCAATCAAAATGAATTGACCAAAATATCACGTGCAGAAATGTTAACAGAAGCAAGAAAATATTCACATTCGATTATGTTGTCACAAACTGGAACCACTTTAACCATCACATCAAATATATACTTTAAGCATAAGTAACATGCATCAGGCTCTGATTAAAACTAAAATACCACTCTGAACTAAAACATACAGCCGTGATGGAATGAAGAAACCTTGATGGAATGAAGAAGCCATGATGGAATAAAGAAACCTTGATGGAATGAAGAAGCCGAGATGGAATAAAGAAGCCGAGATGAAATAAAGAAGCCGACATGGAATAAAGAAGCCGAGATGGAAAAAAGAAGCCGAGATGGAATAAAGAAGCCGTGATGGAATGAAGAAGCCGAGATGGAATAAAGAAGCCGTGATGGAATGAAGAAGCCGAGATGGAATGAAGAAGCCGAGATGGAATGAAGAAACCGAGATGGAATGAAGAAACCGAGATGGAATAAAGAAGCCGAGATGGAATGAAGAAACCGAGATGGAATAAAGAAGCCGAGATGGAATAAAGAAGCCGAGATGGAATGAAGAAGCCGAGATGGAATAAAGAAGCCGAGATGGAAAAAGGAAGCTGAGATGGAATAAAGAAGCCGTGATGGAATGAAGAAACCGAGATGGAATGAAGAAGCCGAGATGGAATGAAGAAGCCGAGATGGAATGAAGAAGCCGAGATGGAATGAAGAAGACGAGATGGAATGAAGAAGCCGTGATGGAATGAAGAAGCCGAGATGGAATGAAGAAGCCGAGATGGAATGAAGAAGCCGTGATGGAATGAAGAAGCCGAGATGGAATAAAGAAGCCGAGATGGAATAAAGAAGCCGAGATGGAATGAAGAAGCCGTGATGGAATGAAGAAGCCGAGATGGAATGAAGAAGCCGAGATTGAATGAAGAAGCCGAGATGGAATGAAGAAGCCGTGACGGAATGAAGAAGCCGAGATGGAATAAAGAAGCCGTGATGGAATGAAGAAGCCGAAATGGAATGAAGAAGCCGAGATGGAATGAAGAAGCCGAGATGGAATGAAGAAGCCGAGATGGAATGAAGAAGCCGAAATGGAATAAAGAAACCTTGATGGAATGAAGAAGCCGAGATGGAATGAAGAAGCCGTAATGGAATAAAGAAACCTTGATGGAATGAAGAAGCCGTGATGGAATAAGAAGCCGTGATGGAATGAAGAAGCCGTGATGGAATGAAGAAGCCGTGATGGAATAAAGAAGTCGTGATGGAATGAACAAACCTTGATGGAATAAAGAAGCCGTGATGGAATAAAGAAACTTTGATGGAATAAAGAAACCTTGATGGAATAAAGAAGCCGTGATGGAATAAAGAAGCCGTGATGGAATGAAGAAGCCGTGATGGAATGAAGAAACCTTGATGGAATGAAGAAGCCGTGATGGAATGAAGAAGCCGTGATGGAATGAAGAAACCTTGATGGAATGAAGAAGCCGTGATGGAATAAAGAAGCCGTGATGGAATGAAGAAGCCGTGATGGAATAAAGAAACCTTGATGGAATGAAGAAGCCGCGATGGAATGAAGAAACCTTGATGGAATGAAGAAGCCGTGATGGAATAAAGAAGCCGTGATGGAATGAAGAAGCCGTGATGGAATAAAGAAACCTTGATGGAATGAAGAAGCCGCGATGGAATGAAGAAACCTTGATGGAATAAAGAAGTCGTGATGGAATAAAGAAGCCGTGATTGAATGAAGACGCTGTAATGGAATGAAGAAACCTTGATGGAATGAAGAAGCCGTGATGGAATGAAGAAACATTGATGGAATGAAGATTTAATTTTAAAAAATAAACGGGAGCATCATGTATCTCGACTGTGTTACTATCAGTGGCTTATTCTCTATGTTACCGCTGATACCGCCTGAACATATTAACGAAATACAAAAGGAAATGAAAATTTATTATATTTCTTTCATAATTATATTACACATTTTCTAATATTCTATTACACATTTCGTAGGCCAATATGATTTATTTGCTTTGATTTGTATTTATTAAAGCAAGGTTTTCCTATGGCCACTACAACGTTTATGAATGCAGCCGAAACTACTATTAAAAAATAGTACATGAAACCGCTAATCAGCAGCGGTACAGTTCTCTTCTCTCCGACTTAGAATGAATGACTTTGACATTAAAAAATTCCGTCAAAATAATGTGGCCAAGTTACCGCTAGAGGAATGCGGTTTCATGGGTTATTTTTAGCTCTAACCAATCAGAATCGTCACAAAGTGAAAGGGAAACTATGTCTGATTACCTGAACTTTATATTCCATTTATAACTACGTTATGCGCATCAGCATCTGTAGAAAGAACTTTTTCTGCTCTCTTATTGTCGCTCAATTCAGACACAAGAACGCTTATCTGGTTTGGCAATAATGTCAATTGAGAAATCATTCCTTCAGAACTTTGGAAACCAACCCAACAGTACTTTCAATGACAAAGTCATCCAGACGTGTTCGTCCCAAACAAGACGGATAGAGTTTACATATAAATAAGTAAGTATTTAAAATGTAGTGATGTCATTAGCAAATATTACTTCATGTTAGCCTACTGAATATAATGTTAATCTTTATTTATTATGTCAGCGGAAGCCCAGACCCTAAAACCAGTATACACCACTGGTTACTATGGAAGAAATGGAAAACATGATGTCGCGACACATTAAGACCTGAGGAGGTAGAGTAACCAATGTTATAATCGCAAACTCAGGTGAGATGCCCATATGCCTAGTCGTCTGGCATGGCAGTAATCAAAGGGAAGAGGAAGGTGCATGGGCATATAATTCATGGCAGAAAGAGAAAGGGTTAGAGGGTATGGACAGATTTTGGCTCCGTCAATTTCTAACGAATAGTCAGTCATGTAGAAAAATAGTAGAAATGGGCTGCAGAAATCATTGCTGCTTCCTTCAATATAACAAAGAGAACTCTACACCCATGGATGTAAAAAGAGGAGTAAGACAAGGATGATGCATCCTATCACCAACCTTGTTCAATCTATGCACTGAGCAAATCTTTAAAAACATCATAGAGATGCCAGGCCTACAAATTAATGGAAAGATAATCAATAACTAAGATATGCTGACGATACTGAACTACAAGCAGAAAATCCTAAAGATCTACAACAATTACTTAATGAGATAAACATGACAAGCAAAAAATATGGACTAGATATGAATATCAAAAAGACTAAAACTATGATCATAAACAAAGAAGATACTCAAAACCCACAAATGGATATCAAAATTGAAGTAATAGACCTGGAGACAGTTCAGAACTACAGGTACCTTGGACATACTATAACCAGTGATGGAAAATGTACAACTGAAATAAACAAAGAATAGGAATGGCATAAAGTAATTTTAATGTCATGAAGAACATACTAACATCAAAACAAATAACACCAGGGCTAGAGCTAAGAATAGCAAAATGTTACATCTTCTCAATATTCATATAGGGTGCAGAAACATGGACATTAGACAAGAAACAGAACAGATAATTGAAGCCTTTGAAATGTGGATAGGCCTATATAGAAGAATATGTAGAATTGGATGGAAGGAAAAGAAAACAAACGATGAAGCCTTAAAACAACTAAAAATGAAAAGAGAAGTACTAAGCACAATTCAAACAAGACAAATGCGATTTTTGGGCCATGTTAAAAGACACAACAGCCTACTAAAAGTAATCCTGGAGGAGAAAATACAAGGTAAAAGAGGCAGAGGCAGGCGAAGACTAACATGGACGAGTAACATCAAAAGATGGACAAATCAGCCTATGACAACCTGCACCATCAAAGCAAGAGACAGAGCAGAATGGCGCTCCATGGTAGCCAACCTTCGTTGCGGAGACGGCACTCGATGATGATGATGATAGGAAAATGGTGAGAATTGAGTGGAAGGAAAAGAAGACAAAGAAGGAAGGTACAAATCTGCTGAGAACGAAAGAAGAAGGAACTGCTTGACACGATTTGAAAAAAGACAAAATGTTGGACATGCGAAGAGACATACCACCCTTCTAATAGTCAACCTGGAGGGGAAGGTACGTGGTAGACGAGGCAGAGACAGGCCAAGACTAAAGTGGACTGATAATATCAAAAGATGGATAGGTGATCCTAAGACATCGTGCTTCATCAAGACAAGGTATGGAGTAAAACCACGCTCCGTGGTAGGCAACCTTCGATGTGGAGACGGCACTCAGGGATGATTCCTCTTAGTCCTAATTGAATTGTTATTGTAATGTGAAGTTCACGTCAATAGATTTATATTCGCTACATATTAGCCCTCGACCTCCTTTTCGTTTTTTGTACACAGTTCATATTTTGAGATGTTTTTGTTATTAAATTCAGCAGCGTGCAAGTGTTGCCTATTTTTTTGTTTGTTTATTTGTTTAATACAGTATGTGACATTGCTGGGGAGTCTGTGAACCTGCGCGTCCATATGATTTTTTTCGTACCGCAGAAGATGAATATCAAGAATATGAAGATAAAAGTTGGTACAAATTCTTTCTGTCTTCTTTCTTTCTTTCTTTCTTTCTTTCTTTCTTTCTTTCTTTCTTTCTTTATTTATTTCTTTATTTCTTTCTTTCTTATCTTTATTTCTTTCTTTCTTACCTTTCTTTCATATCTTTATTTCTTTCTTTCTGTCTTTATTTCTTTTTCCTACTTTTTTCCTTTCTTTCTTATCTTTCTTTCTTCTTCCTTTCAATCTTTCTTTCTTTTTTCTTTATTTTTTTCTTCCTTCCTTCCTTCCTTCCTTCCTTCTTTCTTTCTTTCTTTCTTTCTTTCTTTCTTTCTTTCTTTCTTCTTTCTTTTCTTTCTTTCTTTCTTTCTTTCTTTCCTTTTTAATCTTTTTCATCTTCATTTCTTCCTTTCTTTTCTTTTCTTTCTTAATTTTATCCTGGTAACTACATACAATCCATTCTTCTTAATTTTATCCTGGTAACTACATATAATCTAATCTTCTTAATTTTATCCTGGTAACTACATACAATCTATTCTTCTTAATTTTATCCTGGTAACTACATATAATCTAATCTTCTTAATTTTATCCTGGTAACTACATATAATCTAATCTTCTTAATTTTATCCTGGTAACTACATACAATCTATTCTTCTTAATTTTATCCTGGTAACTACATACAATCTAATCTTCTTAATTTTATCCTGGTAACTACATACAATCTAATCTTCTTAATTTTATCCTGGTAACTACATATAATCTAATCTTCTTAATTTTATCCTGGTAACTACATACAATCTATTCTTCTTAATTTTATCCTGGTAACTACATACAATCTAATCTTCTTAATTTTATCCTGGTAACTACATACAATCTAATCTTCTTAATTTTATCCTGGTAACTACATACAATCTAATCTTCTTAATTTTATCCTGGTAACTACATACAATCTATTCTTCTTAATTTTATCCTGGTAACTACATACAATCTAATCTTCTTAATTTTATCCTGGTAACTACATACAATCTAATCTTCTTAATTTTATCCTGGTAGTGACATACAATCTATTCTTCTTAATTGTATCCTGGTAGTGACATACAATCTATTCTTCTTAATATTTAGTTGCCCTGGATTATTCCCCTTTGCGAACTTAACTTGACTAAACGAAGTTCAAATTTCCGTCCGCCTGGATAGAACTAGACAATCGATATTATCTACACTGCGATCAGGAATCACCGAGAAATGATCGATATCTCGACACAAGATTCTGTGTTATTCCCTACATATATTAGTTAGTGAGAGGCCAAAAATGTACTTCCATGCACAATGCCCCCGCCATCTTGAGGTCAATGTCCTGTAATATTCTGTGGATGCTAGTGCCCAAACTCATCCAAACTTTGCATAATGATCAGGCTACACACGTGACTCATGCCATAGTCTCGTTTCTTTTGTTTTGGGTATTGTTTTTCCTGGAATATCGTTGTATCAAAGAGCCCGCCCAGCGGTGACGTCAGCCATTGGCTGCAAGGCAATCGAGTCCAATTGTTGGCTGGTCAGCATGACACCCATGGCAAATGCCGTGAATCATGGTAAGAATGTTATCGCTATCATATTTCCTGTGTGACGACTCAAGGTCAAGCTGAACTTATCGATCCCACAAGGACCCTGCCAGATAACAAAGAAGGTGTGTCATTCAGGAAGAATGGGCACAGCATTTAGCAGCTTCTTGTGTGGGCCATGTCAGCGGCCTGTTCCATCAAAAACGGCGTGCACAATGGTCAACCAGAGATCCTTTCACATTCATTCTGAAAGAAGTTACAACATTCAGCGTGGGAAATGTATGAAAATGAATATACATGTTAGCGCTGGTCTCCTTAATTCGTCTGTCCTGGTCTTGATAAAGGCTGAAATGTCAAAACATCGATTTTGTCTGTTAATGTGAGCGTACATAATACGTCTGAACATGTATTACGTCTTTCATCATGGCACATTCTGTATCAAATATTCTTTTGTGCGTTATATTTATTAGATTTGTTTGCCTGGATGCTTGCAACTCACATTTCTCTCTTTCATCACATGGCTATCACGTGATGTTGCAACATGTTCGACGTTTAACACTCCCGATCACTTGAATCTTTCAAATGAACCTTATTTATTTGATTTGTTATTGAAATTACTCCTTAGATGCTTTTTTATCTGCTTTTCCCCAAAGCAATTCACTGTATCGCTGGAGGGAAATGTAAATCTCGGGCTGGATCAGGTTGTGTTTTCCACACTTTATCGTCTGTCTTTATGATTAAACATTTGGTGCAACTCATTCTCATATCGGTTTCTACACAACGGGTTCTATCGCTGTACTTTATGAACCGTAATATCTGTTTCAACAAAATGAACTCTATTCCAGTACTTTACGAACCGTAATATATATTTCTACAAAATGGATTCTATTCCAGTTCTTCATGAACCGCATGATCTTTTTCTTCAAAATGAATTCTATCCCAGTACTTTATGAATTGTGAGATCTATTTCTACACAACAAATTCTATTCCAGTACTTTATGAATTGTGAGATCTATTTCTACACAACAAATTCTATTCCAGTACTTTATGAATTGTGAGATATATTTTTACACAACAAATTCTATTCCAGTACATTATGAATCGTGAGATCTATGTCGTCACAACAATGTCTATTCCAGTACATTATGAATTGTGAGATCTATTTCTACACAACAAATTCTATTCCAGTACATTATGAACGGTGAGATCTATTTCTACACAACAAATTCTATTCCAGTACATTATGAATCGTGAGATTTGAGCACAATCAGTTATCGAGACCATGATTGTCCGGTTCCGCTCCCGTGGCTTGTAGTCGTATTCATGCAGATTGCAGTTTTCCTCTAACAGAAAAGTAACAACAAATATGATCTTGTGGTTGTCTACTATTCTTGTCATATGGTGACGGCCTTGTAGTCGAAACGTTTAGCTATTTAATTTTATTCTGCAAAATTATAACACACAACTGCATGTGTTTTTCTTTCATTGCATCAAGCATACTCAATGTGGAGGGCCAGGTGGTCTAGAGGTACGACGCCGGCCCTAGGATAGGAAGGACCATGGTTCCAAGCCCACCAGAATCGGTGGTGATTTTGTTGCAAAATTAGGAAAATTGAATCCGCTTCTTTATAATGTTCCCTTCCCCTGATCTCTTGGCTAGTGAGATCCGATGTCTAGCCCTCTCGGATAACGCCAATAAACAGAAAATCCCGTGTACACTTGCGCACGTTAAAGAACCATTGACAGTTAAAATCTAAAAGAATAGACCTTAAATTTTGCCTCTTCCCGACAAAATAATCAGCAGAAATCTTCCAATACTGAGGGTACCAGGCCGTGCTACGGAGTTCGTGCACGTGGGTCAGAATTTTCCTCGGTTTTTCTCGAAATTCTCGAGGGAGATATCGGAGCACCTATGGGTTCGTCCAGTGTGCAGTGATGATTATCTTAATAACAATGACTAATAGCATGTACCGGAAAGTCAGCCACGTCAAGCAATCACCGGGCACAGAAGACAATCCTTTATGAAGAAACATGTTGGAGGCAAAGGCGCATCTCACAGCAGCAGAGCTAGAAGTTGTCTACGACCCAAAACTGATGGCTTGCGGCAGGATCGGTGAACCAGAACCATCCAGACTCTGCTCCATCTCTCTGTGGTGCCTCCATAAACGGACTAACCTGTCTAGTCTCGCCAAATGAATAGGGTTCGAGAAGGGAAAATAACCCTGTACTCAAAAATGTCGTGCTGAAGTCGGATGTGTTGGGCTGAAACGCGCAAATATAATTGTTTTACTGCAAGCCACAACACGACGCAGACACGCTCACTTAACGTCCCTTTAAGGATGGACGATGAAGAGTTGTGATCATTTAGTTATCGGAGGAACGCGAACACATGAAAGAACATGTTGGTTTTGGCAGGCAATGCATCACGAAAAGTACAATATGATACCTATTCGTACAAAAACGGCTATTTAAATAAGTAGGATTGTTTTTGTTTTTTTTTCTACGAGAGGCATAGATGACTCCAAATAAAAATGCAGTCTTACATAGAGGTCCGGAAAAATGAGTCAATCAAGATCAAACAATCGCTACAACCGGTTGTAATAAAGGTAAGGACGAAAGCATTAATCTGCAAGGTGCCAGTGTAACATAACTAGATAATAAAAGGGCTTCGAAGAAGAATACGAGGATGATTAGAAAAAGTAGAAAAAGAAGAGGAAATTGAAATGAAGATGGGCAAAATTGTAAAGAATACGAAGAGAAGAAAAAAGATGAAGACCAGAAGAAGAAGAAGAACAAGAGAAGTAGAAAAAGAGAGCAGAAAAAAGTGGGCGAAGCTGTAGTTGAAGAAGAAAAGATAGTAGTTGAAGAAGAAAAAGAAGATAAAAAATAGTAAAGAAAGGAAGATAAATAAAAGGTAAAAGAAGAAAAAGAAGTAGACGAATTATATGGCAGAAGTAAAGGATGGAAAAGAAGCTGTAAAAGAAGAAGAAGACATGAAAAAAAAGAGGAGGAAGAGGATAAAAAAGAAGAAGAAATTATAAAAGACCTATAAGAAGAAGAAGATGAAGTAAGAGAAAATATTCTGTAAGATCAAGTAGAAGAAGAAGCCCAAGATAAAAAAGAATACACAAGAAGAAGCATGAAAAGGAGAAAATGAAACAGAGAAGACGAAGCTTATGTGAAAGAAATTGAAGAAGAAGAAAAACGAAGATGACGATAATGGAAGCAAAAGATGTAAAACAAGATGTAACATATATGTAAACATTCAAGATGTAAAACAAGATGTAACATATATGTAAACATTCAAGATGTAAAACAAGATGTAACATATATGTAAACATTCAAGATGTAAAACAAGATGTAACATATATGTAAACATTCAAGATGTAAAACAAGATGTAACATATATGTAAACATTCAAGATGTAAAACAAGATGTAACATATATGTAAACATTCAAGATGTAAAACAAGATGTAACATATATGTAAACATTCAAGATGTAAAACAAGATGTAACATATATGTAAACATTCAAGATGTAAAACAAGATGTAACATATATGTAAACATTCAAGATGTAAAACAAGATGTAACATATATGTAAACATTCAAGATGTAAAACAAGAGGAAAATAAAAAGAAAATAAAAGGAAAAGAAAAGAAAACGAAGTGAAAGGAGGAATAGAAGGACGAAAAGAAGGAGAAGAAAAAGTATTCTAAGGCGGTGCTATCAAATTGTCGCCTGTCTGTTATGATGTGAGGTCATATCTCTCCAGGAAGGACATCCCTCCTTGACTTCTGTTATAGACGTTACAGACTTGGACAAACAGTTATAGTCAGCAATATACATTCATGGACAACATCATCAATGACAACGCCATGTAATATTTCTAGAGACTAGCTCCATTGACCATTACTCTAACGGGTTTAATAGCAAAAAAACATCGTAGGCCAAGAATCACAAAGACCTGCAATCACAAATCACATCACACTCCATAGTCATGAAATATTTAAATCAACAACTACTACTCGATTGTATCTAACTGTCTTTCTCTAACAGAACTTCTAAGTCCTTTAAAAACTGTCCAAGATGGACCCAAGTTTCTAAATCACTCTAAGTCTATCTAACTTCGTGCTTCTAACTTGTTGACTGAGCTTCCTACTTCAGTTTTAGCTTTATACTCTTCCTGTGCTGATGCCAGCCATCCTCTGTTTCGCCAGCGCAATCCCTGATCTCAACCTACGTCTTTTCTGTTCGAGGTACTGGCGGAAAACTGACCAATCTAATCCCATAGTTTGGCTCGTCGAATTTGGTCACGTGACTATAGCCTAATTACACGATCGCCTGATGGATGTCCTTCAAAACTGACCAGTGGCTGTATAACTCAACATCTCCCGGTCATTCCCTTGTTAACCCTTTTAACTTCCACGCTTTTAGTACATTGTTTAACCCTCTCAAACCAAAGATCTGGTACAAAAGTTAAAGACGAAGAAGATGTAAACTAAGAGGAAAATCGAAGGAGAAAGAAAAAGAAGTAAAAGGAGGATTATGTGCAAAACTATAAGGAGGAGTATAAGAAGAAGATAAATAATAGAAGGAGAAGGAAAAAAATAAGTAGGAGTAAAAAGTAAATGAGAGGCAATAGAAGGAGAAAGAGAAAAAAGTAGGAGTATGAGAAGAACAAAAAGAAAAATGAGGAGGAGGTGGCGGAGGTAGGGGAGGATGAGGAAGGGGGAAAGGATGAGGAGGTGGTGGGAGGATTATGTAGAGTCGGCATAGGTATATATTCGAAATGCAATAAGATATTAATATTTGTTCACCATATCTAGCGTACTCAGCAAGTCCATATCTCTCATACATTCATATATGCGCACGCGTGCATAATTTCTGAAGACATTTACAATAATAAATCGTTGCTTAAAGAACTGCCGTTGCTACAACAAAACATCGTGCAGCTCTTGTGTGTTTGAAGGAGATATAATGTACGTTCTCCAGGGAGCATTCGTTATTCCTTTTTATCACGTCCGGGTTGTGAATTCAAAACATACATCTCAAACGTGCCACTGTGCGAACACAATAACTGGCACAGCGATTACCAACTGGACACGAAGTTAACCACAAACACACGATTAGCGGTGACGTGTGTATGGCCATATCGCAATTCCAACACGGGGATCTTATAAATATTTGTGTAAACGTCCTTGACATCTAGATATTTAATAAAACTTGGGCCGGCTTTTCCCTAAAAGAATAAAGTTTGTTTAGAAAATATAACGAATACATAGCCCAATGTTGTGCTTAGAAACGCGTGCTGTATCATATAAATGATTCGGTTATTTCAAGGGTTCTAGAGTTATTCAAAGTCGTCGCCGCCCCCCAACTCCCTGGTTGCACGGAATCATAATTTACACTGAAGCTGCAATGACTGTGTCTTTTGTTTCGACATATCCGACTTCATAACGATATATTGTTTAAACACGCTAGCTTTCCTTTTCTAGTCTTAGTCACCTGACCTGCCTTATTAAACTTTAACCGGAGTTACTGGAATCTTGGTCAGTTTTGGTTCGATGCTCTTGATGCCAGCAGTGAGCTCTGAATGAGCTGCAGGTCATCCCTGAATCTACGATTCTTAGAAATTATTCATATTGACCTTCACCCCCATTTTCAAGATTTCAGAAGAGAGACAATCTTGTCTCTTTGAACAAGGGTCGTTGAGACTGACAGGTTTTTCCGCGTTAATTATAATCGATGGATAGTCAGCGCATGATAAAACTGCTGGGGGACGTATTGTAATTCTACTGGAGTATTCCCTACTCAACATAACGTATTTGGTGGATATGTAGAGTTCATCTTATTTACTTATATATCTGTGTATGTAGTGTTTATTATTCCTGCTGAAGGCCTAACGAGCCGCAACGTTATTCAATTGTGTTGCCCATTACTGTAAACATACGATTCTGTTTCTATTTATTTTTTAAAGTTCTCCTTTATAATCAGCTTTACCGCAGCTTCGCATTTTGATGTATTTATAAACCGTGACATTCCCGCCCCCCGCCCCCACTTTTGTACCTTCCAAAAATGGCTAACGATGTCGGACGACAGCGATTGGACGGAAAGGAGTCAAATGAACCTGACTGTTGGTGTCATGATCAATGAACCAAAACTGATCAAGATCTTATTCCATCATTTTACTGCTGTACTGTAAACATGCTAACTTGTTAGTCAGACAGGACGATATCGAAGAGGAAATGCAAACCCGGTATAAAATTACATCGCTAAAGCCGGATGTTTTCAAACGAAATGCGCTGATGTTGCAGCTTGCTGTGTACACGACAAATTACACCCAATTATCTTCTAGAGGCGGTCGACGGAGACGAAAATTAATGGTAAAACGAACGTCATCGAGAAAAGCGAGTCCTTTTCTCCGAAGTCAAGGTTGCTGCAAGGGAAACAAATCTCACAGAGTTGGTATACAACATACCAGCAACGGCGGACAGTGAGTTTTAACATGAGGAAGCATGGACATGAGACCAAAGGTTGACCTTTGACCTGATAATTTGCGACATAAACATGACTATAATTTGCGCTGTGTAATATAATTCCTTCAATTATTACCCCAAATTAGCATAATTATCATGACGTCATAATATCTTAGTTATTTACATTATAAGTTAAACATGGTTTTGTTGTTAATTAACGTCTCTTACAGTTTTGCTTAGTAAAGTAAAGTGCCCCGTCACGCCAAGTGGCGTATAGGGAATATGGTGTTTGTGACCATACATTTTACAAACCTTCAGCGCATGTTTTTTGGTGTAATGTGGTCGGTATTACGCCCGTGCCGCTTTACTTTCCCAGAAAAAAAAATCACATTTAAGGCTGGGTAAACCCGGAAGCAGTGGGTTGGGATCGAACCCTACCTCTTGTCCTTTGTAGTCCAGTTCACTAACCACTGAGCTATCGCGGCTCCCTAGATTTACTTAGGTTTCCTTTTAAATATAAAAACTGCGCAGTGATTCTTACAGTCGGCACTTTATAAATTCTTCTCCTCCTCAGCACCAGTTTTAATGTTTCAGTAAAAAGATAGAATGCCGTATGAGTTGTCGCTCTTTTGTTGTCATGGAAACAGGGAGGTAATAGTTAAAATGGCCTACCAAGTTATCTTACACATTGCAAGGTCTATAGATGTCGTTGTACGGTTGCAGTAAGTTTGACTTTCATAGATATTGAAGTCTATTTTTCTATTAGTAACGACTTGAGTTATTGGAACTATATCACAGCTATACTAGGGAATACGGTGGCTAACTGTACACTGGCATTTCACTCATTGAGCTGGAATGTGATTGTATTATGTATTTTGATAATAAAATATTATTCGAGGAGTCGTGGCCTCCATTGCTTCCTCTGATTATCCGCCTTTGCGTGTGGGCAAAGTGAGACACGATACATGATGCTTGTAATCCACAATAGGTAACTAGCAATGGACTGAAATATTTCGACAGGATCGCCTGCAAAACTGATGCGATTAGTTAGTTCCCACTTGAAGACACCGGAAGCCGTGATAGCTCATTTATTAGTGAACTGAACCACAAAGGACAGGAGGCTTGGGTTCCATCCTGATCGACGCCCTCCGGGATCATCCATCTTTAAATTTGTACCGGAATTTTTGCTGGGAAAGTAAAGTGGCACGAGTTAATACCGACCACATTACCCCACAAATTATGTGCGGAAAGTCTATACAAAATTATGGTCACTAACACCATATCTCCTGTGTGTTACTTGGACCTTATTATGAGGGAAGTAAAGAATAGTGACACTGTGACCTTCCAGGCATGTCGTAAGAGGCGACTAAGGAGGTTGATCGACAGCTTGATAAACTGTCATTGTAAAAAGTATTGTTATGGAAACAGAGTCAATAGCAGTGATCTCTGCAATACGTGCCACCTTGGCACGCACGGTTTCTGTTTTTGAGATTGTGGTTCTGCCGTATGTGCCGTCTTCGTCTCGAAAGAACAATAGATAGAACACCATATTCCCAATACATGGCGTGACAGGGTTCTTTACTTTACTCCTTTTCAGCATCGTTTTTGTTTGCGTCATCTAAGACTGGTTCTTTTCTCTTTTTTTGGTGACAGTTGAAGACCTTTCGGTGGAAACGTTCATTATTTAGTCTTGCCTTGTTTATGAGCCTGAAACATCCTATCTGCGGCCTGGAACACAACAATAATTATTAAGTGAACAAAAAATTAGTTCGATTACAGACTGACATGAGTGAAGGACAACACAAAATCAAGTCCCGGTTCAGTAGACCTTGTGCTGGAACAATGGACAAAACACAACAATATAAACACAAAAATATAAACACAAGAATTATAGTTTGGCATAACTTATGAAGACTTTTGCTGAAACGTTGTAGTTTGTCTTGTCTATTAGTTTAGCTGCTACATACCATGTTTCAAACATTTACATTACATGCAGCAACTGAGGTCCGGCTTGAAACGTATATTATTCATCGACGGAAAAAATATGAGTACCTCCGAAGTCGGAGTTATCTGCCTGTGCGGCGAGGGACCCCTGTGCACACGGCTGCACCCATTAAAATGGATTAACACGCAAAATTCAGTTCCTAGTTTCTAAGGACTTCGTCAGAGGTAAAAGCTGGCGAATGAAAAAAAAAGTATGTAGCAACTTGTTTACAGAGTATGATCCACGCCCCAGCTAACAATGTTCTATCGACCCAGTTGGAACAAAGAAACGGTTGATGGCTCGTTGAGTTTGAGAAAGCATTAAGAGCGAAATAGATTTGTGACCCGCCATTTCAAGCTGCTGCGGCATAGTACGGTGACGGTACAACTTGAGTTGTGGTTGTGTGAGGTCAACCCACATTTCATCAACAGGTTTGCCTGAGTGAACTAAATGTGTTGTTTGACAACAAAGGAAATGTTTCCCCTTTTTTTCCTTGCGTTTGCCATCTATCACCTCTGGCGTAGTCCCCCGAGACAGAAAACTTAATTTTGCGTGTTAATCCATTTTTCCTTGACAGCCATGTGCACATGGTTCCCTCGCCACACAGGCAAATAACTCCGTCTTCGGAGGTACTCATATTTTTTTTTCCGTCGATGAGTAATTTACGTTTCAGGCCGTGCCTCGCTGCTGAGATCATGTGTTGTTGCCGCAGAGAGAAATCACAAATAAAAACCCCAACTGGTGCAGCCGGGATTAGAAGCCAATAGCGTGGTGTACACTCTTACAAGGTATAGTGACAGCTTTATACAAAAGGGAGACATCAAAATACCGACGTTTCGACCAACATGCGACCTTCTGCAGAGAACGAGAACAACAAGCAACGATGAAGCATACATAATAACAACTACATCTAGAATGATTGGGACAGGTAAGTTAAGAAGTGGACCGAGGGATAAGAGATGTGATGATGATATGAGAGAGAGAGAGAGAGATGTGCAACGTGTTGGAGGATAGGTCAAATGTGGAAATGTAAAGGTATAAGTAAATATAGAGAAATGATTATATATAAAAATGAGACACTTTGTGGTTAGAACCCGTTCGCTCACAGTGAAAGATGGTTGTCACAGTGAAAGATTGTCACAGTGAAAGATGATTGTCACAGTGAAAGATTTTCACAGTGAAAGATGATTGTTACAGTGAAAGATGGTTGTCACAGTGAAAGATGGTTGTCACAGTGAAAGATGGTTGTCGAATGCCAGTGGAAGAGCTTATTGGGCAGTCGGTATGTTTCGGGTTAACGTACACTCCTACTTGCTACCAGCTTTACCGCATCACTGCATTTATTTACACGCCCCCCTCCCCCGCCCAGAAACCAGATACACAATGTCAACACCCAATGGATCAATGATCGGCATCACGTCACCAGCCTACTTACCCAGATAAAAAAAAAAAAAAAAAAAACTAACTCTGGTACCAGTTTTCAAAGGCTTGGTGACCCTCGATGTCATCTCGGTTCATCCACATCGGACAATAGAAATCGGGCCTTTCTAATAGAATTCTAAAGCTTACTTCCGCTATGACGTATGTGTTAGCTCCGGTGTCCTGTTTTGCCACTTCTTTTTGATTGCAGTAAAGATATACTGGTTAAAGTGGCCTTGTGTCAAACGACAAATTGTTGTATAATGTTTCATCATTAAACTTGCACGAGACATGTGAAATAAGAGAATTGTAATGTACTAGTGGGAACATGATGATGATGAATATACTAGTGAGAACATAATGATGATGATGAATGTACGAGTGAAAACATCATGATGGTGATGAATGTATTAGTGAGAACATCATGATGGTGATGAATGTACTAGTGAGAACGTCATGATGGTGATGAATGTACTAGTGAGAACATCATGATGGTGATGAATGTATTAGTGAAAACATCATGATGGTGATGAATGTATTAGTGAGAACATCATGATGGTGATGAATGTATTAGTGAAAACATCATGATGGTGATGAATGTACTAGTGAGAACGTCATGATGGTGATGAATGTATTAGTGAGAACATCATGATGGTGATGAATGTATTAGTGAGAACATGATGATGATGATGATGAATATACTAGTGAGAACATCATGATGGTGATGAATGTATTAGTGAAAACATCATGATGGTGATGAATGTATTAGTGAGAACATCATGATGGTGATGAATGTATTAGTGAAAACATCATGATGGTGATGAATGTACTAGTGAGAACGTCATGATGGTGATGAATGTATTAGTGAGAACATCATGATGGTGATGAATGTATTAGTGAAAACATCATGATGGTGATGAATGTACTAGTGAGAACGTCATGATGGTGATGAATGTACTAGTGAGAACAACATGACGAAGATGCATGTACTAGTAAGAACATCATGATGGTGATGAATGTACTAGTGAGAACAACATGACGAAGATGCATGTACTAGTAAGAACATCATGATGGTGATGAATGTACTAGTGAGAACAACATGACGAAGATGCATGTACTAGTGAGAACATCATGATGGTGATGAATGTACTAGTGAGAACAACATGACGATGATGCATGTACTAGTGAGAACATCATGATGGTGATGAATGTACTAGTGAGAACAACATGACGATGATGCATGTACTAGTGAGAACATCATGATGGTGATGAATGTACTAGTGAGAACAACATGACGATGATGCATGTACTGGTAAGAACATCATGATGGTGATGAATGTACTAGTGAGAACAACATGACGATGATGCATGTACTAGTGAGAACATCATGATGGTGATGAATGTACTAGTGAGAACAACATGACGAAGATGCATGCACTAGTGAGAACATCATGATGGTGATGAATGTACTAGTGAGAACAACATGACAGTGATGCATGTACTAGTGAGAACATCATGATGGTGATGAATGTACTAGTGAGAACAACATGACGATGATGCATGTACTAGTGAGAGCATCATGATGGTGATAAATGTACTAGCGAGAACAACATGACGATGATGCATGTACTAGTGAGAACATCATGATGGTGATGAATGTACTAGTGAGAACATCATGATGGTGATAAATGTACTAGTGAGAACAACATGACGAAGATGCATGCACTAGTAAGAACATCATGATGGTGATGAATGTGCTAGTGAGAACAACATGACGATGATGCATGTACTAGTGAGAACATCATGATGGTGATAAATGTACTAGTGAGAACAACATGACGATGATGCATGTACTAGTGAGAACATCATGATGGTGATGAATGTACTAGTGAGAACAACATGACGATGATCATGCACTAGTATTAAAATTATTCATGAAATCTCTACAGTGGTATGAAGAGTGTCCAGGTGGCTGGGTAGTCTAGAGCGCCGGCCTCAGCACTGGAAGGACCCGGTTTCACAGCCCACCATAAGCAGTAGTGAGTTTTCAAAAACAGGAAAAAGTAATCCGTGGTTTCTTTATGAAGTTACCCTCCCCTGATCTGTTGGGTAGTGAGATCCAATGTCCAATCCTCTCAGATAACGACAATAAATAGGAGGCCCCGCATACACTCGCGCACGTTAAAAAACCCTTGGCTAACATCGAAAATAGTAGGCCATAAATATGTGTCGCTGCCCGGGCAGGATTGTCAGCAGGAACCTGGCCACACCGTGTCCTCCAGGCCGTCCTACGTGCACCTGGGCCAGGGTTCTCCTCTGATTTTCTTAAGGGGGACATCGAAGCACCTATGGGTTCGTCCGGTGTGCGGTGATGATGAACCTAACAACAAACAAACGAATAAAGTCCATTTGCGTTGTCAGTGCGGAGTGATGTGTGACAGATTACCTTCTGTCCCAAGCATGAGGGACCACCCTCCAACAACCCTCCAACCACCCCCCCAACAACCCTCCAACCACCCCCAACAACCCTCCAACCCCCAACCACCCTTCAACCCCCAACCACCCTCCAACCACTCTCCCAACAATCCTCCAACCACCCCCCAACAACCCTCCAACTACCCCCAACAACCCTCCAACCACCCCCAACAACCCTCCAACCACCCCCGAACAACCCTCCAACCACCCCCCAACAACCCTCCAACCACCCCCCAACAACTCTACAACCACCCCCCAACAACCCTCCAACCACCCCCCAACAACCCTTCAACAACCCTCCAACAACCCTCCAACCACCCCCAACAAACCTCCAACCACCCCCCAACAACCCTTCAACCACCCCCCAACAACCCTCCAACCACCCTCCAACCACCCAACCACCCCCAACAACCCTCTAACCACCCAACAACCCTCCAACCACCCTCCAACCACCCCTCAACAACCCTCCAACCACCCCCCCAACAACCCTCCAACCACCCAACAACCCTCCAACAATCCTCCAACAACCCTCCAACAACCCCCCCAACAACCCTCCAACCACCAACCGCACCGCCAGCAACCCTCCAACCACCCCCACCCCCAACAACCCTCCAACCACCCCCCCCAACAACCCTCCAACCACCCCCCAACAACCCTCCACCCCCCCCCCCACAACCCTCCAACGACCCCCCCCCAACAACCCTCCAACCGCCCCCGCCAACAACCCTCCAACCGCCCCCGCCAACAACCCTCCAACCACCACCACCCCAACCACCCAACAACCCTCCAACCACCCCCCAACAACCCTCCAACCACCCCCCAACAACCCTCCAACCACCAACCGCCCCACCCCAACAACCCTCCAATCACCCCCACAACAACCCTCCAACCACCAACCGCCCCCGTCAACAACCCTCCAACTAATAACCCTCCAACCACCAACCGCCCCCGCCAACAACCCTCCAACCGACCCGCCAACAACCCTCCAACCACCCCCCAACAACCCTCCAATCCCCAACCGCCCCCTGCCAACAACCCTCCAACAATCCCCCCAACAAACCTCCAACCCCCAACCGCCCCCGCCAACAACCCTCCAACAATCCCCAATTACCCCCCTTTCCCCAACAACCCTCCAACCACCCTCCAACCCCCCCCCCCCACAACCCTCCAAAACCCCCCCCCCCCCTTTTCCCCAACAACCCTCCAACCACAGCTTAAGGCTAGCATGTACTGAATGTGAACATTTGACAGGTACATTAACCCTACTTCGTATATCACGTCATCTCTTGGCTGTACTTACCAGTGCCAACTCACAAAGGAAGACCAAACATTTTTGCCACCTGAGGCCAGGACTTCTACCATTTCTTTTCACCTGATCTCCCCCTCATTTTCGTGGCAATACTTTACAGGATATCACCTGCATGAACCATCACCCCCCTCCCCCAATCACCTCTCCACGTATTTACACCTCTACCGAGTCATGTTAGAATTAACCAATTAAAATTTTATTTGGTCACACTTAATACACCGACATTACTTCCTGGCAAGTCTGAAGTCTGCAAGAATCCCCTCCTGGTTAAATATTCATTGCTCAGATTGCACAAATGAATATTACAAGATCTAGATGTCAATAAAGATAAAAACAGCCAACTATGTCTCTTTCATCTCAAAATTATGATTTCGTTTATAGGGCTTACCGCTAGGGGCATTATTTATATATTGTTTTTTTTGTTTGTTGTTGTTGGTTACTCAAATATAATGTTTCTACCGTTTACCTTTCAAATCCCTACTTAGCACAAAACTTCAACAAATATTTGACACGTCGCTTGTTTTGGTGCCACTTAAGATCATCCCAAGTGTTCTCAATTATTCTCATCTATTTCCACCTCTCTTTTACAAAATATAATCTTGCCTTCCTCTTTGTATACTTTCCCGTGGATTCTGTGGTGTAATCATTTGTTGACTTAATTCAGCAATATTTGTTCTTTGAGCGCCATACTATTTGTCGCATCTTTTTGTCCACTGATGTATATGTGGCACGTTCCAATAGTTTTAAAATTAATCATTGTCGCATGGCTGTCCTCTCTGCGCAAATATCCATTAGTGAAAGTCTGTATCTTCCTGATTGACGTTTATGTTGTTGTCCATGTTTCACAGCTATAGTGTATGACTACTGCCACTCTTACCTAACTTCTCGTCTTCAATGCCCGGCGTTAAAAGGAAGTTAAACTGGCGTTGATGCGCTGTTTTATGGTTAACGACGATCCCAAATGATTACACCTTCTACCAAATACATTCGACTCCAGCAAGATGTTTGTGAGTAGCCAGCTATCTTCTCACTTCCATCAATATTCGCTTAGCCACACTGGGTTGGTCTTTGCCCAGGCCTATGTCGGGGTGGCGGGTAGTGTCACGCTGTATCTTGATTAGTTTTGGTTCACTGATCCTGACGCGTGTAGTAAGTTCTAAGTCGTCACTTCCAAACCGTCCACAGTAGAACCGGCGCTACATTGGAGATGGCATCTTTCTGTATCTAACTGGAAATGTCCCATGTTAATTCCATGCTTCCTAGTGCAAAGAAGTCATCTTTCGCTTCATTATCCTCTTTGTAGTATCATTCTCTGTTCCTCCTCCTCTGCCTTATCACCGCCTAGAATCGTGCAGGCCACTACGTCTTACAGAATTATACCTCAATGTACTATCCGGTTATTTCTGACTGTATTCATTAACATGATTTGGATCTTTCCTTTATTTGTTTTCTGTCCTAGCTGATGTGACCTCTCATCGGGATATATATATATATATATATGCACATATTCTATGCTACTTTATTACCAACGTCTCATCTACACTACACGCTACTTTATTGCAACTTCAACTTTGGATGACTTTTGTGTCAAATTTTGCAAAAAAATACACTATCTTGACATTTTAGTTAACCTCTGAGTTTTTAAAATAATGCTAACATGAACCCTAAGAGTCATATCTCTCTCATGAACTTAACCTGCCCCCGATTTAGTTTATCAACCTAATTTCTGGACATGTGACTGTCAAGTCAAGTTTACATCTATTCCCCCACCTTTGGAATAACAGATAAAATTGTCCATTCCCAAGGCTTGCTACAAACTGTTTCTATGATTGCTTTATATGTATGATGCTGATATCATCTGCGTAATTTAAGGGTAACAAATAATATATCCAACCCAAGCGATACCCTCACTCTATGATGTATGGCACATGGCCAGGGACACCTGACCATGCGGCTGCCGGTGTGGAAATTAGAAACAAAAACTGTTCACACAAAATTGAGTTCCTCGGGACTTGGCTAAAGATACAAGGCTGACGTAGACAAACGAGCAACAATAATTTCAAATGATAGGTGAGTGGCAATTTTAATAAAGACTTAGATTCATTCATCCATCTACCTACCTACCTACCTACCTACCTACCTACCTACCTACCTACCTACCTACCTACCTACCTACCTACCTACCTACCTACCTACCTACCTACCTACCTACCTACCTGCCTGCCTACCTACCTACCTACCTTCCTTCCTGCCTGCCCGCCCGCCTATCTATCTATCTATCTATCTATCTATCTATCTATCTATCTATCTATCTATCTATCTATCTATCTATCTATCTATCTATCTATCTATCTATCTATCTATCTATCTATCTATCTATCTATCTATCTATCTATCTATCTATCTATCTATCTGTCTATCTATCTGTCTGTCTGTCTGTCTGTCTGTCTATCTATCTATCTGTCTATCTATCTATCTATCTATCTATCTATCTATCTATCTATCTATCTATCTATCTATCTATCTATCTATCTATCTATCTATCTATCTATCTATCTATCTATCTATCTGTCTATCTATCTGTCTGTCTGTCTGTCTGCCTGTCTATCTATCTATCTATCTATCTATCTATCTATCTATCTATCTATCTATCTATCTATCTATCTATCTATCTATCTATCTATCTATCTATCTATCTATCTATCTATCTATCTATCTATCTAATCTATCTATCTATCGATCGATCCATCCATCCATCCATCCATCCATCCATCCATCCATCCATCCATCCATCCATCTGTCCGCACGTCTGCCTGTCGGTCTATATCTCTGTCAGTTCATCAATCAGGTGTTGCGAATTATTTGACAACAATGTCAGCATGTAGAATAGTGCAGCTTTGCTTGGGCAATGTCCACGTAGGCTCTTGCTGATATAAGGACCTCGTGGGAGTAGATCTTGTCTTTCTTCAGGTTAGGACATTAAACTAATGTCCAACAATTTTGAAGGCCTCAGAGTAGTAACAACCCTCACTTGTCCAGTTCTAAGTTGAATCACTGTGCTTCCATCTTTCCTGTGTGGCAGACTGATGTTATTTAGAGCCTCTACATATTTGACCTGCCGGTCCAAATGGCTAACAATTTATCCACTCTTCCTTCAATTTGATATCAAGGATCCGCCTAATGGTATCTAGACTAACAAATTTGCTACGTTGGTGTTTTCACAATCCTTCTATAGCAAGTGGGTCTGTTCTTTTTACCTTTATTCTTTACTTTTCATTTATATCTTTCTTCTTTTTTTTTCTTGTTTAGCGCCCCCATTCTTCTTCTGACGGAATCAAGTTTGTGTTGCATTGAGCGCCGCAAGATTTTCGTTTGAGAGTGATTAATTTCAGCTCTCTAGTGTAGGTCGTTATGCATAATTCAAATTGAGGTTCAATTCTGAGAATTGTGCGTTCGTGCCACTGAGTTCATGTACTATTGGTCGTTTCAAATCTAAATGTTCACGATTAACATGAAATATCTCCTCTTTCCCTGCACTTACAAACTTGATTTTTTGCATCTGGCCTTGTTTTTCCAAGGTCCCACCGATTTCACAAAATTTAATGATGTAGGAAGTATGCTTCATCATGAAGCAGCACTTTCCTTTGATCTCAGTGAATTTACGGATCTTTTTGCTCCTGGAGAAAATAATTTACCGTACATTAATGGAAATCAGCTTCTCGACATAGGCGTCTCTACACAACTTGAAAGTTGGAGGCGTTTATCAACTGTTTACTTTCTATTGTTTACTTTCTTTAAAATACTATGAGAAT
Source organism: Megaustenia siamemsis (assembly GCA_032433765.1). Classification (NCBI taxonomy): domain Eukaryota; kingdom Metazoa; phylum Mollusca; class Gastropoda; order Stylommatophora; family Ariophantidae; genus Megaustenia; species Megaustenia siamemsis. Next base: position 10,364,965 of record JAVIAB010000051.1, on the reverse strand, counting down.
GTCAATGTTATAGCCTTTACAGACGGTCTAAAACAAATCAGCGTATAAACAGTTCCATTAATGAAAACTATTTAAACAATATACATGTACAACAAAGAATACATTTAAAAAAATTAATTATCCGTTGCGAGCGATAACGAGCATGACATATCAAGCAAAGTTATTGTTTATGGGTGCGCATGTGACTAAAGAGTCCGATGTAAGCACGGGATCCTCTTCACTGTAAAGAGCTACATTGTTCGTTTTATGTCTTTCCATGTGACTTTCATTATTTTACGTAAACAAGACATATGAAAGTGATTTAGTTTCTTTGCATGCCTGCAGTACACATATCAAGAATCTTTACATTTTCAAAACGTTATCAACTTTAGCTAAAGATTGATCATGCGGACATATAAAAACGTCCATTATTATTTCATTTATTCTGAATCAGAGGAGTCTAACATATTGATTACTAATCTGGGCTGAACGAACGATAGTCCATCTTTTTTCCAATAGTCATTTTCTTCTTTTAAGACATGATCTTCACATTTGCACCAAAAATCTTTGTCAATCTGTGATAGAGCAGCATATGTCAGTCCTTTTATATCGCATAGTTTAAAACTTGTATTCTCAGCTGCCACCTGCCCTTTAATTTTTGCCCAAACGAGTTCAATGGGGTTTAATTGTGGATGATAAGGGGGCAGTCTCAAGCACGTATGACCATGCTGTTGAATGATTTTGTCTATTTGGAATACTTTGGTCTTTTGCGATTTCTTAACAAGTGACAGTAATTCAGGTTTCAAAAATCCCTCGTTAAATGGAATTCCTTCCTTTCTTAGCCAAATCTTTATAACATCTTTTGTACTGGTAGATGTAGGAATTTTGTCTTCTTCTGCCACAGCGTTGTGGTACGACGCGTTGTCCATTACCAGACAGGATGGTCTGTCTAGAATTGGAAGAAGAGTATTTTCAATCCACTCTCTAAATATATGGCCATTCATCTCGGTGTGATAGTCCCTGTTGTCAGTATAATTAGAGGTGAATATAAGTTCTGCATTTTTCACCAACCCTTCTTTTCGGCTGCCTGCATGTGCCATTATAATACGCTGTCCTTTTCCAGTGGGTACACATCTTTTAATACTTCCATCTGATAACTGCCATTCCTTTGCACTTGTGTGGTGAGAATTTATCCAAGATTCATCTAGAAATACAATATCATAACCTTGGTTACGCATTTCCCGTACTTCACGTAAATATTTACTCCTCATAGAAACTAAGTGCGGCTTCTCGCAGATGACATTTCTACCACTATCGTACTTTCTAAACGTAAAACCGATGCTTCTAACAGTTCTCCATAATGTTGTTTTGGACACAACAATGTCATTTTCTGCTCTCAGTCGAATTTTCAGTTTTCTTAAAGTCACAGTTTCTTTGGAATCGAACATTTTACAAATTGCTCTTCTAATCACTTCCTTGTCAAAACTATCTACTACTTTCTTTCTTCCTAGCGTCCTAGTCTTGATTGAACTGGACACTCCGTTAGCTTTAAGCACTTGTTTGAAAAAGCGTTTGCTTATACCCAATGCGTGAATAGTTCTCTTTTCTGGCTTTGAGATGCTTCGATACAGTTTTCCACGCTTAGCTTCTATGCAAAAATATTTATACACCTTTATTGCCACTGATTGCAATGTAAGGAACTTTACTTTTATACCCATTGACTAACAGATCACAAATTTAACGAAATTACCCAATAATTAGGATACGCCGTTGCACATAAATCACAACAAAACGACAGGAAATGGGATGCACCGGATATAAAATTATAACTATGACGCGTTTTATGTGTTTTTTAGTGCTTAAAACAGGGAAATTGGCGCGCATTACGTTCAAGATGACAAGTCCGTGGGTGCTCACTCATATGAAGCGGTAATTCCTCCAAATATATGGTTTGAGCAAAATGCCTTAAATTTGTATACTTCAAATAAAGAATATTTAAAACTATACGTTTGTTGGTGAGGAAATGAATGTACTTCTTGGGACCAAAAAATCACAAGACCATATGCAAAATTTCAGCATTGTCAATCAATTGGTTGCAGAGATATGGAATTTTAAACACCTTCAAAATATTTTGAAACGACCAATAGCTGCGATTGTTTCAGTGAATCAAGCTGGTGAATAAGTGCTTTCTTGTCAAGTCCTCATTCTACGTCTACGCTAAACTACGTCATGGATTTGAAAGTTGTTCCATAACCGTCTAGGATGTGTTCGGCCGCTCATTACTTCCAGCTCTTGCATGCGGATTGTAGCTGTGCCAACTCAACTGAATGTTCTACTTTAAGGATTCTGAGTCAGCGCTTTGTTGTTCGTGCATCTGGCTGTTGCCTATTCAGTTAATCAAGTCATGTGAGAACATCTATTGTTGTCAAACGATGTGCTTACTACGTCATTCATGATGGGCAGATCGTAGATTCATAGCGTTCTAAAACACATAGGACGAGATGAAGATTTCGATGACGTTTGTGACTCTGCAGTCATGATGTGACTGCCGGATCTTCAAGTCAAGAGGGGTGTTGTGCCTAAATTCATGGGAGCTACAAGGGGAACAAGAAACGACATGTGAACTGGAATAGATCTACCATAACTGACAGTCCCAGTTAGCGAGATAAACATCATAGCTTTATTAATCCATTGACTTAAGGGCGACGTGCGATGAAGCTAATCCTTGACTAACTACTCTTCATTATATTCTCCCCATTTTGTGTAACCTCTCTATTCTACTCTACAGTTTCACCCCTCTTGCGTAACCCCTCTATTCTACTTTTCATTTATTCTACTCTACAGTTTCCCCCCTCTTGTGTAACCCCATTTATTTTACATTGCAGTATCCCCCCTCTTGTGTAACCTCTCTATTCTACTTTACAGTATCCCCCCCCCTCTTGTGTAACCTCTCTATTCTACTTTACAGTATCCCCCTCTTGTGTAACCTCTCTATTCTACTTTACAGTATTCCCGATCTTGTGTAACCTCTCTATTCTACTTTACAGTATCCCCCCTCTTGTGTAACCTCTCTATTCTACTTTACAGCCCCCCCCCCCCAACTTGTGTAACCCCTCTATTCTACTTTTCAGTTCCCTCCCTCTAGTGTAACCCCTCTATTTTACTTTACAGTTTTCCCTCTCTAGTGTAACCCCTCTATTTTACTTTACAGTTTTCCCTCTCTAGTGTAACCTCTCTATTCTACTTTACAGTTTTCCCTCTCTAGTGTAACCTCTCTATTCTACTTTTCAGTTCCCTCCCTCTAGTGTAACCACTCTATTTTACTTTACAGTTTTCCCTCTTTAGTGTAACCTATCTATTCTACTTTACAGTCCCCCCCCCCTTTGTGTAACCTCTCTATTCTACTTTACAGTCCCCCCTTACTTGTGTAACCCCTCTACTCTACTATACAGTTTTCCCTCTCTAGTGTAACCTCTCTATTCTACTTTACAGTTTTCCATCTCTAGTGTAACCCCTCTATTTTACTTTACAGTTTCCCCTCTCTAGTGTAACCTCTCTATTTTACTTTACAGTTTTCCCTCTCTAGTGTAACCTCTCTATTCTACTTTACAGCCCCCCCCTCCCCCAACTTGTGTAACCCCTCTACTCTACTTTACAGTTCCCTCCCTCTAGTGTAACCTCTCTATTTTACTTTACAGTTTTCCCTCTCTAGTGTAACCCCTCTATTTTACTTTACAGTTTTCCCCCTCTAGTGTAACCCCTCTATTTTACTTTACAGTTTTCCCTCTCTAGTGTAACCTCTCTATTCTACTTTACAGTTTTCCCTCTCTAGTGTAACCTCTCTATTCTACTTTTCAGTTCCCTCCCTCTAGTGTAACCCCTCTATTTTACTTTACAGTTTCCCCTCTCTAGTGTAACCTCTCTATTTTACTTTACAGTTTCCCCTCTCTAGTGTAACCTCTCTATTCTACTTTACAGCCCCCCCCCAACTTGTGTAACCCCTCTATTCTACTTTTCAGTTCCCTCCCTCTAGTGTAACCCCTCTATTCTACTTTTCAGTTCGCTCCCTCTAGTGTAACCCCTCTATTCTACTTTACAGTCCCCCCCCCTTTGTGTAACCTCTCTATTCTACTTTACAGCGTCCCCCCCCAACTTGTGTAACCCCTCTATTCTACTTTTCAGTTCCCTCCCTCTAGTGTAACCCCTCTATTCTACTTTTCAGTTCCCTCCCTCTAGTGTAACCCCTCTATTCTACTTTTCAGTTCCCTCCCTCTAGTGTAACCCCTCTATTCTACTTTTCAGTTCGCTCCCTCTAGTGTAACCCCTCTATTCTACTTTACAGTCCCCCCCCCCTTTGTGTAACCTCTCTATTCTACTTTACAGCCCCCCCCAACTTGTGTAACCCCTCTATTCTACTTTTCAGTTCCCTCCCTCTAGTGTAACCCCTCTATTCTACTTTTCAGTTCCCTCCCTCTAATGTAACCCCTCTATTCTACTTTACAGTCCCCCCCCCCCCCCCCTGTGTGTAACCTCACTACTCTACTTTACAGTTCCCTCCCTCTAGTGTAACCCCTCTATTTTACTTTACTTTTTCCCCTCTCTTGTGTAACCCCTCTATTCTACTGTCCATTCTCTCCCCTCATGTTTAACGTCTCGATTCTTCTTTACAGTCTTTCTCTACTACTTTTTTTTACCCCCTCTATTATTCTTTTTCGTCTACTCTTTCTTGTTTCACCCCTCTATTCCTCTTAATAATCTCCCTTTCTTCTATAACCTCTCTATTTCTCAATACAGTCTCCCTCTCTTGTTTAATCCCTCTATTTCTCACTATAGTCTCCCTCTCTTATTTAACACATAAAAATTATCCTTTACAGTTCCTATCTTCTTTACGTAACACGATCTTCTTCACACTGTCCCTTCTTTATAAAACCACTTACCGGGCAAACAATACACTCAACTCGCCCACAACTAGAAGCAATATGGACATTTATAGCAGCGAACGCAAAACTATGGACATTTATAGTAGTAAACACACAACTATGCACAATTATAGCAGTGAACACAAACATGATTCTCGCATCATGGATTTCCCTCGAACAAATTGTTTATGAACTTGACCCTGTATTATTTGACACGACTAAACAGGAGTTTATATGGCTGTGAAACATGGAGAACAACACAGATGACATTCATGAAGATACAGACCTTCATTAATGGATGCTTGCGTAAAATAAAAGGATGGAAATGGTTTGACAAAATTGCTGACATAGAATTATGGAAAAGTACCTGTCACATACCAGTGGATGAAGAGATACAGCGAAGACGATGGCGCTAAATAGGACACACACTGTGAAAATCAACTGAGAGTATTATACAACAGGCCCTTTTTTTTGAATCCCCAAGGAAAAGAAACAAAGATGAAGACCAAAATATTCTTGGAAAAGACAGATAGAAGCAAGATCAAGATGGTGGGGAAACATTTAATGATCTTAAAAGAATGACAAGAAACAGAACGGCTTGGATAGTGTTTGTTGAAGACCTATGATCCACAGGGAGGTGAACGAAAGAAAGAAAGAAGAAGAAGATGAAAAAGTTTCTATATTTTCAAGATTTGAATAGTAAAAAGAGTCTTTTGGCACGTCAAAACCCCATAATGAACACCCGCCCTTATTGTCCTAACTCCATCTTTTATATCAAGAATGCAATTCACAGAGCAACAACCAAAAATACAAAATATTTTTTAAAAACCATTAAGAATGCGTGGTTCCGGTTTCATGTCGGCAGAGCAGTGATCTTTATCTAAGCGGAAATATAAAATGACCGGTTGTTGCATTCATTCTGGAGTGGAAAGATCCTAGAAGTAAACAAGCTACTAAACAATGTAATGCCCGGCTTGATTAATACAAATTGATTGTTTTAATCCAAGTAGATGTGAAAGACTTACACCAATCATTTTAAGAAATAATAATGCCAGAGAGAATTAAAGCTAATTATATGTCATTTAAAAAGTACCAGAGGTCGGGTTAGATCCTGATCGACGGCTTCTGGTTCACCCAGCATTACATGGGTACCGGTTTTTTTTCTGGGAAAGTAAAGCGGAACGGGCGTAATACCGACCATCTACCCCAAAATCATGTTCCGAAGGTCTATAAAAATTATGGTCACTAACACCATATTCCCTATATGCCACTAGGCGTGACGGGGCTCTTGACTTTATCTTTACTATATTTAATTTAAAATGTTTTTGGAAACTGAAACATATGAAGGATATGCTTGTGGGATTAAGTAACACTATGATTGTATTCAACTCAAGACGTTACTTGTTTTTTTTTTTTTAAAATAATTAACATGGTCCAAGAATTCTTACAGTCATCATCATCATGTGTCATACCGGTTGGCGTAAGCGATCATGTCCTTCCACGATCTTCTATCCACAGTGCATAGTATCAGTTCTATTGTTGACTGTTTTTTCCATGCCACGACGCCAAGCTATCTAGTATCTTTTCTCTTTGTCGTTCGCGATCTCTCTTTCCCTGTATTTTGCCAGTTGTAACCATGTATTCCAACTTTCCTCTTCTCATGATGTGCCCGAAAAATGTTGATTGTTTCTTTCTGATGTTTTTAGAAGCTCCCTTTTTGGGTTCGCCTTTTTGAGAATGTCCTCTTTGGTATTTTTAGCTGTCCAATGAACTTTCTACATTCTTCTTAGTCTTACAGTAAATGAACATAAAGAAGGCAACTAACTTCTCATACTTGACTAACACTTGACTAACAATCGACAAGATTGGTGAACAACAGCTGACTAAGATCCACTTGTTAGTAGGACAACCAGGTGAAGATGAAGTGAGATCTTGATCAATCCTTGGTGCTAAAAATCGCCGTAATAGAATTGTATGTTTTGTGATTTAAGGGCGTATATATCACAGCTTGCAGTAAAATACGATACAATGTAATTTGCGCTTATCTAACGCCATTTTAAGGATTCATAAGGAATAACGAAAAAATGCAATCGTTAGTGGAAGCTAAAAAAAAAAGTATTAGCATAATCTATGCATTTCCTGTACGGAGAATACACCGTTTCTCTGGCAAACCAAGCATATATTTCTCAGACAATGTGGTTGGCAAATGACAAAGAAAACTATCAAGTAAATCAGGGGAGCAAAAAAATAGAACACAGAACATCAGGCATATTAGTTAATTGAAGCAAAATACCAGATCAAAAACAATATATAGGAAAAAAACTCTCTTATTATCAATTATCCAGAGTCCATCAGGCCCCCGTTTGTGCCGTGGTCAGGGCTCTCCCATGTGCCGAGGTCAAGGGCTCTCCCATGTGCCGTGGTCAAGGTATCTCACATGTGCCGTGGTCAAGGTCTCTCCCATGCGCCGCGGTCACGGTCTCTCCCTTGTGCCGCGGTCAAGGACTCTCCCATGTGCCGAGGTCAAGGGCTCTCCCATGTGCCGAGGTCAAGGGCTCTCCCATGTGCCGCGGTCAACGTCCTTCCCATGTGCCGAGGTCAAGGGCTCTCCCATGTGCCGAGGTCAAGGGCTCTCCCATGTGCCGAGGTCAAGGTCCTTCCCATGTGCCGAGGTCAAGGGCTCTCCCATGCGCCGCGGTCAAGGTCTCTCCCATGTGCCGTGGTCAAGGTCTCTCCCATGTGCCGCGGTCAAGGTCTCTCCCTTGTTCTGCGATCAAGGTCTCTCCCATGTGCCGAGGTCAAGGTCTCTCCCCTGTGCCGAGATCAAGGTCTCTCCCCTGTGTTCGCGGTCACGGTCTCTCCCCTGTGCCAAGATCAAGGTCTCTCCCATGTGCCGCGGTTACGGTCTCTTCTATGTTTTATACTGTCAATGTCTCTCCCATGTTTTGAGGTCAAGGTCTCTCCCATGTGCCGCGGTCACGGTCTCTTCTATGTTCCACGGTCAAGGTCTCTCCCATGTGCTGAGGTCAAGGCCTCTCCCATGTGCCGCGGTCACGGTCTTTTTTATGTTCCACGGTCAAGGTCTCTCCCATGTGCTGAGGTCAAGGTCACTCCCATGTGCCGAGGTCAAGGTCACTCCCATGTGCCGAGGTCAAGGTCACTCACATGTGCCGAGGTCAAGGTCTCTCCCATGTGCCGCGGTCACGGTCTCTTCTATGTTCCACGGTCAAGGTCTCTCCCATGTTCCGTGGTCAAGGTCTCTCCCATGAGTCGTGGTCAAGGTCTTCATCCTTGTGCCGCGGTCAAGGTCTCTCCCATATGCCGCGGTCAAGGTCTCTCCATCCATCCATGCTCATGAGGGGGCTTGGTAGTCTAGGTTTGTGTTTTTTTTCAACCGAGGACCATATGGCTCATATGGGGGCCACAGGATATTCCATAGGGGTCACGGGTAAAAATGGCGTAATTGAGGGCCGCTGTACGAGACTGGGAGGTCATGACACGAGACTAGGGTGTCATGCAAAGGGATGCAGATGCTTGTAGAATACAACGTTCAAATATCGCTTTTTTCCCCCACTCAGTGAAATGTTTTATGACCAACATCCTATATCGCTTTTTTCCCCCACTCAGTGAAATGTTTTATGACCAACATCCTATATCGCTTTTTTCCCCCACTCAGTGAAATGTTTTATGACCAACATCCTATATCGCTTTTTTCCCCACTCAGTGAAATGTTTTATGACCAACATCCTATATCGCTTTTTTCCCCCACTCAGTGAAATGTTTTATGACCAACATCCTATATCGCTTTTTTCCCCCACTCAGTGAAATGTTTTATGACCAACATCCTATAAGAGAAGCTCGTATCAGAAGTATTTAGCAGACTTCACAAGTGATCATCCATGATGGACGAATCACATTTGATCTCTGCATCATCGTTTTCATTTCCTACTTCTCCTCATCCTCCACCGGTTGCATAACCTAACGGTCCTCATCTCTTTAATCATATGCAGCGTGTGTGGACCAACTTCGGAAGAGTATAGATTAGGCTTATAAATTTGTAACGAAGCTTGTGTCAGTCCTTTCGCAGTTGCTGTGTTTTATTTCTTAGCATCGTGCTATTCGATCGTAATCGGCATAACCATTGATTTGTGGGCATATATAAAAAAATATAATATAATATATTTTTTTAATAGAAATTATATTGCTGTACTTAGAAAATGTATTCTTAACATTATTGATTATACTCTTAAAATATATTGATAACATACGTTTTGCAATGGCATGATCATCTTTAAGTTATCTTTATTTGGGAAGCTTTAATGCAACTTTATTTTTGAAAAGTAAAAAAAAAAGTAAAGTACCCCCGTCACGCCAAGTGGCGTGTAGGGAATATGGTGTTAGTGACCATACATTTTACAGACCTTTGGCACATGATTTTTGGGGTAATGTGGTCGGTATTACGCCTATGCCGCTTTACTTTCCATAAAAAAATCCGGTACTCATTAAAGGCTGGGTGAACCGAGCGCCGTCGGTTGGGATCGAACCCTACCTCTTGTCGTTTGTAGTCCAGTTCACTAACCACTGAGCTATCGCGGCTCCCTATTTTTGAAAAGTGATCTTTCTTATTTTGATGACGTCATGTACACTTTGTCTCCATCTCTTTAGATTGTTCCCAAATGTCATCTACTTCGACAACGAAAGAATGTCGAGAATTCTCAGTCGAGTATTCTCAGTCGAGTATCTTGGCTATGGATTTATCCCGTCACCACAAGACCACACAAATATGCTTAATTGGAAACATTACACTTTCCAATGAAAGTTTAGTATGCGACCAAGTAAATTGCAGAAGCATTAGGGACGTCACGGAGACAATAAGAATAACTCATTGACTTTTTGTTGGAATATTTTCGAGCACTACGAATTAATTTTGAAGTAGACCTGCGGAGAAACAAATGTTTGTTAAGAAATCTACAAATTTTAATGGTTTAATCACTTCGTACGAAGTATTAAAATGATAGCTAAGTAAAGAAAGCCGCACACAATAGGGAAGTCCTTGTGTAATAGTATGTGGAGTTGAAAGAGTAAATTACATAATGGGAGATAGATAAAGATATATATATGGGTTGGATAGCTTAGTCGGTACCCATTTCTCAACATATTATAATACTAACATAGGAAAAACAGTCGCTAGTAGTTATTGAAGGAATTGGAGACAACGGAAATTGTCTAGTTGGAAAAGGTGTGGGGATGGTAACATGGCTTGACCCGTCAATATTTCCAGGAATTAGGTTGACAAACAAACTCGGGGCAGGTTAAGTTAACCAGAAAGATGTACAATTTAATATCGCGGATTTTTATTGGGTGCGAGATAACTGCGCGAAGCCTGTGCCAATAAATTATGCAAATGAGACTTAGGTATTTAGCCTCATGCACAAGAAGATTTTACAGTGAAGAACTTAGATGAGAATCCAAATCAGAAATGTAAACTAGACGAGCTTAACTCGGCTTCAGCCAAAACTGCTAAAGGTAGTTTAGATAATAGTGTGGACTTCTACAGTTGGTTAACTTAGGAAGAGAGGAGCAGTTAGAGGCAAGATCAGAGATGTTTGCAAGTCAGGAAGAAAAGACTAGTTAGGAGAAAAAAATAGCAATTACTTAGGATCAGTTAGTGGAGAAGTAGATAGAACAAGAACAGTACACGCAGAATTAGAAACATAGAGAACAAGTTCAATATAGGTAAGACAGTGAGTTAACATCATTTAGTTGTGAATTGTTTTCAAGTGAGATTCAGAAGCTTGTGTTCCAGAGACAATAAATAGTAAGTAGATGAAATATAATAGAAGAGTAACACAAGACAGTTGTGAATTGTTTTCAAGTGAGATTCAGAAGCTTGTGTTCCAGAGACAATAAATAGTAAGTAGATGAAATATAATAGAAGAGTAACACAAGACAGGTGTGAATTGTTTTCAAGTGAGATTCAGAAGTTTGTGATCCAGACACAATAGTAAGTAGATGAAATATAATAGAAGAGTAAGACAAGACAGTTGTGAATGTCAGAGATAGAATTGTCATTACACAGGCAGTAGGTACTAGATTTAGCGCCATCAAGGTCGGCGTTTGTCTGGAGAGTTGATCTCAATAAAGAGCATCTTTGATAATTGAAGTACTACCAGTAATCATCACGTGCCAAGAAAATGATTCAATAAACTTGAATGAACATGATTTGCTTAGTCTGTGATTGTTGAATACGTCAAGTTTAGAGTACAGTATTATAAAGAACTATCAATTAGAAGCGAAATATATGAAACTTTGGAACACTTGATTGTACCAGCTGTAGCTACTGTTATTATAACCACCATAAACGAAAATGTTCGTGAAGTACCTGAATCTATTCTTTTGAGCAATTCATCAGTGTCGACGCGGATTGATGAAATGAACTGGGATGTTGAAAGTCTCCCAGTTAAGAGTTTTAAAAAGTTTGCTTTAAATTGATGAATTAAGTTTACCAAGTAACACAACAATACTGATTTGATCGCCTCATGTTAATTATCTACACGATGACCAAGTTAAATGTTGAAATGCTGTTTGTTTGAAAGCTTAAAACAGATACAAAAGATGATACGATGTTTGAAGAATTAGGAGTTACCTCTCATTGAGAAATATGTCAGGGTCAAGGCAAACAAATGTATACAAATGCGAGGCTGCAGGAAAGCAGAATGTGAAGGAGAAATTAATAACAACAGCAAAACATATTAAAAATTGTATGATTAAAGCTTTACGTGATTAATGGAAGACACACATTTGAGTCTCAATAGGCCTTCATCAGGAACATAAAAACAACACACGCACACATATGTAAGTAAATCAAATGAGTTTTACATCTATCTATCTATTGACCTTTCGAGCCGTAACCGGCCCATAGGGCGTAGACCAAGATACACCTTCTCCTATATGAATTTTTGTTCTAGCAGTTTTCTTTTAAAGATATTTTATCAAATCTCGCCATCTGTCTCTGTTCTGTGCAAGCAGTTCTATCTCATTGATGGAGCCGATTCCTGCTGCTCTTGCCTCTCTCATCAATGTTCTTCTCAGTGTCTCCCTGGGTCTTCCTCTTTTTCTTTTACCTGTTGTTTCCCATATGAGGGCTTGCTTTGCTATTCGATTATTATCTCTTCTCATCACATGTCCAACGTATGACCATCGTCTTTTCTTTATTACTGAAGATATTAGTGGTTGATTGGCGATTTCTCTAATTTCCTCGTTTGTTTTGAATTCGTTCCATTCTATACCAAGTATTTTCCTTAGACATTTATTTTCGAATGCGTTCAACTTTGTTTCTATATCTCTTGTTGTTTTCCAGCTTTCACGCGCATACGTAAGGGTTGATAGTACATTTGATTTGAATAGCCTAAGTTTTGTGTTTGTGCTAATGAGTTTTGATTTCCACAACTTTTCAAGGCTTCTGAAAGACATTGCTGCTTTAGCCAGTCTGATTCTAATTTCTTTGCTCGTATCCCCTTCTCGATCAATGTGACTTCCAAGATAGATAAAGTGATCGATCTCTTCTACTGGTTTGTTTTCCATGTATATTTTGTCACTTGTTGGAATTAAACTTTTCATGACTTTAGTCTTTTCATGATTGACCTCAAGCCCAATTTTGCTGGCTATTGATGATAGTTCGGTTGGCTTACCACGGCAACAGCCGGGGTTCGTAATCCTGGCGAGGACACCTGGGTTTTACTAATTCCCTAAAAATTAGTAGGAGCCGCGATAGCTCAGTGGTTAGTGAACTGGACTACTATGGACAAGGGGTAGGGTTCGATCCCAACCGACGGCTCCGGGTTCACCCAGCCTTAAATGGGTACCGGATTTTTTCTGGGAAAGTAAAATCAGCACGGGCGTAATACCGACCACATTACCCCAAAAATCATGTGCTGAAGGTCTGTAAAATATAGGGTCACTAACACCATATTTCCCTATACGCCACTTGGCGTGACGGGGGGTACTTTTTACTATTGATGATAGTTCATTTGTGTTTTCCTGCATCGTTTTTATCTGACTGCTGATGAGAACTATGTCATCAGCAAAGTCGAGGTCCTCCAAATGGTCTCCTTGTATCCATTCGATGCCTTTATTACCAGTGCAGCATTTCTTCATTATGAAGTCCATAACAATTCCAAATAACAAGGGCGATAAAATACATCCTTGTTTAACCCCAGTTTCTATTGGAAAACATTCGCTCAGTCCTTAGTTTTACATAGTTAACTAATATTTAAATACTTCAATATTAGTTCATTATACTTCACTATTACTTATACTTCATTATTAGTTAGCTATGTAGGATTAATTTGATTTACTTACATATCTGTTTGTGTGTGTGTTGTTTGTTGTCTTCTCCCCAAAATACATTTTTTTAAGCTATTTTTTTTTAAAACAAACATACCATGAACAGCTTTCAGAAAAGTATTTTTTTCTCGGAAAAAAAAAGAAAATGTATATTCTCCTGCGCAGCTGCTGACTGAACAAATAAGTATACATGGCGGGCATACTTAACCAGACACAAATCGTGATATCAGCACAAAGCTATCTATTGGCCTAGATACGACGTAAAAACCACCATGACCTTGATTTCACCGCTCCTGGTGATCTATTTCTATCTTTCTACATGTCCTTGAAATGTTTGTGTCTGCTCCAAAACCACCATTCTTTTTTTGACATTATATAATATTTATTTGAAATGATGCTCGTTTTTGTTTGTTTTTTATTTGGCGTGAAACATGGACAAGAATTGCTTGAAATAAAAAAATATAACGGGAGCATAACAAATCATTAAATGATGACTCCCCGCAGATATATAACTGGCTCTTTATGACACATCTCCAGGCATCCAATCAAGTGTCACTCTTGTCATGGGAATCCCCAGCTTATTACGACCCCGATAACTCAAAGGTTTATTGGTAAATATCTATTTATAGACTGGCCAGTCAGAAAATGTATAATAAAACATAACTAGTGTTTATAAATTATTTGATTGGTTGACCTTGGGAAACGTAATTTAATAAAACTCATTTTAATGATGTATATTGAGATGTTTGTTAATGTAATTTGATTTCAGTCGGTGCACTCTCACAAGCACTATCTACGATTACATATGTCACATTATAATGACATAATTTGGCAGTGCTGAAGTAGCATATAATGACTTTCAAGTACTATTTCAAATATTTAAGAACCACAGTTGCGTCATGTATTGAAGTATCACGGTTGCCTCATGTTTTGGAATACTACGGTTGCCGTATGTATGAAAGCACCATATGTGGTTTACCTCGTGTTTTGAAGTATTACGTTTTCTCCAACGCATAAGGTATCACGCTTATGTCATAACTTGAAGTACGATTACCTCACATAATAAAGAACAACATTTATCTCATGTAGTAAAGCGCCATATTTACGTCCTGTAGTAAATCACCACGTTTACCTCCTGTAATAAAGCAACGCATTTACATAGTGCAGTAAGGGACCATATTACCTTGTGCAGTAAAGCATCATTATTACCTTTTGTAGTAAAGCAGCACATGAATCTCGTGTAGTGTAGCGTTACAATAACTCCCTATAGTAAATCACTACATTTACTCCCTATAGTAAATCACCACATTTACTCCCTATAGTAAATCACTACATTTACTCCCTATAGTAAATTACTACATTTACTCCCTATAGTAAATCACTACATTTACCCCCTATAGTACATTACTACATTTACTCCCTATAGTAAATCACTACATTTATTCCCTATAGTAAATCACTACATTTACTCCCTATAGTAAATCACTACATTTACTCCCTATAGTAAATCACTACATTTACTCCCTATAGTAAATCACCACATTTACCTCCTGTAGTAAATCGCCACATCTACCTCCAATAGTATATCACCACATTTACTTCCTATAGTAAATCACCACATTTACCTACTATAGTAAATCACCATATTTACCTCCTATACTAAATCGCCACATCTACCTCCAATAGTAAATCACCACATTTACCTCCTGTAGTAAATCGCCACATCTACCTCCAATAGTAAATCACCACATTTACTTCATATAGTAAATCACCACATTTATCTCCTATAGTAAATCACCATATTTACCTTCTATAGTAAATCACCACATTTACTTCATATAGTAAATCACCACATTTACTTCCTTTAGTAAATCACCACATTTACCTCGTATATTAAATCACCACATTTACCTCGTATATTAAATCACCACATTTACTTCCTATTATTCCTATAGTAAATCGCCACATTTACCTCGTATATTAAATCACCACATTTACCTCGTATATTAAATCACCACATTTACCTCGTATATTAAATCACCACATTTACTTCCTATTATTCCTATAGTAAATCGCAACATTTACCTTATGTAGTAATCATCATCATCATCATCATCATCGTGTGCCCTCGCCGCAACGAAGGTTGGCTACCATGGATCGCCATTCTACTCTGTTTCTTGCTTTGATGGTGCTGGCTGACATAGATTGACTTGTCCATCTTTTCATGTTACTCGTCCATGTTAGTCTTGGTCTGCCTCTTTTGCCTTGTATTTTCCCTTCCAATATTACTTTTAGTAGGCTGTTGTGTCTTTTAACATGCCCCAAAAATTTAATTTGTCTTGTCTTAATTGTGTTCAGCAGTTCTCTTTTTATTTTCAGTTGTTATAAAACTTCCTCGTTTGTTATATTTTGTTTGCATCCAATTCTACCTATTCTTTTATAAATCCACATTTCAAAGGCTTCAATTTTCTGTTCTGTTTTCTTGTCTAATGTCCATGATTCTGCACCATACAGGAATATTGAGAAGATGTAACATTTTGCCATTCTTAGTTTCAGCCCTGTTGATATTTGTTTTGTTGTTAGTATATTTTTCATGGCATTAAAATTACTTTTTGCCATACCTATTCTTATGTTTATTTCAGTTTTGCATTTTCCATCATTGGTTATAGTATGTCCCAGGTAGTTGTAGCTCTGGACTGTCTCCAGATGTATTCCCTCAACTGTGATATTTAATTGTAGGTCTTGAGAATTTTCTTTGTTTATGATCATAGTTTTAGTTTTTTTTATATTCATTTCTAGTCCATATTTTTTGCTTGTTGTGTTTATCACATTAAGTAATTGTTGTAGGTCTTTAGGATTTTCTGCTAGTAGAACAGTATCATCAGCATATCTCAGGTTATTGATTATCTTTCCATTAATGTTTAGGCCTGGTATCTCTGAGATGTTTTTAAAGATTTGCTCAGTGTATAGATTGAACAAGCTTGGTGATGGGATGCATCCTTGTCTTACTCCTCTTTTTATGTCCATGGGTGTAGAGTTCTCCTTGCTATATCTCACCATTGCTGTTTGCTCAGGTATATATCCTTTAGGCAGTCTATGAGTTGGTTATGGTGTATTCTGTCGAAAGCTTTGGTGTAGTCTATCTTCTTCTTTTCTCTTTCACTGATACCTAAAAGGTGTCGTGGTTTATATCATTTGTCGTTCTTGTGCTGCTCGAATTGTCTGAATTAGTGATTTTCCTTTGTTGTTACATGTCTCTGTCACTGCATCTATCCATCTTCTTCTGGGTCTTCCTCTTGGTCTTTTTCCATGCATTCTCGAGAAGAACGCCCTTGATGGTGATTGGTGAGGATTCATTCTGACCAGGTGGCCAAACCATTTAAATTGTTGCTGTTCTATATATTTTTGGCAGGGTTTTGTTCCTACCATTTTTCTTATGGTTTCATTTGGTATTCTATCTCTTCTTGTGTTGTTTGTTACTTTTCTCAAGCATCGCATCTCACATGTATTGATCTTTCTTAAATGTGATTTATTCACATGGAGTCCATGTTTGACTTTCATAGCACAAAGTTGGTATGAAGATGCTATTTATCATTTGTTGTTTAGCTGGCATAGAAATGTTTGGATGTCTTAGCAATGGTGAAAGCTGGTATGTGACAGCATTTGCTTTTTGTATTCTCATGTCAATTTCTCTGTCTAGTTTTCCATCTTCTGTGAACATTGTGCCTAAATACTTGAATTCCTTTACTTGTTTTATTTCTTTATCTTTGATCTTGATGTTTAATGGGTGTCTTAATTTGCTTATTCTTATAGCCTCTGTTTTTGCTGTGTTAATTTTCATACTGTAGTTTGTGCAGCTTTTATCTAGAGATGTTAAATGCTGTTGTAGCAGGTTTTCATCCTCATATATTAGGCATTGGTCATCTGCGAAGAGTAGCTCATTGATGTTGGAGTTTTCTACCTCTATGTTATTATTTATTTTGTCCTTGTTGTTGGTTGTTTCCTGATTTATTTCGTCCATATATATGATGAAGAGGAGTGGTGAGAGGACACATCCTTGTCTTACTCCTGTTGTAACCTGAAACCATTCTGACAGACCTTCCGATGTTCTGACGGCACTTTGACTGTTTTTATATAATGCTATTATATTATCTAGTAGTTGTCCTGCTACCCCGTATGTTTCTAAAGTTTGCCAAAGTTTGTTCCTGTCTACACGATCAAACGCTTTTTCCTGATCTATAAACACTATATTTAGGTTTCTGTCATATTCTATTGTTTTTTCCACATAGTTGTCTCAATGTAAATATAGCATCAGTACAGCTTTTGCCTTTTCTGAATCCGAATTGATTATTATTTAATTGAGGTTCTATTATGTATCTTACTCTCCTCTCTAATATTTTAGCAAACATTTTACCAACTTGACTCAATAGGGATATTCCTCTGTACATTTCACACTCCCTTTTACTTCCCTTATTCTTCCAAAATGGGACAATGATAGCTTTTTGCCAATCGTCTGGGACTTGCCTTTCTCCCCACACCATATTGAATATTATCGTAAGCCAATCTATAGCTGTTTCCTTACAGGCTAGTAGCATTTTTGTTGTTATTCCATCTATACCAGCTGCTTTGTTCTTTTTATTCTGTTTCAATGCCCATTCTACTTCTGCTTTAAGCATATTCGGTTCCTGTTCATCATACTGCCTATGTTTAAACTCTGTATTTCCGTTTGTATTTCCCTGGTTTAATAGTTCCTTAAAGTATTCTCTCCATCTGATTATTATGTTTTTCCTGCTGCTGATTGGTCTACCGTTCTTGTCGTTTATTATAGTGGTTGGGTTATAATCATTATTTCTTACTCTCATTGCTTTTACACTTTTGAAAAATTCTCTGGGTTGTTCTCTACATGTTTTTGCTAATTCTTCACCAAATGCTTTCCATGAGTCTGCTTTTGTTTGTTCTAGGATCTTTTTGCTATCATTTCTGGCTTGTCTATAGTGATAGTAGTCTTCTGTTGTTTTTGTCTTCTGCCATGTTTTATACTTTTATTTCTTGTGTTTCACTGCTGATTTAACTACTTCATTCCACCATCTTGTAAGTTTCTTTCTGCTCTTTCCTATATTTTTCAGACCGCATTTCTCTTGTGCTGACTCTATTAGACCTTCTTTAAACTGTTTCCATGCTTCTTCTATGTTTGTAGGTTGTATTCGGGTTTGGTATTTGTTGGTTACGGATTCTTCTATTTCTTTTTGTATGTTTACATTCTTTATTGCTTTTAGATCGATTCTTTGTGCTTGAGGTCTTGTCATCTGTAGTTTCCTAACCCATTTTTTCTGCCATAGTAAAACAGGCTTATGGTCTGTATCTAATATTGCATTTGGTATAGTTCTTGAGTCTGTTATGTCCCTCCTTTGATGTCTTCTAGTCAAAATAAAATCGATTTGGGAGGCCTTGTCCATGTCATTCCATTTATACCAAGTAAGTATTTGGTTATGATTGTGCTGATTAAATGTGTTTGTTATATATAGATCATGTTCTGCACAAATATTTAGTAGGTGTTCACCATTACTGTTATACTCTGTTCTAATGTCACTAAATGGTCCTAGGTATAATTCCCATGGAGTTCTCCTTTGTCATACTCTACCGTTGAAATCTCCTAGTACAAACAATTTCTCTGTGTCTTTGACTTTATTTATTGTGGCTGATAGTTTATCAAAATATTCTTGTTTGCTGTCCTCACTATATGTGTCGTTGCATGGAGCATATGTTTGAATATAAGTGGTATTTCCTCCTTTTTCTGCTAATTTGATGGTGTAGTCTATAAAGCAGGCATATATTGGTTTGTTTACTTCTGTGTACTTTTCAATCAATGTTCTCATGCTGAATATGGCTTCTTTTGTCCCACTGTTTTTCTTGAATCTAAATTGTTGCTCCTCTAATTCAGTATTGATTTTATTCTGAATCCTTCCCTGTGTAACTTTTAGTAAAATTGTTGTTACCTGGCTCATTAGGCTTATTGTTCTGAAGTCACTGCATTCAACTGCACCATTCTTTTTAGGCAATGCAATGAAAGTTGATGTTTTTAGATCGTTTGGTATGTATCCTGTATGGTATATGTCATTGCATGTGTCTGTGATAATGTAGTAAATCACCACATTTACTTCTTATAGTAAATCACCACATTTACCTCCTCTAGTAAATCACCACATTTACTTCTTATAGTAAATCACCACATTTACCTCCTGCAGTAAATCGCCGTATTTACCTCCTATTGTAAATCACAACATTTACCTTCTGTAGTAAAGCACCACATTTATCTCCTATAGTAAATCACCACATTTACCTCCTACAGTAAATCGCCACATTTACTTCCTATAGTAAATCACCACATTTACCTCGTATAGTAAATCAACACATTTACTTCCTATAGTAAATCGCCACATTTACCTCATGTAGTAAATCACAACATTTACTTCCTATAGTAAATCACCACATTTACTTCCTATAGTAAATCACCACATTTACTTCCTATAGTAAATCACCACATTTACCTCCTGTAGTAAAGCACCATATTCACCTCATGTAGTTAAGCATCACGTCTACCTTATGTTGTAAAGCACCACATTTATCTCATCTATTATATCACATAGATTACTTTATATAGATTACTTTATGTAGTAAAGCACATAGATTAATTTATGTAGTAGACCATATAGATTACTCTTTAGTAAAGCACATATATTACATTATGTAGTAAAGCAGCAATGTTTCTTTATGTAATAAATCCCCAAGGTTACCATATGTAGTAAAACACATAGATTACCGTGATACGTAATTTGATATTTTCATGTTAGTTACACAAAGACTATAACATCACGACTCACATTGTTTTCGACATGAATACAATTAGTAAAATAAGTACTGACTATTATACATGAGTTATTAAAGTTTTTTTTAGCTCGTTGTCTTTATAAGTCTGATCATATTAGTGGGGCACATCTAAAAGATTTAAGATTATACAGTTCTTCATCTGATGCGCCCAAGAGGTTAACACCGTTAGTTATTGTCTATGACATTTCTAAAGTCCGATTTTTCTTTCTATTAAAATATTATAACGCGTCTTGCTTTAGCACATTTGCTATTCTATATCTGTGTCTTGACTTAATCTATGCTATTTTTTTTCTACTTACTACTACTCTCTGGAGCACAAAAACTTCTAAACCTAGCTTTGCAGTTCTTCTGAAATTTGAATATTTCTGAACTTGGAATACTTCTGAAGCAAAATATGTTTTCCTGGTTTATTTCTCTGGATATTCCTCTATCTAACAAAAACTGGCGATTTCAGCCTAGCCGGACTAAGCTCGTCTACTTTACATCTCACTGGGTATTTCTTTGTCTATCGCTTTCTAAATATCTACACATACAGAATTAGTCTGCTACGTATGGTTAAATACCTTTGTCTCCCTTGCATAATTTATTGGCTGAGCCGCTGGCATTTAAATCATCAGCCAATTATTAAAGACAAAGTTTAACTCTGGATCTACTTTGTGTCAATTTGTGAATACAAACTCAATCTTGACATTTTGGTTAACCCCTGAGTTAAAAAATAATGACATAGCATGTCCTTTAGAGTGACATCTTTCTCTCATAAACCTTACTTGTTTCCCAGCTCATAAACCCCTTTTTAAACCTTCCCTCTCATAAACCTTTCCTCAGTTTCCCAGCTCATGTTCATCAATCTAATTTCTGGACGTGTGACATCGACCTTTTGGAAAGAAAGTCAAGTCCATTTTCATTCTGTTCCCCTATCTTTCCAATGATAACTAATATTTTCCATTCCTAAACATTTACCACTGTTCTCTATATATGTTACTGCTCATTCTACTTTGTTATAGGTAACAACTAACCAAAGTTATACCTCTCATTCTATGATTCTATCCTATTACTAGTCTATATAGTATTACTGCCGTATGTAGTAAAGTACATAGATTAAATTATGTAGTAAGTAGTAAGGGTGGCTGTGAACCCACCCCCAAAAGTGCACATGCATGCACCAAAAGACAATAGATTTTGCACCAAAACCGCACGAAACTGGCACCAAATCCGTGTAAAAGTCTGATAATCGGCTTATTATCTCGGTGGTCGTGACGGTAATCGGCTTATCTCGTGGTGTGGCGTGACGGCTTATCTCGGTGGTCGTGGTGTGCGTTGGTGCGTGACGGCTTATCTCGTGGTGATCGGCGCGTCGCTCGCTCGCCGGTTATCTCGGGGGACAGCGGTTCTAAAAGGGGTCGGGCGACAGCGGTTCTAAAACTTGTGGGGATGGCGGGTCGTCGCCGGCTATCTCGCGGGTCGGATGGCGGGTCGTCGCCGGCTATCGAGGCGTGCGGGTGGGGAAAGGGGGGTGCCTTTATTGGTCGAGTGTTATTAGTATCATCATGTGTGAGGTGGGTATTAGGCAACAGGAGGCGACATGTAAAAAAATGCTGACAAGCAATGACGTTGAAGGGGGTTAGGAAAAGGTAAATACGACTATCTCGCGTGCGACGAGGGTGGGGGAACGGGGTTGGTCGGCACAGGGTGTGTTATAGTAGTATCATGTACCAGGTGTGATTATAGCGATTTTTTTAGTGACACATCATCATCATGTGCCACCCTCAACAAAATCATCAACCCTTCATATCATCATCATGTGCCACCCTCAACAGCATCAGCAAACCTTCCTATCATCATGTGCCACCCTCAACACCATCATCATGTGCCGCCCTCAACACCATCATGTGCCACCCTCAACACCCTCATCATCCCCTTCATGTCCTATCATCAAGCCACACAAAGTATCAACCACCGAAAATCTTTCTCTCTCTCTCTCTCTCTCTCTCTCTCTCTCTCAAATTCATGGTAAAGCAAAACAAAATTCGTTCTATATTTCTCACAGCTTTATTAATACAACAAATATACGACACATATTTGAAAATATATTACTGTCCGGTTGTTGATAATTTTAAGCGTCGGGGTTTCCTCCCTCCTGTTTTGGTGGTACTGTTTGTTAAACGTCTATCAAACACGGGTGCATAGGAAGTTTCATTAGCCTTCAATACACAACCGCCCTCCATTTTGACAAAACCCTGATCAAAGCTGGAATAGGTAATTGGTGACTCTGCTGAAACACCCGCGGCATTCATATTGGCTGCCGGATCTGTCGTCTGATTAACAAGAGCGAGGTTCCCTTGATTAACAAAGGGGGGCGTGTAGTCGATAAGATTCGGGTTAACAAGAGATGGTATGTAGTTTTGGTGGTTAACGAGAGGCGGCGTGTAGTTGATCTGATTAACGAGAGGTGGCGTGTAGCTGATCTGGTTAACAACAGGTGGTGTGTAGTTGAGGTTAGCATAAGCGGTTAAAATTTCCTCTCGCATTTCAACTAACCTGATAAATTCCTCTCTCGATAGTGTTATCCCAGTTCTGGTAGGAAACTTAAAAAAACTATCACCGCTATATGTCCTTATATTTATCAATGGTCTGTTACGAAAAACACAAACCGAGACTGCCTTAACGCCATCTTTAGACAATGGAACTAGTCTCATTTCCACGTGACATAAATATGCGCTGATCACTGACATCAAACGAAATTGGCGTATTCAAGCTACACGACTCCATATTCAAAGAAAAACAAACACAAACCACCTGGCAACAGACGTTGGTTATGTGTGTGCGTATACACTGCTCGACTGGGGGATTTTTATACCCGTTACGTTTATCGGGTCGAGGACCGTCTATTTATAGCAGCTAACGCAATACGTTATCAGGCGTGGTAATCAGTCGTGTTGCGACATGTTCAGTGACCTCTGGAACTGACCCAATAGGGTGATGTGTGGGGAAATATGATGCGTGTAACAATTCGGTCTCAGGTAATGCGGCTTGAGACTAGGAAACTCCTCCCCCCTGTAGTGTTTATATAGGTTGTGGATTATAAAAATAGGTGTTAGTTGAAGAGGGGGAAACCTCGCGCGCTGACCTAAAATCACTCGTTTTTATTTTCGTCGGTGGCGTAATCACTAAAGTTAGTAGCACTTGTGAGGATGGATCCCCGATGGAATCATCCCTTCACAGCTCTGATAGCCGGTCCTACCGGGTGTGGGAAAACGGTATTTGTGCAAAAGTTTATACAGAACCTTCACGAGCTAGCTGTCCCCGTACCGGAGGAAGTTTATGGTGTTATGGGGAATGGCAATCGATATACGAGACTATGGGGTCAGTGAGATTTATCGAGGGTCTACCAGACGTCGATAAATTGGAAGGTGGTAAGAAGAGAAGACTGATCGTCATCGATGACTTGATGTCTGAGACGGACGAGCGGGTAACAAAATTATTCACCAAAGGTAGTCATCACAGAGATATTAGTGTGATGTACATTGTTCAAAATCTATTCGGAAAAAATAAAGAACATCGAACCATAAGTCTCAATACGCACTATTTAGTCCTTTTCAAGAACCCGAGAGACGGGAGTCAAATTATGAATCTGGGTAAACAAATGTACCCAGGTCAGGTGGGGTACCTCCAAGATAGTTTTAAGGACGCGACAGCGACTCCTCACGGTTATTTGCTGGTCGATCTTCGTCAGGACACACCTGATAATCTTAGGTTGAGAACAAAAATATTCCCGGGGGAGAGACAAATCGTCTACGTGCCAAAGTAGAGAATCATGTGTGACGAAGCACTTAGACGGTACGGTGAAATGTTGAAATGTATGCGCGCCACCTCGCCGACCGGTTTAAGAGCCATATTAAAAACAGCCTCTCCCAAACTCATTAACTTTGACGTTGAAGGGGTATTGTTAGGAAAAGGATTAGGTAAATACGACTAGCTCGCGGGCGGGAACGGGTTGGTCGGCACAGGTGTGTTATTGTAGTATCGCTAACATCATGTGCCAGGATAGCGGTTCTTGGGGAAAGATTATTGGTCGTGTGTGTTATCGCTACCAACATCATCATGTGTCGTGTAGTAAGGTGTGCTAATATTAAATAGTGACGCTCGCTCTTTCTCATTCAATGTAAAGCAAAACAAAATTCTATATTTCACAACTTTATTAATACAACAAATATACAACATATATATTACTGTCTGGTTGCTGATAATTTTATGCGTCTGGGTTTCCTACACAACCGCCCTCCATTTTGACAAAACCTTGATCAAAGCTGGAATAGGTAATCGGTGACTCTGCTGAAACATCCGGGGCATCCATATTGGCTGCCGGATCTGTCCCCCTCTGCCTTCATGTCCTATCATCATCATGTGCCACCCTCAACAACATCATCAACCCTTCATGGCCTATCATCATCATCATGTGCCACCCTCAACAACAGCATCAACCCTTCATGACCTATCATCATCATCATGTGCCACCCTCAACACCATAATCATCCCAGCATGACCTATCATCATCATATGCCACCCTCAACACCATCATCACCCCAGCATGTCCTATTATCATCATGTGCCACCCTCAACAGCATCATCAAACCTTCATGTCCTATCATCATCAGCATCAGCATCATCATCAAGCCACACAAAGTATCAAACCGATTATTAGTGACACATCATCCACCCTCAACACCATCATCAACCCTTCATGTCCTATCATCAAGCCACACAAAGTATCAACCAGCTAAATTCTCTCTCTCTCTCTCTCTCTCTCTCTCTCTGTCTCTCTCACATTCATGGTAAACCAAAACAAAATAGGCTCATACTCAAAAAGTCGACCTCAAAACCATAAAAATCTACTCACATAGTCATACTAGTTAGACACAACGAGCAGGAAGTTATATTCAAGGTCCAAAATGTTAGACCAAATCACTAAGATTTTACCACCATAACACACACATTTAGGCTCATATTCAAAAAGTCGATCTTAGCGATTTGGCCAAACTTTTTTGGCTTTAGAAATAACGATCGGTTCGATGTGTCTAACAATTATGATTATTTGAGTAGATTTTTATGGTTTTGAGGTCGACTTTTTGAGTATGAGCCTATTTTGTTTTGGTTTACCATGAATGTGAGAGAGACAGAGAGAGAGAGAGAATTTAGCTGGTTGATACTTTGTGTGGCTTGATGATAGGACATGAAGGGATGATGATGGTGTTGAGGGTGGCACATGATGATGTGTCACTAATAATCGGTTTGATACTTTGTGTGGCTTGATGATGATAGGACATGAAGGGATGATGATGATAGGCCATGAAGGGTGGATGATGTTGTTGAGGGTGGCACATGATGAGTAGATTTGTAGAGTTTTAAGATCGACTTTTTGAATATGAGCCTAAATTTGTGTGTTATGGTGGTAAAATCTTAGTGATTTGGTCCAACATTTTGGACCTTGAATATAACTTCCTGCTCGTTGTGTCTAACTAGTATGACTATGTGAGTAGATTTTTATGGTTTTGAGGTCGACTTTTTGAGTATGAGCCTATTTTGTTTTGGTTTACCATGAATGTGAGAGAGACAGAGAGAGAGAGAGAGAGAGAGAGAATTTAGCTGGTTGATACTTTGTGTGGCTTGATGATAGGACATGAAGAGATGATGATGGTGTAGAGGGTGGCACATGATGATGATGTGTCACTAATAATCGGTTTGATACTTTGTGTGGCTTGATGATGATAGGACATGAAGGGATGATGATGATAGGACATGAAGGGATGCTGATGCTGTTGAGGGTGGCACATGATGATGATGATAGGACATGAAGGGTTGATGATGGTGTTGAGGGTGGCACATGATGATGATGTGTCACTAATAATCGGTTTGATACTTTGTGTGGCTTGATGATGATGCTGATGCTGATGATGATAGGACATGAAGGTTTGATGATGCTGTTGAGGGTGGCACATGATGATAATAGGACATGCTGGGGTGATGATGGTGTTGAGGGTGGCATATGATGATGATAGGTCATGCTGGGATGATGATGGTGTTGAGGGTGGCACATGATGATGATGATAGGTCATGAAGGGTTGATGCTGTTGTTGAGGGTGGCATATGATGATGATGATAGGCCATGAAGGGTTGATGATGTTGTTGAGGGTGGCACATGATGATGATAGGACATGAAGGCAGAGGGGGACAGATCCGGCAGCCAATATGGATGCCCCGGATGTTTCAGCAGAGTCACCGATTACCTATTCCAGCTTTGATCAAGGTTTTGTCAAAATGGAGGGCGGTTGTGTAGGAAACCCAGACGCATAAAATTATCAGCAACCAGACAGTAATATATATGTTGTATATTTGTTGTATTAATAAAGTTGTGAAATATAGAATTTTGTTTTGCTTTACATTGAATGAGAAAGAGCGAGCGTCACTATTTAATATTAGCACACCTTACTACACGACACATGATGATGTTGGTAGCGATAACACACACGACCAATAATCTTTCCCCAAGAACCGCTATCCTGGCACATGATGTTAGCGATACTACAATAACACACCTGTGCCGACCAACCCGTTCCCGCCCGCGAGCTAGTCGTATTTACCTAATCCTTTTCCTAACAATACCCCTTCAACGTCAAAGTTAATGAGTTAGGGAGAGGCTGTTTTTAATATGGCTCTTAAACCGGTCGGCGAGGTGGCGCGCATACATTTCAACATTTCACCGTGCCGTCTAAGTGCTTCGTCACACATGATTCTCTACTTTGGCACGTAGACGATTTGTCTCTCCCCCGGGAATATTTTTGTTCTCAACCTAAGATTATCAGGTGTGTCCTGACGAAGATCGACCAGCAAATAACCGTGAGGAGTCGCTGTCGCGTCCTTAAAACTATCTTGGAGGTACCCCACCTGACCTGGGTACATTTGTTTACCCAGATTCATAATTTGACTCCCGTCTCTCGGGTTCTTGAAAAGGACTAAATAGTGCGTATTGAGACTTATGGTTCGATGTTCTTTATTTTTTCCGAATAGATTTTGAACAATGTACATCACACTAATATCTCTGTGATGACTACCTTTGGTGAATAATTTTGTTACCCGCTCGTCCGTCTCAGACATCAAGTCATCGATGACGATCAGTCTTCTCTTCTTACCACCTTCCAATTTATCGACGTCTGGTAGACCCTCGATAAATCTCACTGACCCCATAGTCTCGTATATCGATTGCCATTCCCCATAACACCATAAACTTCCTCCGGTACGGGGACAGCTAGCTCGTGAAGGTTCTGTATAAACTTTTGCACAAATACCGTTTTCCCACACCCGGTAGGACCGGCTATCAGAGCTGTGAAGGGATGATTCCATCGGGGATCCATCCTCACAAGTGCTACTAACTTTAGTGATTACGCCACCGACGAAAATAAAAACGAGTGATTTTAGGTCAGCGCGCGAGGTTTCCCCCTCTTCAACTAACACCTATTTTTATAATCCACAACCTTTATAAACACTACAGGGGAGGAGTTTCCTAGTCTCAAGCCGCATTACCTGAGACCGAATTGTTACACGCATCATATTTCCCCACACATCACCCTATTGGATCAGTTCCAGAGGTCACTGAACATGTCGCAACACGACTGATTACCACGCCTGATAACGTATTGCGTTAGCTGCTATAAATAGACGGTCCTCGACCCGATAAACGTAACGGGTATAAAAATCCCCCAGTCGAGCAGTGTACACGCACACAAATAACCAACGTCTGTTGCCAGGTGGTTTGTGTTTGATTTTCTTTGAATATGGATTCGTATAGCTTGAATACGTCAATTTCGTTTGATGTCAGTGATCAGCGCATATTTATGTCACGTGGAAATGAGACTGTAGTTCCATTGTCTAAAGATGGCGTTAAGGCAGTCTCGGTTTGTGTTTTTCGTAACAGACCATTGATAAATATAAGGACATATAGCGGTGATAGTTTTTTTAAGTTTCCTACCAGAACTGGGATAACACTATCGAGAGAGGAATTTATCAGGTTAGTTGAAATGCGAGAGGAAATTTTAACCGCTTATGCTAACCTCAACTACACACCACCTGTTGTTAACCAGATCAGCTACACGCCACCTCTCGTTAATCAGATCAACTACACGCCGCCTCTCGTTAACCACCAAAACTACATACCATCTCTTGTTAACCCGAATCTCATCGACTACACGCCCCCCTTTGTTAATCAAGGGAACCTCGCTCTTGTTAATCAGACGACAGATCCGGCAGCCAATATGAATGCCGCGGGTGTTTCAGCAGAGTCACCAATTACCAATTCCAGCTTTGATCAGGGTTTTGTCAAAATGGAGGGCGGTTGTGTTTTGAAGGCTAATGAAACTTCATATGCACCCGTGTTTGATAGACATTTAACAAACAGTACCACCAAAACAGGAGGGAGGAAACTCCGACGCTTAAAATTATCAACAACCGGACAGTAATATATTTTCAAATATGTGTCGTATATTTGTTGTATTAATAAAGCTGTGAGAAATATAGAACGAATTTTGTTTTGCTTTACCATGAATTTGAGAGAGAGAGAGAGAGAGAGAGAGAGAGAGAGAGAGAGAGAGATTTTCGGTGGTTGATACTTTGTGTGGCTTGATGATAGGACATGAAGGGGATGATGAGGGTGTTGAGGGTGGCACATGATGGTGTTGAGGGTGGCACATGATGATGGTGTTGAGGGTGGCACATGATGATAGGAAGGTTTGCTGATGCTGTTGAGGGTGGCACATGATGATGATAGGAAGGGTTGATGATTTTGTTGAGGGTGGCACATGATGATGATGTGTCATTAAAAAAATCGCTATAATCACACTTGGTACATGATACTACAATAACACACCCTGTGCCGACCAACCCCGTTCCCCCACCCTCGTCGCACGCGAGATAGTCGTATTTACCTTTTCCTAACCCCCTTCAACGTCATTGCTTGTCAGCATTTTTTTACATGTCGCCTCCTGTTGCCTAATACCCACCTCACACATGATGATACTAATAACACTCGACCAATAAAGGCACCCCCTTTCCCCACCCGCACGCCTCGATAGCCGGCGACGACCCGTCATCCGACCCGCGAGACAGCCGGCGACGACCCGCCATCCCCACAAGTTTTAGAACCGCTGTCGCCCGACCACTTTTAGAACCGCTGTCCCCCGAGATAACCGGCGAGCGAGCGACGCGCCGATCACCACGAGATAAGCCGTCACGCACCAACGCACACCACGACCACCGAGATAAGCCGTCACGCCACACCACGAGATAAGCCGATTACCGTCACGACCACCGAGATAATAAGCCGATTATCGGACTTTTACACGGATTTGGTGCCAGTTTCGTGCGGTTTTGGAGCAAAATCTATTATCTTTCGGTGCATGCCTGCGAACTTTGGTGTGGGTTCACAGCCACACCTACTACTGTAGTAAAGCACATACATTACATTAAGTAGTAAGCACATAGGCTACCTTATGTAGTAAAACACCAAGGTTACTTTATGTAGTAAAGCACCACATTTACCTTACGTAGTAAAGCACCACATTTACCTTATGTAGTAAAGCACCACATTTACCTTACGTAGTAAAGCACCACATTTACCTTACGTAGTAAAGCACCACATCTACCTTATGTAGTAAAGCACCACTTCTGCCTTACGTAGTAACGCACCAAATTTACCTTACGTAGTAAAACCCCACATCTACCTTACATAGTAAAGCACCACATTTACCTTACGTAGTAAAGCACCACCTTTACCATATGTAATAAAAGCACCACATTTACCTTATGTAGTAAAGTACCACCTTTACCATACGTAACAAAGCACCACATTTACCTTATGTAGTAAAGCACCACATTTACCTTACATAGTAAAGCACCACATTTACCTTACGTAGTAAAGAACCACATTTACCTTACGTAGTAAAGCCCCACATTTACCTTACATAGTAAAGCCCCGCATTTACATTACGTAGTAACGCACCACCTTTACCATACGATAATAAAGCACCACATTTACCTTATGTAGTAAAGTACCACCTTTACCATACGTAATAAAGCACCACATTTACCTTATGTAGTAAAGCACCACATTTACCTTACATAGTAAAGCACCACATTTACCTTACGTAGTAAAGAACCACATTTACCTTACGTAGTAAAGCACCACATTTACCTTACGTAGTAAAGCCCCACATTTACCTTACATAGTAAAGCACCTCATTTACATTACGTAGTAACGCACCACATTTACCTTACATAGTAAAGCACCGCATTTACATTACGTAGTAACGCACCACATTTACCTTAGGTAGTAAAGCACCACATTTACCTTACGTAGTAAAGAACCACATTTACCTTACGTAGTAAAGCACCACATTTACCTTACGTAGTAAAGCCCCACATTTACCTTACATAGTAAAGCACCGCATTTACATTACGTAGTAACGCACCACCTTTACCATACGTTAATAAAGCACCACATTTACCTTACGTAGTAAAGCACCACCTTTACCATACGTAATAAGGCACCACATTTATTTTATGTAGTAAAGCACCACCTTTAACATACGTAATAAAGCACCACATTTACCTTAGGTAGTAAAGCATCACATTTAACTTACGTAGTAAAGCACCACATTTACATTATGTAGTAAAGCACCACCTTTACCTTACGTAGTAAAGCACCACATTTACCTTACGTAGTAAAGTACCACATTTACCTTAAATAATAAAGCACCACATTTACCTTATGTAGTAAAACACCACCTTTACCTTATGTAGGAAAGCACCACATTTACCTTACGTAGTAAAGTACCACCTTTACCGTATATAGCAAAGCATCATATTTGCCTCATGCAGTAAAGCATCATATTTGCCTCATGCAGTAAAGCACCATATTTGCCTCATGCAGTAAAGCACCATATTTGCCTCATGCAGCAAAACACCATATTTGCCTCATGCAGCAAAGCACCATATTTGCCTCATGCAGCAAAATACTATATTTGCATCATGCAGCAAAGCACCATATTTATCTTTCTTAGTAAATAGCCACCTTTACCATCTGTAGTATAGAACCACCTTTACCTTAAGTAGTAAAGCACCACATTTCCCACTAGTAGTGAAGCACCATATTTCCCTCATGTAGTAAAGCACCATATTTACCTTACGTAGTAAAGCACCATATTTCTCTCATGTAGTAAAGCACCATATTTAACCTATGTAGTAAAGCACCATACTTTCCTTACGTAGTAAAGCACCACATTTCCCACATGTAGTAAAGCACCACATTTACCTTACATAGTAAAGCACCATATTTCCCTCATATAGTAAAGCACCATATTTCCCTCATATAGTAAAGCACCATATTTCCCTCATGTAGTAAAGCACCACATTTGCCCTACTTAGTAAAGCACCATATTTCCCTCATGTAGTAAAGCACCATATTTACCCTACGTAGTAAAGCACCATATTTCTCTCATGTAGTGAAGCACCATATTTCCCTCATGTAGTAAAGCACCATATTTCCCTCATGTAGTAAAGCGCCATATTTACCTCATGTAGTAAAACACCATATTTCCCTCATGTAGTAAAACACCATATTTACCTTACGTAGTAAAGCACCACATTTACCTTACGTAGTAAAAGCACCACATTTACCTTATGTAGTAAAGTACCACCTTTACCATACGTAATAAAGCACCACATTTACCTTATGTAGTAAAGCACCACATTTACCTTACATAGTAAAGCACCACATTTACCTTACGTAGTAAAGAACCACATTTACCTTACGTAGTAAAGCACCACATTTACCTTACGTAGTAAAGCCCCACATTTACCTTACATAGTAAAGCACCTCATTTACATTACGTAGTAACGCACCACATTTACCTTACATAGTAAAGCACCGCATTTACATTACGTAGTAACGCACCACATTTACCTTAGGTAGTAAAGCACCACATTTACCTTACGTAGTAAAGAACCACATTTACCTTACGTAGTAAAGCACCACATTTACCTTACGTAGTAAAGCCCCACATTTACCTTACGTAGTAAAGCACCACATTTACCTTACGTAGTAAAGCCCCACATTTACCTTACATAGTAAAGCACCGCATTTACATTACGTAGTAACGCACCACCTTTACCATACGTTAATAAAGCACCACATTTACCTTACGTAGTAAAGCACCACCTTTACCATACGTAATAAGGCACCACATTTATTTTATGTAGTAAAGCACCACCTTTAACATACGTAATAAAGCACCACATTTACCTTAGGTAGTAAAACATCACATTTACCTTACGTAGTAAAGCACCACATTTACATTATGTAGTAAAGCACCACATTTACCTTACGTAGTAAAGCACCACATTTACCTTACGTAGTAAAGTACCACATTTACCTTAAATAATAAAGCACCACATTTACCTTATGTAGTAAAACACCACCTTTACCTTATGTAGGAAAGCACCACATTTACCTTACGTAGTAAAGTACCACCTTTACCGTATATAGCAAAGCATCATATTTGCCTCATGCAGTAAAACACCATATTTGCCTCATGCAGCAAAGCACCATATTTGCCTCATGCAGCAAAACACCATATTTGCCTCATGCAGCAAAGCACCATATTTGCCTCATGCAGCAAAACACTATATTTGCCTCATGCAGCAAAGCACCATATTTGCCTCATGCAGCAAAGCACCATATTTATCTTTCTTAGTAAATAACCACCTTTACCATCTGTAGTATAGAACCACCTTTACCTTAAGTAGTAAAGCACCACATTTCCCACTAGTAGTAAAGCACCATATTTCCCTCATGTAGTAAAGCACCATATTTACCTTACGTAGTAAAGCACCATATTTCTCTCATGTAGTAAAGCACCATATTTAACCTATGTAGTAAAGCACTATACTTTCCTTACGTAGTAAAGCACCACATTTCCCACATGTAGTAAAGCACCACATTTACCTTACATAGTAAAGCACCATATTTCCCTCATATAGTAAAGCACCATATTTCCCTCATATAGTAAAGCACCATATTTCCCTCATGTAGTAAAGCACCACATTTGCCCTACTTAGTAAAGCACCACATTTCCCACATGTAGTAAAGCACCACATTTACCTTACATAGTAAAGCACCATATTTCCCTCATATAGTAAAGCACCATATTTCTCTCATGTAGTGAAGCACCATATTTCCCTCATGTAGTAAAGCACCATATTTCCCTCATGTAGTAAAGCACCATATTTACCTCATGTAGTAAAACACCATATTTCCCTCATGTGGTAAAACACCATATTTCCCTCATGTAGTAAAACACCATATTTCCCTCATGTAGTAAAACACCATATTTCCCTATTGTAGTAAAACAACATAGTTACCTCATGTAGTAAAACACCATATTTCCCTCATGTAGTAAAACACCATATTTCCCTCATGTATTAAAGCACCATATTTCCCTCATGTAGTAAAGCACCATATTTCCCTCATGTAGTAAAGCACCATATTTCCCTCATGTAGTAAAACACCATATTTCCATATTGTAGTAAAACAACATAGTTACCTCATGTAGTAAAACACCATATTTCCCTCATGTAGTAAAACACCATATTTCCCTCATGTAGTAAGTAAAAAAGTAAAGTACCCCCCGTCACGCCAAGTGGCGTATAGGGAAATATGGTGTTAGTGACCCTATATTTTACAGACCTTCAGCACATGATTTTTGGGGTAATGTGGTCGGTATTACGCCCGTGCTGTTTTACTTTCCCAGAAAAAATCCGGTACCCATTTAAGGCTGGGTGAACCCGGAGCCGTCGGTTGGGATCGAACCCTACCCCTTGTCCGTAGTAGTCCAGTTCACTAACCACTGAGCTATCGCGGCTCCTACTAATTTTTAGGGAATTAGTAAAACCCAGGTGTCCTCGCCAGGGTACGAACCCCGGCTGTTGCCGTGGTAAGCCAACCGCCTATCGATTGCGCTAACCGGACACCCCCTCATGTAGTAAAGCACCATATTTCCCTCATGTAGTAAAGCACCATATTTCCCTCATGTAGTAAAACACCATATTTCCCTCATGTAGTAAAGCACCATATTTCCCTCATGTAGTAAAGCACCATATTTCCCTCATGTAGTAAAACACCATATTTCCCTCATGTAGTAAAACACTATATTTTCCTTAAGTAGTAAAGCACCATATTTACCTTACGTAGTAAAGCACCACATTTACTTCAAGTTGTAATGCAGGAAGGTTCCTGGTTTATCCTTCTATAACTCGCTAGCTAATCAACTACCTTTTTTGTTCGTTTTTTTTTCTGTGCGTATTCTTTTCTATTCGTTCCTTCTTTTATTCGTTTTCCTGTATATTTGTAAATTAATCTTTTCTTCTTGCTCCATTATTAACGCCTCTAAATTAGTTTCTTTACGCACCACTTTTCTTTCGTTTCTTCGTCCATCCATTTCTGCTCGTGTTTTGATCGATTCCAAATTTCTAGTCTCTGAATGATAGTTTAATTTATCATCTTGTTCTCATCCAGGTATCGATCACTGAGATATCTCGCAAAAATCAATAATCAATAACGGTGTTATAGATATTTTTGAATTAAACTTGCCAGTTCTCATATATTGCTGTGGGCTCTAAAGTCGTTAGAACGCAGATCCATACGACTCGCTGTAGTTTTATAAACATGCACACACATACACACACACACACACACACACACACTAATACATACATATTTTGGGGGCCTCAGTAGCGTGGTGGTTAGGGTTTGGACTTTTAAGGTTTGATCCTTTACTGACAATGATCAGTCGATCTAAATGAAAAGAACAAAAATATAGATTTATGGTTAGCTAGGTTTAAATGTTTTGAATATTGGAAGAGACATAATACCCTCCAAATAGTCATCTTGGAAGGGACGGCACAAGGTAGACGAGGCATTGGCAGATCAAGACTAAAGTGGACTGATAAACATCAAAAGGTGGAAGGTGAACCTATGACAACGTGCACCATCAAGACAAAAGACAGTAAAACGCCGCTCCATGGTAGCCAACCTTCAATGTGGAGACGGAACTCAAAGAATTAAGGGTAGGAAAGGTAGTAACAGCGACGATTAGCCTTCTCACCTACAGATATTGGGACCTGGTCCTGTGAGGTTTAACACTGTACTACTGCAAGACAATATTATGTTCCTGGGAGTCTGTGACTCTTCATGTGCGATTATGTACACCGCTGTCTGGCAAGAGTCAAGAAGGACTCCAGGGCACGATAGATCGTTTTTTACATGCCTGAAAGGACTTTGGTCTAACAATAGGTTTGCAGAAAACGAAGACACTCAGCTAGGACGTCGAAGCATCACTTGCCATCCTTATTGTCAACTACAAACTTGATGTTGTGCAGCAGTATAGCTACCCGGGGTCCATCATCAACGACAAACTATCTTTAGATACAGACACCAGCATTGGTAAAGCTGCTACCATCTTCGCCCGTCTTCCTAGGCAGGCTAGGCAAAACAGCAAACTGACAAGCAAACAAAGGCCTCAGTTTACAATGCCTGCGTCATCAGTATCCTTTTAATGACAGCGAATCACGGACAACTTATACAAAGCAAGAGAGAAGGCTAAATGCATTACATATGAGATGCCAGCTCCGTATTCTTGATATCACTTGGAAGGATAAAATGACAAACGTGGAGGTCCTCACTTGCACAGGCCTTCCGAACGCTGCTCAAACAACGAAGGTTACGCTGGATTGGCCACTTACATCGCATGAAAGATGGCCGCCTACCAAAATATATACTTTAAGGACAACTAGCTGATGGCAAAAAAACTCCGATTTATAGACGTGTGTAAACGTGACATGAAGACTCTGAACATACACCCTGAATCCTGTGAAGAAATAGCACACTAAAGCTTCAACTCAAATAAGAAGCAGACAGATTTATATGTAAAGAGAATACACGGCGAAAGAAAAGAAAAAATAACATTTCCTAGGGGCGCTGCAAAATCCATAGTCAACTATTACTGACGAAGATGGTTACTGTCTGATCCTAAATGACAACTTTTGAAATATGAGCCAATATACAACTCGATGTGGTCATTATTCGCCTTTGTCGTTTTGGAGAGTTAATGTTTGGATGCTAGCGCTGCTTACATCTTGATTCTCTTGTTATGGGGGTAATTATAGTTTCAGATAGTTTTTTCGTATTTTCTGATGGCGGGCACATATTATAGATATATTTCTACATATGGGAAACTCTGTGTAGTGTCATATAAAGTGTAGTGTTGCACGATACAGCTTCGCAACAGGAAGCAATCTGACCATCAGAAGCAGACACGTCAAATAAATTTTTCGGGTCTTTAGGTTCCTGACTCCCTGACAAGGAGGTGTAAGGGGAAAAGGGAGGTGGGGGGGGGCTCCTATGGCCCTCCAGAGTCATGACTCCCAAGCGTTGGTTTCCTGTTGCGTTGAGCCTGACAGCACACTGTATGTTAGGTATGTAATATAAGAATTCTGATCTACGCAAACCTGATCGAATCTACTGTAACCATCCGCGAACTCCTGCCACTGCCCTACCGAGAACATTGAGTGATGTGCTCTTGGAAGTTATTGGGGTCATGCTAGTGTCTGCGTGTGTCTTTCAACGCCATTGCTCTTGATGATTGCTACTTTTTGTTCTGGGCTGCATTATTGGGTCTCGTATTGTCCAATGACACAGACTGTCCTATTCTCTACGAATAAATTGTAAATTAAAA
This sequence comes from Megaustenia siamemsis, assembly GCA_032433765.1. Classification (NCBI taxonomy): domain Eukaryota; kingdom Metazoa; phylum Mollusca; class Gastropoda; order Stylommatophora; family Ariophantidae; genus Megaustenia; species Megaustenia siamemsis. Next base: position 10,327,995 of record JAVIAB010000051.1, on the reverse strand, counting down.
CGTAAATAAACAGAGACAGCGCACATAACTTGCAAACGCAACATCAAAATGAATTAGAAATTCCGAAAAGAGTCTAAGAGCAAAGCAAATATTGACATAGCTGAGAGCTAAAGAGTTTTTAAAAGCAATAGTAAATTAAGAATAGAAATGGCAAGACATTTTTTTTATTACCATGAAACATGTTCTTAAATAAAAACAAACCGAGACTAAAATTGAATAAAGAAAAATATAATGTTCATTCAACACGTTTGTGGTAGCAAAAACAGCGGAGCTTTGTTATTAAAGAGTAAGACGAAATAATAATATCACGAGCGATAAAATGACATGAATGTAATAATTTCACTTTATAGTTGAAAGTGATATGTTGAATCGACGAGTTTCACTGTCACATCAAATAATTATTGTTTTTGTATTAGGAGAGGATTTACATGCCATCATACAACCATTCCCCCCCCCTCTCTCTTTTTGCCCTTGCTAGGCGTATGGTGGAATGTGGAGTTAGTGACAATATTTGTCCATGACCTTGGCACATTTTTACGTGATGTGGTCAGTATTATGCCAGACCGCCTTTACTTCCCATAAAAATCTCTGGTACCCATTTGTCTTGTCCGTCACAAAAAAATATCAGCCACTGCTGGAGACCAAACCCAGACCATTCTGAGCAGTAGGCGAGCACGCTAAACACTCAGCCCTGAACTGCATCCAAATAATCAAATGAAAATGCCCACGGCATGTCATCATCATTATCATCATGTGCAATACCGGTTGGCGTAGGCGATCATGTCCTTCCACAATCTTCTATCTACAGTGCATCGTATCAGTTCTGTTGTTGACTGTTTCCATGCCATGACACCAAGCTATCCAGTATTTTCTCTCTTTGTCGCCCGCGATCTCTCTTTCCTTTTATTTTGTCAGTTGTAACCAAGTATTCCAACTTTCCTCTTCTCATGATGTGCCCAAAAAATGTTGATTGTTTCTTTCTGATGTTTTTTAGGAACTGCCTTTTTGTGTTGGCCTCTTTGAGAACTTCCTCATTGGTCTTTTTATCTGTCCAGGGAACTTTCAACATTCTTCTAAGAAATCCCATCTCTGTGACCTCTAATAGACTTTTCATTTGTTTGTCTACTGTCCATGATTCGCTTCCATAGGTCAGAACTGGTTCTAAATAGCACCGATGAACTCTCTTTCTCATTTCTATTGACATATATTTGTTGTATAAGGAGACATGCCACACTTCGCAGTTATACCGCTATAAAAATAAAGAATGGAAGTGCACATACCGCAAGCACTAAACTTGTTAATTCTACCTATTTTGCAAATGTATATTGTGTTTTTGGAGCAAAGACTTTCCAGATATACTTTATCTTGCGCAATGACACTGCGATATATTTATTATCACTGGAAGTCTTCTGTAACCCAGTCAACTCCGTAAAACAAAAAGTCAATCCTATGTAGACACATAAACCTCTTAGTTATAAAACAAGTGTGCTCATATCATCATCTATCTATCTATTGTCCTTTCGAGCCGAAGGCGGCACATAGGGCAGAACTACAATCTCAAAAGCAGAAACCTAGCGTGCCAAAATGGCACATATTGCAGAGATCACTGCTTCTAAAGTCTATGGTTCTGTTTCCATAACAATACTTTTTTACAATGACAGCTTGTCAAGCCATCGATCAACTCCTTAGTTGCCTCTTACGACATGCCTGGAAGGTCACAGTGTCACTATTCTTTACTTCCCACATAATGAGGCCCCGGTAACACACGGGAGATATCGTCATACGAAGCTACAAATCATCATTATTTCTTACTTTATTAAAATATAAAAATGGAACAATCAAGAAAAGATTAGTGATAAGCAACATCTGCAATATGTTATTAGCAAGATCTGTATCAAGAGTTTCCTATTATTATAGTATTATTATAATGATTAGAAATATTGTCTATTAAGACTTTTACATTTTTTGGGTGCTTATTACACTTGTAACACACAATTGGAATCATCAAATTCCAGGCTAAGAACCGTTGATTCTGAGGACAACACGTCACTGACGATCAATAATCTAGATCATAAGTCAGTTTTATTTAATAGGATTAGTTTTCCTCTTCCCCCCCCCACCCCCCATTTTTATCTTCCCCCCCCCCTGTTTTTTTCGGATAACTCTGGTCTTTCCTCCTGTTGACATGATAATTAATTACCGCCCCTGATGCCTTTTTCCTGTTCAAGAGACTTTTTATGACGTTTCCTATAGTGTTTGAGCTGTACTGTTTAACCCCGATCACGAAATAGATTCTTCCGCAAATCAAACACCTAACATAGTTCAAAGTTCAGTTACGCGAATCAAATCACAAACCTTTTTTATTCTGTAAGATTTGCCTGTTAGATTGATTGTCTCTGACCGTGTTACAGCTGAGTCAGACACGAGAGTCTACGACCAGCATGGTTTGATGTATGGCGGATTAATCTCTAGCTTGGTTGCTCCCAGCAACGTAATTTTCTGGAATCAAATGCACGGACATCTGTCATGTCTTGATCTATGAGATATGTAATTAGTTTGAGTGTAAGGTGATTTTATTTTCAAATAAGACATCAGGACAGAGACTATCATGTAGCGGAATTATATTTCTTATCGCCTTCTTTACCCACAGCGGCCACGGAGTGAGCAGCGAATGGTTGACTTGATTTACGATGCTTCTTGATACGGTGGGATAGTGCAAATAGAGCACTGTGTTTTGTGAGGTCGGGACAATACTATAGAGTTGGTAATTGATGTGGAGGCATCTTCTTGGTGGAGTAGAGGAATAAAGTGTTTGGTAATTGGCGTGGAGGCAGCTTCTTGATGGAGTAGAGAAATAAAGTGTATGGTAAATGACGTGGAGGCAGCTTCTTGATGGAGTAGAGGAATAAAGTGTTTGGTAATTGACGTGAAGGCAGCTTCTTGATGGAGTAGAGAAATAAAGTGTTTGGTAATTGACGTGAAGGCGGCTTCTTGATGGAGTAGAGAAATAAAGTGTTTGGTAATTGACGTGAAGGCGGATTCTTGATGGAGTAGAGAAATAAAGTGTTTGGTAATTCACGTGGAGGCAGCTTCTTGATGGAGTAGAGAAATAAAGCGTTTGGTAATTGACGTGGAGGCAGCTTCTTGGTGGAGTAGAGGAATAAAGCGTTTGGTAATTGACGTGAAGGCAGCTTCTTGATGGAGTAGAGAAATAAAGTGTTTGGTAAATGACTTGGAGGCAGCTTCTCGATGGAGTAGAGGAATAAAGTGTTTGGTAATTGACGTGGAGGCAGCTTCTTGGTGGAGTAGAGGAATAAAGCGTTTGGTAATTGACGTGAAGGCAGCTTCTTGATGGAGTAGAGAAATAAAGTGTTTGGTAAATGACTTGGAGGCAGCTTCTCGATGGAGTAGAGGAATAAAGTGTTTAGTAATTGACGTGAAGGCAGCTTCTTGATGGAGTAGAGAAATAAAGTGTTTGGTAAATGACTTGGAGGCAGCTTCTTGATGGAGTAGAGAAATAAAGTGTTTGGTAAATGACGTGGAGGCAGCTTCTTGATGGAGTAGAGAAATAAAGTGTTTGGTAAATGACGTGGAGGCAGCTTCTTGATGGAGTAGAGAAATAAAGTGTTTGGTAATTGACGTGGAGGCAGCTTCTTGATGGAGTAGAGGAATAAAGCGTTTGGTAATTGACGTGAAGGCAGCTTCTTGATGGAGTAGAGAAATAAAGTGTTTGGTAATTGACGTGAAGGCAGCTTCTTGATGGAGTAGAGAAATAAAGTGTTTGGTAATTGACGTGGAGGCAGCCACATTATAGAATGGGGTAATGAAATATTCAACCATTTATGTGAAGTTTACTGATTAGGTCTTAATAATTATATCTTAGCAGTTATGTCTGGCACATGCTAAATACTGGGATCCAAATAGTGGAGTGTATTATTGCATTTGTTATTCAAAACCTTGGAGACTCGTATGAATTCACTATCTAGGAGATAAATAAGATCAAGCAACGTGACACGGAGATAGTGAACACTTAGCACTCACACTGGGGGTGCCAACTGATGAAGCTTCAGTTAATAGTTTGTATTTGTCTGATTTATCTGCTTCTACCTTTCTGCTACCTTTGAAGCACAGGTCTTCAACAAACACTTTCAGCTCCCTGTGGATCACAGGTCTTCAACAAACACTTTCAGCTTCCTGTGGATCATAGGTCTTTGAAAAACATTTTCAGCTCCCTGTGGACCATAGGTCTTAATCAAACACTTTCAGCTCCCTGTGGATCATAGGTCTTCGACAAACACTTTCAGTTCCCTGTGGAGCATAGGTCTTCAACAAACACTTTCAGCTCCCTTTGGAGCATAGATCTTCGACAAACACTTTCCAAGCCGTCGTACCATTCTTTTAAAATCATTCCATGTCTTCCCCATCATCTTCATCTTCGCTTCCACCTGTCTTCTCTAAGAATATTTTGGTCTTCCTCTTTCTCTCTTCCCATGTGGATTCCAAATAAAAAATGGCCTATCATGTAATACTCTTAGTTGGCTTCCGCAGTGTGTGTCTTAATCAACGTCATCGTCTTCATTGTATCTGTTTGTCAACTCTTTTGTCTGATTGGGAAGAAGTAAAAGAACAAACCAATTGATCGTTCAGCCTAAAGGGGGATAATCTCGTTCAAATTTGCATGTCTTCACCATTTGTGGACGCTGTTCATGGTAACTGTGGAACCGAACCGGTGTGCATTCCGAGCCAATCTCTTCACGTTAATACTTATACATGTACTTTTTTATTGCTTTATATGCATTGTATAATGTGTGTGCTCGTACATAAGCATTAAGATGTGAAGGAAAACCTTTTACATTGCACCAGGTCCGACAATTAAGTAATGAGACTAACTCCATAAAACAACATAATAAACAACAGTTGAACATGTAACCCATATTTTATTCAAAGTAAGTTCTTGTGTAATTGATACAGCGAGTGGTGCGATCTAACAAACATTGGGACGATTTAACAAACATTGGGACGATCTAACAAACATTGGGACGATCTAACAAACACTGGGACGATCTAACAAACACTGGGACGATCTAACAAACATTGGGACGATCTAACAAACACTGGGACGATCTAACAAACACTGGGACGATCTAACAAACATTGGGACGATCTAACAAACACTGGAGCGATCTAACAAACACTGGGACGATCTAACAAACATTGGGACGATCTAACAAACATTGGGACGATCTAACAAACATTGGGAAGATCTAACAAACACTGGAACGATCTAACAAACATTGGGACGATCTAACAAACATTGGGACGATCTAACAAACACTGGGACGATCTAACAAACACTGGGACGATCTAACAAACATTGGGACGATCTAACAAACACTGGAACGATCTAACAAACATTGGGACGATCTAACAAACATTGGGACGATCTAACAAACACTGGGACGATCTAACAAACACTGGAACGATCTAACAAACACTGGAACGATCTAACAAACACTGGAGCGATCTAACAAACACTGGGACGATCTAACAAACACTGGGACGATCTAACAAACACTGGAACGATCTAACAAACACTGGAACTAACAAACACTGGAACTATCTAACAAACACTGGGACGATCTAACAAACACTGGAACGATCTAACAAACACTGGGACGATCTAACAAACACTGGGACGATCTAACAAACATTGGAACGATCTAACAAACACTGTGACGATCTAACAAACATTGGGACGATCTAACAAACACTGGAACGATCTAACAAACACTGGGACGATCTAATAAACATTGGGACGATCTAACAAACACTGGAACGATCCAACAAACACTGGAACGATCTAACAAACACTGGGACGATCTAACAAACACTGGAACGATCTAACAAACACTGGGACGATCTAACAAACATTGGGACGATCTAACAAACATTGGGACGATCTAACAAACACTGGGACGATCTAACAAACACTGGGACGATCTAACAAACACTGGAACGATCTAACAAACACTGGGACGATCTAACAGACATTGGGACGATCTAACAAAAACTGGGGCGATCTAACAAACACTGGGACGATCTAACAAACACTGGAACGATCTAACAAACACTGGGAAGATCTAACAAACATTGGAACGATCTAACAAACACTGGGACGATCTAACAAACATTGGAACGATCTAACAAACACTGGGACGATGTAACAAACACTGGGACGATCTAACAAACATTGGAACGATCTAACAAACACTGGGACGATCTAACAAACATTGGAACGATCTAACAAACACTGGGACGATCTAACAAACACTGGGACGATCTAACAAACACTGGAACGATCTAACAAACACTGGAACGATCTAACAAACACTTGAACGATCTCTGCAGTTCTTTTGTAGGTATGACCTTAAAGTCGCGGTTAGGGCATTTTGGATGTCATCAATGTCGTCATAGAAGTGTCCTTCCAAAATTAACTTTAAATAATAGCAGGGAGACAAACCTGGGGAATAGGGTGGATAGTTGAGAACACTTGGAGCCAGAAATTCGTCAACAACATCCAGTGAGCTGGTGCGTTATCATGAGGAAGGAAAAAACTGCCAGGCGCTGAACACTTGGGTCGGGCTCGGAGAATCATTTTCAATAGACGTTTAAATACTTCAATAAACTTTAGCAGTGACAGTCTGTCTCTCTAGAATAAATTCTTTGTTAAAAAAAACATAAATACAGTACTTCAATAAACGTTGGCAGTGACTGTCTGTCTCTCTAGAATAAATTCTTTGTTAAAAAAAAAACATAAATACTTCAATAAACGTTGGCAGTGACTGTCTGTCTCTCTAGAATAAATTCTTTGTTAAAAAAAACATAAATACTTCAATAAACGTTGGCAGTGACTGTCTGTCTCTCTAGAATAAATTCTTTGTAAAAAAAAAAACAAAAAACAACTCATTTGATGTCGTAGAATAACACTAACACTGTCTTCACTTTCTTAACAATATTTTGAAGATGATCTTTTGTTGCCTTTTGGTAATAGCGATGATGATGACTTCCACTGAACACTTCGGCGTTTAGTTGTGGAATCACAGCGGGAAATCCATGTTTTTTGTTACTCTGATACCTTCTTTCCTTCCTCATTGGCCATTCAGCGTTAATGGGAGGTATAGTTTGCGGTCGTGTGCTCATCTCTTCGTCTCCGCTGCTATTATGTTTCCTAGTGTTTCCCTTCGACAAACAGACTTGCCACAAGAAAACAGTTTCCTATCAGGGTTCAAAAGATCAAAATCGCACACGTCTTTGTTTTTTTTTCAATTCAAACAGCAAAAGTCTGACCTCCGCCCATCTCACACGTTTTGTATTGTGTATAGTTTGATCGTCATCTAGTGGACAACTCTCGCGGTGTTGAATCCATTATTGTCTTACAGCTGGGTGGTTATTTAATAAAAATGAGCTTCATCAGCTTTAATCTGTTATTGTCTTACAGCTGGGTGGTTATTTAATAAAAATGAGCTTCATCAGCTTTAATCTGTTATTGTCTTACAGCTGGGTGGTTATTTAATAAAAATGAGCTTCATCAGCTTTAATCTGTTATTGTTTTACAGCTGGGTGGTTATTTAATAAAAATGAGCTTCATCAGCTTTAATCTGTTATTGTCTTACAAAAGATATACATCTAGATGGCACAAACAAACTACTAATATGTAATCTATACTGGGAGAAACAGCAATAATAAACTATAACAAGGAGAACTCTACACCCATTGATACAAAAAGAGGAATAAGACAAGGATGCATCCTATCACCAAGCTTGTTCAATCTATGCAGTGAGCAAATCTTTAAAACATCACAGAGATGCCAGGCCTAAACATTAATGGAAAGATAATCAATAACCTAAGATATGGTGAAAAAGACCAATGAGGAAGTTCTCAAAGAGGCCAACACAAAAAGGGAGCTCTTAAAAAACATCAGAAAGAAGCAATCAACATTTTTCGGGCACATCATGAGAAGAGGAAAGTTTGAATACTTGGTTACAACTGGCAAAATAAAAGGAAAGAGAGATCGCGGACGACAAAGAGAGAAAATACTGGATAGCTTGGTGTCATGGCATGGAAAACAGTCAACAACAGAACTGATACGATGCACTGTAGATAGAAGATTGTGGAGGGACATGATCGCCTACGCCAACCGGCAGGGTACATGATGGTGATGAAGATATGGTGGTGATATTGTATTACCAGCAGAAAATCCTAAAGATCTACAACAATTACTTAATGTAATAAGCATGACAAGCTAAATATATAGATTAGATTTGAATGTCAAAAAGTATAAAACTAAGATCATAAACAAAGATAATACACAAAACCTACAACTAGATATCAAATTTGAAGGAATAGACCAGGAGATAGCTCAGAGCTACAATTACCTTGGACATACCAGTGATAGAAAATTTAAAACTGAAATAAACGAAAGAATAGGAATGGCAAAAAAAAAAGCAATTTTAATGCCATGAAAAATATACTAACATCAAAACAAATAACACCAGGGCTTAAACTATGAATAGCAAAATGTTATATCTTCTCCACATTCCTGTATGGTGCAGAAACATGGACATTCGACAAGAAAACAGAACAGAAAATTGAGGCCTCTAAAATGTGGATTTGTAGAAGAATAAGATTTAGATGGAAATAAAAGATAACATAATTGTGGAATGAGATTTTTAGAGCATGTAAAAAGACACAGCAGTCTACTAACAGTAATATTGGAAGGGAAAATGCAAAGTAAAAGAGGCAGATTCAGACCAAGACTAACATGGACGAGTAACATCAAAAGACGGACAAGTCAGCCTATGACAACCTGCACAATCGTAGCAAGAGACAGAGCAGAATGACGTTTTATGGTAGCCAACCTTCGATGCGAAGACTGTACTCAAAGATGGTGATTGTCTTACAGTTTGGTCGATTCTTTTAATTGCTTTTGGTAAAGACAAGTCTTGTGATTTAAATCTGTTATTGTCTTACAGCTGTGTTTGTTTTAATTAGCGCAAGTTTTATTGATTAAATCTGTTATTGCCTTACAGCTGTGTTTTTTTAATTAGCGCAAGTTTTATTGATTAAATCTGTTATTGTCTTACAGCTGTGTTTTTTTTAATTAGCCCAAGTTTTATTGATTAAATCTGTTATTGTCTTACAGCTGTGTTTTTTTTAATTAGCCCAAGTTTTATTGATTAAATCTGTTATTGTCTTACAGCTGTGTTTGTTTTAATTAGCGCAAGTTTTATTGATTAAATCTGTTATTGTCTTACGATCGGGTCATCTGGTTAAATGTCCTCATTTCTGTAGCATCTCAGTTCTGATGGCCTTGCTGTCACTCAGGTAAACCAGCCCCATCCCCCGGCCAAAATTTAATTAGCCATTTAAACATAACGGAATAATGGCACAGGGCGATAGAACCACAGATGCAGGGTCCTCTAGAAGGTAAACAGCGGAAATGATAATAGGATGTGTATATATTAATATATTTATATTGTTTGTAACGGCCCAGTGACTTTACAAGTGATGATACTTCAAAGTGCTACTTCGACAAACTTATACCGCACGATTGAAATTGTGATGTTGATATCAGTTTTGTTTTGGGCAGTACTGGAAATAAATCAATATCTGCCCTGTGGCAAGGTGTTGACAAGTAACGACCCGCTTCTCCGGTTTTCTCCTGGTTGTTGTAAACACTTTATTTTTGCACTTACCTGAATACATGTGAGAGGTTCATGATGTACATCACAGTTGTTTGTCATCGATACTTTAGTTCATTTGCTCATTTGTTTCCTTCTCATAATCAAGTGTCATGCCTGCTGGCGCAGGTGATCATGTCTCTCCATAACTTTCGACCTCGACAGTTATTTATCATTTCTGTTGTTGACCTTCTGCCAAGCCATTCTCTTAAGCTGTGGTGGTATCTTTTCTGTTTTCTTCCTTCTATCTCTTCGTCCCTCTATTTTTCCAGTTGCCACAATATATTCCATTTGTTCTCTTCTCATTACATGGCCAAAAAATGATGATTGTTTCTTCCTAATATTGGAAATTAGCTCTCTTTTTGCTTTGGCTTCCTTCAGAACGTTTTCATTACTCTTCTTAGCTGTCCATGGTATTCTCAACATTTTTCTGTAAAACCACATTTCTACAGCTTCCAGTGATTTTCTTGTCTATTGTTCTATTGTCCATGATTCACATCCATATGTTAAGACTTGCTCTGCATAACATTTAAGAACTCTTTTTCTTGTTTCTATTGTCAAAAATGGATTGCACAGTATTTTCCTCCTTTTTTTTGGAAAGCGGCTTTTGTCTGATCCATTCTGCATCTCACCTCTGTTGTACATCTTTCGTCTGAGATTAACATTGTTCCCAGATATTTAGATTCATTTACCTGTTTTAATATTGTCCCCCTAGTCTTTATTGTGCATTGCGGAGATGTCTTTTTCTTTGTTGCTACCATTATTTAAGGCTGAGTCGCATATCTTTGCTTTCCTTCATTTTAATGTCTAATATTTCGTGTAACTAATTTGCACTCTCAGAGATTAAGCCTGTATCATCAGCATATCTTAGATGATTTATATTATGACCTTGTTTCCTTCTAAGAAGATAAAATAAACATACGTCTTCTAATATTCATTGAAAGTGATTAGAAGAAGTTGTATCTTTAAGCACTTTTGGTCTTGAAAAATGAATATTGTACCTTAGAAACTCTCAGATTGACCAATCTGTGATGTTGTTTATTACAAGCATTAACTTCTAAAATATCATTCTTTCTTTAAAGATTGACTTTAGTAGAAAATTGTACTTTGTGTGTCTGGTGTCCCAAACTGAAGTCACTTTCATAAAATATCCATTTGACGAATGAGCGGAATGTTCTATATTCGGGATTTCTTCATCCAAAAATGCGGTACAATTTCCAGGATTAGAACAAAAATGCTATTTTGATATGGAAACATATAGCCGTGATCTCACTCAAAATTTGCAATGTATTTCTGTGCTAGTATTACCTGTCCTGTTTCGGAGTAGATTGGATTACGGTGTTTATTTTCTAATCATCTGATTTAGATTTTTCATGAGAACTCATTTCCGTGCAGGGTTCGTTTTTTTTTTAAATTTCTTCCACCACTAAACGCTAACTTGGGTGTCCGGTTAGCGCAATCGATAGGCGGTTGGCTTACCACGGCAACAGCCGGGGTTCGTACCCTGGCGAGGACACCTGGGTTTTACTAATTCCCTAAAAATTAGTGGGAGCCGCGATAGCTCAGTGGTTAGTGAACTGGACTACTACGGACAAGCGGTAGGGTTCGATCCCAACCGACGGCTCCGGGTTCACCCAGCCTTAAATGGGTACCGGATTTTTTCTGGGAAAGTAAAACAGCACGGGCGTAATACCGACCACATTACCCCAAAAATCATGTGCTGAAGGTCTGTAAAATATAGGGTCACTAACACCATATTTCCCTATACGCCACTTGGCGTGACGGGGGTACTTTACTTTTACTTTTTTACTAAACGCTAACTACTTCATGAAGACATCATTAAACATGCTACCTTTATTCCCAGTTCTTGAAAGAAAACTACTGCGGGTCTTTGACATTGAATAACGGCACCAGAAAATGTTCAAACCATCGTTTATCTTACGTAATGTCAATGAATGTTTACGTCTTATGTCGTTAATGACGCTAGGTTTGCACTGCAGGTCCGTGCTGTTTCGCTTTGAGATCAGCGATATTTTGATGTATCCTGGCTGGAAGGTCTCACAGGGTTGCCTGTAATGTGTTCAGACCTGCGGGGACTCCCAGATTGATTCTCACTACATTAGCTCCTCACACACTTGCAGCCATATTAGAATAATGCTTATCTTATGTTATGTTAGGATCGTTATAACTGCACACCCGACTAACCAATAGGTGCTCCAATTTTCCTCTCCAAATATCGAGAATCTCCAAGGAGAACCCTGACACTCGTACACGAACTCCATAGCACGGCTTGGTTTCACATCGGTATGTGTAGATTTGTTATCTTGCTCATAATTGTGTCGAGGAATCGGCAATTTCGTGGCCTGCTCGTTTCGATGTATAATTGCCAAGGGTACATTAACGCGTGCGAGTGCACACGGAACCTGTTTTATTTTTCCGTTATCCGAGAGGACTAGACACGGGAGCTCACTACCCAGAGAGGGCAAGACATGGGATCTCACTACCCAGAGAGGGCTAGACACGGGAGCTCACTACCCAGAGAGGGCAAGACATGGGATCTCACTACCCAGAGAGGACTAGACACGGGAGCTCACTACCCAGAGAGGGCAAGACATGGGAGCTCACTACCCAGAGAGGACTAGACACGGGAGCTCACTACCCAGAGAGGGCTAGACATGGGATCTCACTACCCAGAGAGGGCTAGACACGGGAGCTCACTACCCAGAGAGGGCTAGACACGGGAGCTCACTACCCAGAGAGGACTAGACATGGGATCTCACTACCCAGAGAGGGCTAGACACGGGAGCTCACTACCCAGAGAGGACTAGACACGGGAGCTCACTACCCAGAGAGGGCTAGACACGGGAGCTCACTACCCAGAGAGGGCTAGACATGGGATCTCACTACCCAGAGAGGGCTAGACACGGGAGCTCACTACCCAGAGAGGGCTAGACATGGGAGCTCACTACCCAGAGAGGGCTAGACATGGGAGCTCACTACCCAGAGAGGGCAAGACATGGGATCTCACTACCCAGAGAGGGCTAGACACGGGAGCTCACTACCCAGAGAGGGCTAGACATGGGATCTCATTACCCAGAGAGGGCTAGACACGGGAGCTCACTACCCAGAAAGGGCTAGACATGGGATCTCACTACCCAGAAAGGGCTAGACATGGGATCTCACTACCCAGAGAGGGCTAGACATGGGATCTCATTACCCAGAGAGGGCTAGACACGGGAGCTCACTACCCAGAAAGGGCTAGACATGGGATCTCACTACCCAGAGAGGGCTAGACATGGGATCTCACTACCTTTAAAAAAAAGAATCCTATTGGTGGAATTGAACCCGGAAGCTGTCTATCCTGATGCCGACGTCTTATCTCTAGACCACTAAGCCCTCCTAATGCTATATCACACAACAATCTATTATTACTACCTCGGATTATTTACAAAAATATCCATTAACAAAATTCTATTATCATTTATTTACTTAAGGACATGTGTTAAAAAATACATTAAACTTAAATTAAGTGACCATGAATATATTAAAATATATTTTTTGATCATGTGAAATGATTGTGCTTCCCTTTTGACGTTATCCTCTTGTGAATAAAAAAAATTCCAATAATTAGTAATACATTAATCTTTTTTTCTAAAAATGGCTATAATTTGTGTAATTTACATTACGAATTGAATAATAGGATGTATGGGGAGAAAAAAATACTATATAATTTCGTATTACACGATATATCGATTGAGACAGAAAAAAACAATCCGATTATAAAAACGATATAAAAGCGATGATAAAGGCAATAACCGTAAGTTTAGCACAACGGAATAAAAGCCACGCACTGCAATTTTTTTTTAACCCAAATGTTATAATAAAAAACAAAAAATCAACGTCACAGATGTAATGTACTCTCAAAATTTCAGCTTTCTGCGGTTTTGGTCGCGTCGATGATCAGTCAATCGTGCCACCCGTGTTTATGACCGGTGTCGGTAATTAATTACATTTACAATGGGAAGTAACCACAGTCTTCGACATGAGCTCGGTAGTAAAATTAATAAAAAGAAAAATCTTTACTATTTTATTAATGTAAATATTAGTATAAATATTGCTGTACAATGTGACATTGTTTACATCATACTTCTTCCTCAACCTTTCAACTCCTTGTGGAGTATAGATCTTCAACAAACACTTTCAGCTCCCTGTGGAGCATAGGTCTTCAACAAACACTTTCAGCTCCCTGTGGAGCATAGGTCTTCAACAAACGCTTTCAGCACCCTGTGGAGCATAGGTCTTCAACAAACGCTTTCAGCTCCCTGTGGAGCATAGGTCTTCAACAAACGCTTTCAGCTCCCTGTGGAGCATAGGTCTTCAACAAACGCTTTCAGCACCCTGTGGAGCATAGGTTTTCAACAAACGCTTTCAGCACCCTGTGGAGCATAGGTCTTCAACAAACGCTTTCAGCTCCCTGTGAAGTATAGGTCTTCAACAAACACTTTCATCTCCCTGTGGAGCTTAGGTCTTCAACAAACACTTTCATCTCCCTGTGGAGCTTAGGTCTTCAACAAACACTTTCATCTCCCTGTGGAGCTTAGGTCTTCAACAAACACTTTCATCTCCCTGTGGAGCTTAGGTCTTCAACAAACACTTTCCAAGCCGTTCGGTTTCTTGCCATTCTTTTAAGATCATTCCATGCCTTTCCCGTCATCTTCATCTCTGTTTCCACCTGTCTTCTCCAAAAATATTTCGGTCTTTCTTTTGGTATTTTTTCCTTGGGGATTCAAAAAAAAGGCCACTTGTGTAATACTCTCAGTTGGCTTCCGCAGTGTGTGCCCTATCCAGAGCCATCGTCTTCGCCATAACTTTTTATCCACTGGTATTTGACTGGTACTTTTCCATAATTCTATGTTAGTGATTTTGTCCTGCCATTTCCATCCTTTTATTCTGTGTAAGCATCCATTAATTAAGGTCTGTATCTTCATTACTGTCATGTTTGTTGTTCTCCATGTTTCACAGCCATATAATAGAACCGACTTAACATTGGAAAAAAGTACTTACTTAGTAGCAATTGTGTTCACAGAAAAAGGGGTCGACCTAGATAAACATTAAAAAGAACACAGAAGCGAGAGGCAACAACAACTGTCATCAGCTTCCACGCCGAAATTGAACATGTCGCCCTAAACAGAAACGTCGTGTAAGATACAATGCGAATATGATACTTGATAACGATGATTGTCGGACACAGAGAGTCTAGAATTGCTGCCCTATGTGTAATATATGTCTGCCCTATGTGTAATATATGTCTGCCCTATGTGTAATATATGTCTGCCCTATGTGTAATATATGTCTGCCCTATGTGTAATATATGTCTGCCCTATGTGTAATATATGTCTGCCCTATGTGTAATATATGTCTGCCCTATGTGTAATATATGTCTGTCCTATGTGTAATATATGTCTGCCCTATGTGTAAAATATGTCTGCCCTATGTGTAATATATGTCTGCCCTATGTGTAATATATGTCTGCCCTATGTGTAATATATATCTGCCCTATGTGTAATATATGTCTGTCCTATGTGTAATATATGTCTGCACTATGTGTAATATATGTCTGCCCTATGTGTAATATATGTCTGTCCTATGTGTAATATATGTCTGCCCTATGTGTAATATATGTCTGTCCTATGTGTAATATATGTCTGCCCTATGTGTAATATATGTCTGTCCTATGTGTAATATATGTCTGCCCTATGTGTAATATATATCTGACCTATGTGTAATATATATCTGTCATATGTGTAATATATGTCTGTCCTATGTGTAATACATGTCTGTCCTATGTGTAATATATGTATGTCCTATGTGTAATATATGTCTGTCCTATGTGTAATATCATAAATATTATCAAAGACATGTATGATGGTTACACATGTGCAGTTCGAACAGAGGAAGGACTGAGCGAATGTTTCCCAATAGAAACTGGGGTTAAACAAGGATGTATTTTATCGCCCTTGTTATTTGGAATTGTTATGGACTTCATAATGAAGAAATGCTGCACTGGTAATAAAGGCATCGAATGGATACAAGGAGACCATTTGGAGGACCTCGACTTTGCTGATGACATAGTTCTCATCAGCAGTCAGATAAAAACGATGCAGGAAAACACAAATGAACTATCATCAATAGCCAGCAAAATTGGGCTTGAGGTCAATCATGAAAAGACTAAAGTCATGAAAAGTTTAATTCCAACAAGTGACAAAATATACATGGAAAACAAACCAGTAGAAGAGATCCATCACTTTATCTATCTTGGAAGTCACATTGATCGAGAAGGGGATACGAGCAAAGAAATTAGAATCAGACTGGCTAAAGCAGCAATGTCTTTCAGAAGCCTTGAAAAGTTGTGGAAATCAAAACTCATTAGCACAAACACAAAACTTAGGCTATTCAAATCAAATGTACTATCAACCCTTACGTATGCGTGTGAAAGCTGGAAAACAACAAGAGATATAGAAACAAAGTTGAGCGCATTCGAAAATAAATGTCTAAGGAAAATACTTGGTATAGAATGGAACGAATTCAAAACAAACGAGGAAATTAGAGAAATCGCCAATCAACCACTAATATCTTCAGTAATAAAGAAAAGACGATGGTCATACGTTGGACATGTGATGAGAAGAGATAATAATCGAATAGCAAAGCAAGCCCTCATATGGGAAACAACAGGTAAAAGAAAAAGAGGAAGACCCAGGGAGACACTGAGAAGAACATTGATGAGAGAGGCAAGAGCAGCAGGAATCGGCTCCATCAATGAGATAGAACTGCTTGCACAGAACAGAGACAGATGCCGAGATTTGATAAAATATCTTTAAAAGAAAACTGCTAGAACAAAAATTCATATAGGAGAAGGTGTATCTTGGTCTACGCCCTATGGGCCGGTTACGGCTCGAAAGGTCAATAGATAGATAGATATGTGTAATATATGTCTGCCCTATGTGTAATATATGTCTGCCCTATGTGTAATATATGTCTGCCCTATGTGTAATATATGTCTGCCCTATGTGCAATGTATGTCTGCCCTATGTGTAATATATGTCTGCCCTATGTGTAATATATGTCTGCCCTATGTGTAATATATGTCTGCCCTATGTGTAATATATGTCTGTCCTATGTGTAATATATGTCTGTCCTATGTGTAATATATGTCTGTCCTATGTGGAATATATGTCTGCCCTATGTGTAATATATGTCTGCCCTATGTGCAATGTATGTCTGCCCTATGTGTAATATATGTCTGCCCTATGTGTAATATATGTCTGCCCTATGTGTAATATATGTCTGTCCTATGTGTAATATATGTCTGTCCTATGTGTAATATATGTCTGTCCTATGTGTAATATATGTCTGTCCTATGTGGAATATATGTCTGCCCTATGTGTAATATATGTCTGCCCTATGTGTAATATATGTCTGCCCTATGTGTAATATATGTCTGCCCTATGTGTAATATATGTCTGCACTATGTGTAATATATGTCTGTCCTATGTGTAATATATGTCTGCCCTATGTGTAATATATGTTTGCCCTATGTGTAATATATGTCTGCCCTATGTGTAATATATGTCTGCCCTATGTGTAATATATGTCTGTCCTATGTGGAATATATGTCTGTCCTATGTGTAATATATGTCTGCACTATGTGTAATATATGTCTGTCCTATGTGGAATATATGTCTGTCCTATGTGGAATATATGTCTGTCATATGTGTAATATATGTCTGCCCTATGTGTAATATATTTCTGTCCTATGTGGAATATATGTCTGTCCTATGTGTAATATATGTCTGCCCAATGTGTAATATATGTCTGTCCTATGTGGAATTTATGTCTGCCCTATGTGTAATATATTTCTGTCCTATGTGCAATATATGTCTGTCCTATGTGTAATATATGTCTGTCCTATGTGCAATATATGTCTGTCCTATGTGTATTATATGTCTGTCCTATGTGCAATATATGTCTGTCCTATATGGAATATATGTCTGTCCTATGTGCAATATATATCTGTCCTATGTGCAATATATGTCTGCCCTATGAGCAATATATTTCTGTCCTATGTGCAATAGATGTATGTCCTATGTGTAATATATGTCTGTCCTATGTGCAATATATATCTGTCATATGTGCAATATGTCTGTCCTATGTGTAATATATGTCTGTCCTATGTGCAATATATGTCTGCCCTATGTGCAATATATATATATATCTGTCCTATGTACAATATATGTCTGTCCTATGTGGAATATATGTCTGTCCTATGTGCAATATATGTCTGTCCTATGTGCAATATATATGTCTGTCCTATGTGCAATATGTTTGTCCTATGTGCAATATGTTTGTCCTATGTGTAATATATGTCTGTCCTATGTGTAATATATGTCTGTCCTATGTGCAATATATATCTGTCCTATGCGCAATATGTCTGTCCTATGTGTAATATATGTCTGTCCTATGTGCAATAGATGTCTGTCCTATGTGCAATATGTGTCTGCCCTATGTGGAATATATGTCTGTCCTATGTGCAATATATGTCTGCCCTGTGTGCAATATATGTCTGTCCTATGTGAAATATATTTCTGTCCTATGTGCAATATATGTCTGTCCTATGTGCAATATATGTCTGTCCTATGTGCAATATATTTCTGTCCTATGTGCAATATATGTATGTCCTAAGTGCAATATATCTCTGCCCTATATGTAGTATATGTCTGTCTTATGTGCAATATATTTCTGTTCTCTCTCTCTCTCTCTCTCTCTCTCTCTCTCTCTGCGATCAGGACTCAATCAGAGTAGGACTCCAGATTCTCGCACGAAAACAGCTGTCTGTTTAAGCCTGTTAGATCCACTCCGATTGAATACCTGTTAAAACGTTGCACTGTGTTCTGCGCCAGTGGCCCAGTGCATCCGATTTCAGCCAGCATTTTGTTCAGGTTTGCTTTCCTTAGCCTTTGATTGTCCCCAATCTTCCTGCAAGGCAGCAGATGATCTTTTCTGTAGGGGGATTCTGCCCTTATACGGTCGGCCTTCTCAGGTTTACGAGCACCATCTGCCCGAGTCACTAGAGGTGACTAACACAGACATGCGACTTGTAATATGAGGAAACTGCAACAAGGAACACTTTTCATGCACAGCCTCCAACTGTTCCCGCCGCCTATCCCCATATACCAGTAAGTCACGTCCTCTTGAAAATGATGATCGTCGTAGCACTTGATGATGTTAGGTCATCGTTGATGACTCCAATTCCAAATATAGAGACACACAGTCAGTCGTCACATTTTCCCCGTCGCACATCAAACCGTACGATTTGCGCACGGCCGGTTTAGGGAACCATTACGATGACGTAGCACACACCAATGTCGCCGAACAAATAATCTCGATCCCTTTAAATTTATGTCTGATTACTCAAGTGTAAGCAGCCTACGACAAACAAAACACGAAGCAAATTCCCCAAAGAGACAAATCTGCGGCTGACGAAGTAGGTTACATTAATGTGTAACATGGAAATAACTTGCGTCAAAGAATTTCAACAACGGTCATGAACAGCACAAATGTGACGTAAAGCGCAGATCAAGTCTAGACGGTGGAAGGTCTCACTCACAACACTTGATTCGTCAGAAACAGACTGTTGTCGGCCTACGACCTCGCTTTAGCGACACAGATGTATCAAGCATATCATCATTTTGACTTAACGCAGAAAAGTACAATGAAGATCCGAAATTAATCAGACCCTGGGTGCATTTTCTGCAGCGATCGAGAGGACGTGGACTAGATCCGCCATCTTGATACGGAACTCCATTTCTGCTCTATATGCCGTATATGTCTGCCCCATATGCAATACATTTCTGCTCTATATGCAGTATATGTCTGTCCTATGTGCAATATATTTCTGCTCTATATGCAGTATATGTCAATGTCTGCCCCATATGCAATATATTTCTGTTCTATATGCAGTATATGTCTGCCCTATGTGCAGTATATGTCTGCTCTATGTGCAATATATTTCTGCTCTATATGCAGTATATGTCTGCCCTATGTGCAATATATTTCTGCTCTATATGCAGTATATGTCTGCCCTATGTGTAATATAATTCTGCCCTATGTAAAATGGAATAGAATTATAGTCGCCACTTGCATGTACAAAATATAAGACACGTGTTGATTTATTCAGTTACTTTTAATCTTTGCCTCGAAATTTCTACCCACTGACTTAAGATGTGACAACCTAACACGTGACATACCAGCTACTCTACTGTTGTTGCATCAAAATGTGACGATACTAACTGGAATTTATAACAAAATTATTCGGAAAACATGAGATACGTTTTTTCCTCATTGTGGTCTCTTTACTACCACAGTCCTAAACTACTACATTTTTATGCCGAAAAACATCTCAGAATGTAATTACATTTACATTCCACAAACATAAAATACATGTGGTTGAAATGTAAGGTTGACAAGTTAGTCTCTTTGACCCATACTGGGTGCGCGCGCACAAGTTAACGATTATTCGTAGTTTCGTGACTTCGCATTTTCAAGGAATTACTTTAAAAAAGATGTCGTTTGTTTGTCACTTACTCGTTAATTTTGGATAGTCACGCACTTACTTCTCACGGCTTGACATACAGGCTTTGATGGGGGTACAAATCAATATAAGTCGGTTTTTGTGAACATTTCTTAACCATGGGAGGGCGGAAGAGCAAGCGCGTTGTGCATTTGAAAAATAAGCTTTGAAATGTGGACGAGTTGATCTGACATTTAACGGCGGTGAAAGGGTTAGGTCTTTGTGGAGTAAAACAAATAACAAGGAGAGACATAGTAAGTACACTTGGATCTTTGAATCTATTTATGCCATTTAAAAAAAAGAGTAAAGTACCCTCGTCCCGCCAAGTGGCCTATAGGGAATATGGTTATTTGGTTATTTGGTTATGGAAGGCCCCGGTATCACTGCAAACGAATTAAAATCCATTATTGCTCAACCGCCCGTGCCAGCGTAATCATCCGAATTAATATCTCATTTCCCAAACAAAGAAATGTAACTGTAGTCCCCATCGTAGCAGTCTCAGCACACGCCAAAAGACATACGGCAAAACCGCGCAGAAAGTGAACACAGCCAACTGTTCCCTGTCATACGATGTCATCACTCATCGTAAACAATTGGAATATCAAAACATGATGAAAATGGATGAAACACGCAGCTCACTTAAGTCAGTAGCTCCTGCAACAAGCCGGACTTGGAATATGAGGAAACTGCAACAAGGAACACTTTTCATGCATAGCCTTCAATTGTTCCCGCCGCCTGTCCACCATATACCATGGAAGTTCACTTCCTCTTGAAAATGATGATCGTCGTATTTTTTAAAAAATGTATAGCGCTTGATGATGTTAGGCCATCGTTGTTGACTCCAATTCCGAACATATATACACACATTTCATCGTCAGATTATCCCCGTCGCACATCAAACAACAGACCTTAAGATTAGCGTACGGCCAGTTATCAGACGTGATCTTGTCAACTGTAAGTGTCTTCAAACTGTGTTGTTGGTTTTGTTCCTCAATGAGATCATAGCAACATGGACAAATACAAATTAACTTAAGAAAATTTGCACAACATGGGCCTTTTGACTTTGCTTTTAGAACGAAATGGCTTCACGGGGAATATGGTGTTAGTGACCATAAATTTTACAGACCTTCGGCACATGATTTTTGGGGTAATCTGGTCGATATTACGCCCGTGCCGCTTTACTTTCCCAGAAAAAATCCGATACCCATTTAAATGTATGCCATAGACCTGCTGTTATTCCGTCCCTTAAAAGGGGCGTAGTTGCGACATGTCTTTGTTTACATTTCAGCCCGCAACATCCGACTTCTGTTTATTTTTTCTTTATTTTTCCAGCTTTTACCTCTGACGAAGTCCCTAGAGACTAAGAACTGAATTTTAATTCAGTGTTAATCCATTTTTTCCCTGGCAGCCGTGTGCACAGGGGTCCCTCGCCGCACAGGTAGATGGCTCCGACTTCGGAGGTACTCATGTTTTTTTTCCGTCGATGAATAATTGACGTTTCAAGCCGGGGCCTCGTTGCTGAGACCAGGGGTGGTTGCAGCAGAGAGAAATCATTAATAAACATCCCAACCGGTGCAGCCGGGATTTGAACCCACAACCTCTCGAGACCAACCAGTCCCTGACTTCTGTTTGTTATTTATTATTACCGGATTGTCTTATTACAATCCTACAGAGGGGGACGTCGAGTTGAAATTTGATCAGTTTAAGTTCTCCGATCCTAAAATAAACAGTCAGCTTTAAGTCACCGTCGCTGTCAGTCCGTTATCTGACCGACGCTTTCACTTCAAAATTGGTGCTCACGTAAATAAAGAAATATTTAGTAAAATTTGAAAAAAAAAACTATCCCAGGAGAGATCATTTGAAAATATTTTTGACTCTCAGAAAGTGAAACAAGCCCTTGTAATCATTGCTGCTCAACCCTGACTCCATTTCTCCCATCTTCCATACATCACCACAGCCCCCCCCCCCCCCCCCCACGCCCCCTAAAAAAAAACAGTTAATTATAAAACGCCCTAAACAAAATTAGCGTGCAACTTTGAGCAGAGTAGGCAGTCGATTACAGTAATAACGGAGAGGCAAGAACAACGGGCATCAGCTCGCATGCCAAGATTAAGCTGTTCGCCCGGAACAGGACGCGTGGCGAGATACGATGCGGGTCCTCTGCAAGGTCGACACTTAATACCGAAAATTGTCGGAAATAGAATGTCCGCCCTTTGTGCCATCTTCGACTTGAAAGAGTAATAGACAGAGAGACAGGCAGAGAGACAGACGGACAGATAGAGACAGACAGACACAGAGAGGCATACAGACAGAGAGACAAACAGACAGAAAGACAGACAGTGAAGAGAGAAAAACAAACAGAGAATTAGACAGATAGAGAGACAGACAGATATAGAGACAGACACAAACAGACAGTGAGAAGGACAGATAGAGAGATAGACTGATTGAAAGACAGACAGACACAGAGAGACAGGCACAGAGAGACAGACAGACAGAGAGACAAACAGACAGACAGATAGACAGACAGATAGAGAGACAGACAAGTAAACAGACAGACAGAGAAACAGACAGAGAAAGAAACAGACAGAGAGACAGACTGACAGACAGACAGAGGGACAAACAGAAAAACAGACAAATAGACAGACACATTCCTTGAGGAATGGTAAAAGACAGTACTCGTGTCATGTCGAATCGTGTCATATCGTGTCATGTCGTGTCGTGTCATGTAGTGTCATGTTATGTTGCGTTGGGATCATTATCAATGCACTCCAACAAACTCATGGGTGCTCAACCTTCACCTCGAAATACTGAGAATCTCCTAAGAGAACCACGCGCACGAACTCCATAGCACGTTCTGGCATCCATAAATGGTACGTTACTAGCCAGATCTCCATGAAACCTAGCTTCAGAGCGACATCCACAGTGGTCATTTGTCGCGTAATAAAGGACAACTACAAAACTAGTATCAACAGAGAAATACTAGTGGACAAAGAAATAAGACAAAGATGATGGCGATGGATAGCATACGCTGCGAAAGCCAACTGGGAATATTGCACGAGTAATTAATCATTTGGAATCCCCAGAGGAGGAGACAAAGAGGGAGGCCAAAATAAAAATATACTCGGAGAAGACAGTCGTTAACATAAATGAAGAGGATGGGAAAAACATGGAATGATCTTCAGATAATGGCAAAAAATACAGGACGACTTGGAAAGTGTTTGTTGAAGACCTAACTTCACAGGACGGTTTGGAAAGTGTTTGTTGAAACTTAGCTCCACAGCACGACTTGGAAAGCGTTTGGTGAAGACCCATGCTCCATAGAAAGTTGAAAGTGTTTGTTGAAGACCTATGCTCCACAGAAAGTTGAGAGTGTTTGTTGAAGACCTATGCTCCACAGAAAGTCGAAAGTGTTTGTTGAAGACCTATGCTCCACATGGAGCTGAAAGTGTTTGTTGAAGACCTATGCTCCACAGAAAGTCGAAAGTGTTTGTTGAAGACCTATGCTCCACAGAAAGTTGAGAGTGTTTGTTGAAGACCTATGCCGCACATAAAGTTGAAAGTGTTTGATGAAGACCTAGCTACACAGGACGCTTTGGAAAGTGTTTGTTCAAGACCTAGCTCCACAGGGACGGCTTGGAAAGTGTTTGTTGAAGACCTAGCTCCACAGGGACGGCTTGGAAAGTGTTTGTTGAAGCCTAGCTCCACAGGGACGGCTTGGAAAGTGTTTGTTGAAGACCTAGCTCCACAGGGACGGCTTGGAAAGTGTTTGTTGAAGACCTAGCTCCACAGGGACGGCTTGGAAAGTGTTTGTTGAAGACCTAGCTCCACAGGGACGGCTTGGAAAGTGTTTGTTGAAGCCTAGCTCCACAGGGACGGCTTGGAAAGTGTTTGTTGAAGACCTAGCTCCACAGGGACGGCTTGGAAAGTGTTTGTTGAAGACCTAGCTCCACAGGGACGGCTTGGAAAGTGTTTGTTGAAGACCTAGCTCCACAGGGACGGCTTGGAAAGTGTTTGTTGAAGACCTAGCTCCACAGGGACGCTTTGGAAAGTGTTTGTTAAAGAAATAGCTCCACAGGGACGCTTTGGAAAGTGTTTGTTGAAGACCTAGCTCCACCGGACGGCTTGGAAAGTGTTTGTTGAAGACCTAGCTCCACAGAAAGTTTAAAGTGCTTGTTGAAGTCCTATGCTCCACAGAAAGTTAAAAGTGTTTGTTGAAGACCTAGCTCCACAGGACGGCTTGGAAAGTGTTTGTTGAAGACCTAGCTCCACAGGGACGGCTTGGAAAGTGTTTGTTGAAGACCTAGCTCCACAGGGACGGCTTGGAAAGTGTTTGTTGAAGACCTAGCTCCACAGGGACGGCTTGGAAAGTGTTTGTTGAAGACCTAGCTCCACAGGGACGGCTTGGAAAGTGTTTGTTGAAGCCTAGCTCCACAGGGACGGCTTGGAAAGTGTTTGTTGAAGACCTAGCTCCACAGGGACGGCTTGGAAAGTGTTTGTTGAAGACCTAGCTCCACAGGGACGGCTTGGAAAGTGTTTGTTGAAGACCTAGCTCCACAGGGACGGCTTGGAAAGTGTTTGTTGAAGACCTAGCTCCACAGGGACGGCTTGGAAAGTGTTTGTTGAAGACCTAGCTCCACAGGACGCTTTGGAAAGTGTTTGTTAAAGAAATAGCTCCACAGGGACGCTTTGGAAAGTGTTTGTTGAAGACCTAGCTCCACCGGACGGCTTGGAAAGTGTTTGTTGAAGACCTAGCTCCACAGAAAGTTTAAAGTGCTTGTTGAAGTCCTATGCTCCACAGAAAGTTAAAAGTGTTTGTTGAAGACCTAGCTCCACAGGACGGCTTGGAAAGTGTTTGTTGAAGACCTAGCTCCACAGAAAGTTAAAGTGTTTGTTGAAGAGCTCATGCTCCACAGGGATTAGAAAGTGTTTGTTGAAGACCTATGCTCCACAGAAAGTTGAAAGTGTTTGTTGAAGACCTATGCTCCACAGAAAGTTGAAAGTGTTTGTTGAAGACCTAGCTTCACAGGACGGCTTGGAAAGTGTTTGTTGACGACCTATGCTCCACAGAATGTTGAAAGTGTATGTTGAAGACCTAGCTCCACAGGACGGCTTGGAAAGTGATTGTTGAAGACCTAGCTCCACAGAAAGTTAAAGTGTTTGTTGAAGATCTCATGCTCCACAGGGATTTGAAAGTGTTTGTTGAAGACCTATGCTCCACAGAAAGTTGAAAGTGTTTATTGAAGACCTATGCTCCACAGAAAGTTGAAAGTGTTTGTTGAAGACCTAGCTTCACAGGACGGCTTGGAAAGTATTTTTTGAAGACCTATGCTCCACATAAAGTTGAAAGTGTTTGTTGAAGATTTATGCTTCACAGAAAGTTGAAAGTGTTTGTTGAAGTCCTAGCTCCACAGGACGGCTTGGAAAGTGTTTGTTGAAGACCTATGCTCCACATATAGTTGAAAGTGATTATTACAGACCTTTGCTCCACTGGGATTTGAAAGTGTTTGTTGAAGACCTATGCTCCACAGAATGATGAAAGTATTTTTGAAAACCTACGCTCCACAGAAAGTTGAAAGTGTTTGTTGAAGACCTATGCTCCACAGGACGGCTTGGAAAGTATTTATTGAAGGCCTATGCTCCACAAATGTTGAAAGTGTTGTTGAAGACCTAGCTACACAGAAAGTTGAAAGTGTTTGTTGAAGGCCTATGCTCCACAGAAAGTTGAAAGTGTTTGTTGAAGACCTAGCTCCACAAAAAGTTGAAAGTGTTTGTTGAAGGCCTATGCTCCACAAAAATTTGAAAGTGTTTGTTGAAGACCTAGCTCCACAAAAAGTTGAAAGTGTTTGTTGAAGGCCTTTGCTCCACAGAAAGTTGAAAGTGTTGTTGAAGACCTAGCTCCACAGAAAGTTGAAAGTGTTTGTTGAAGGCCTATGCTCCACAAAAGTTGAAAGTGTTTGTTGAAGACCCAGCTCCACAAAAAGTTGAAAGTGTTTGTTGAAGACCTAGCTCCACAGAAAGTTGAAAGTGTTTGTTGACGACCTATGCTCCACAGAAAGTTGAAAGTGTTGTTGAAGACCTAGCTCCACAGAAAGTTGAAAGTGTTTGTTGAAGGTCTATGCTCCACAGAAAGTTGAAAGTGTTTGTTGAAGACCTAGCTCCACAGAAAGTTGAAAGTGTTTGTTGAAGACCTAGCTCCACAGAACGTTGAAAGTGTTTGTTGAAGACCTAGCTCCACAGAAAGTAGAAAGTGTTTGTTGAAGACCTAGCTCCACAGAAAGTTGAAAGTGTTTGTTGAAGACCTAGCTCCACAGGGAGTTGAAAGTGTTTGTTGAAGACCTACCTCTACAGACAGTTGAAAGTGTTTGTTGAAGACCTAGCTCCACAGAAAGTAGAAAGTGTTTGTTGAAGACCTAGCTCCACAGGGAGTTGAAAGTGTTTGTTGAAGACCTAGCTCCACAGAACGTTGAAAGTGTTTGTTGAAGACCTAGCTCCACAGGGAGTTGAAAGTGTTTGTTGAAGACCTAGCTCCACAGAAAGTTGAAAGTGTTTGTTGAAGACCTAGCTCCACAGAAAGTTGAAAGTGTTTGTTGAAGACCTAGCTCCACAGAAAGTTGAAAGTGTTTGTTGAAGTCCTAGCTCCACAGAAAGTTGAAAGTGTTTGTTGAAGACCTACCTCCACAGAAAGTTGAAAGTGTTTGTTGAAGACCTAGCTCCACAGAAAGTTGAAAGTGTTTGTTGAAGACCTAGCTCCACAGATAGTTGAAAGTGTTTGTTGAAGACCTAGCTACACAGAAAGTTGAAAGTGTTTGTTGAAGACCTAGCTCCACAGAAATTTGAAAGTGTTTGTTGAAGACCTAGCTCCACAGGGAGTTGAAAGTGTTTGTTGAAGACCTAGCTCCACAGGGAGTTGAAAGTGTTTGTTGAAGACCTAGCTCCACAGAAAGTTGAAAGTGTTTGTTGAAGACTTAGCTCCACAGAAAGTTGAAAGTGTTTGTTGAAGACCTAGCTCCACAGAGAGTTGAAAGTGTTTGTTGATGACCTAGCTCCACAGGGAGTTGAAAGTGTTTGTTGAAGACCTAGCTCCACAGAAAATAGAAAGTGTTTGTAGAAGACCTAGCTCCACAGAATGTTGAAAGTGTTTGTTGAAGACCTAGCTCCAAAAAAAGTTGAAAGTTTTTTGTTGAAGACTAGCTCCACAGGGAGATGAAAGTGTTTGTTGAAGACCTACCCCTACAGACAGTTGAAAGTGTTTGTTGAAGACCTAGCTCCACAGAAAGTTGAAAGTGTTTGTTGAAGACCTAGCTCCACAGAAAGTTGAAAGTGTTTGTTGAAGACCTAGCTCCACAGGGAGTTGAAAGTGTTTGTTGAAGACCTAGCTCCACAGAAAGTTGAAAGTGTTTGTTGAAGACCTAGCTCCACAGAAAGTTGAAAGTGTTTGTTGAAGACCTAGCTCCACAGAAAGTTGAAAGTGTTTGTTGAAGACTTAGCTCCACAGAAAGTTGAAAGTGTTTGTTGAAGACCTAGCTCCACAGAAAGTTGAAAGTGTTTGTTGAAGACCTATGCTCCACAGAAAGTTGAAAGTGTTTGTTGAAGACCTATGCTCCACAGAAAGTTGAAAGTGTTGTTGAAGACCTAGCTCCACAGAAAGTTGAAAGTGTTTGTTAAAGGCCTATGCTCCACAAAACGTTGAAAGTGTTTGTTGAAGACCCAGCTCCACAAAAAGTTGAAAGTGTTTGTTGAAGACCTAGCTCCACAGAAAAGTTGAAAGTGTTTGTTGAAGACCTAGCTTCACAGGACGGCTTGGAAAGTGTTTGTTGAGGACCTATGCTAGACAGAATGTTGAAAGTGTATGTTGAAGACCTAGCTCCACAGGACGGCTTAGAAAATGATTGTTGAAGACCTAGCTCCACAGAAAGTTAAAGTGTTTGTTGAAGATCTCATGCTCCACAGGGATTTGAAAGTGTTTGTTGAAGACCTATGCTCCACAGAAAGTTGAAAGTGTTTGATGAAGACCTATGCTCCACAGAAAGTTGAAAGTGTTTGTTGAAGACCTAGCTTCATAGGACGGCTTGGAAAGTATTTTTTGAAGACCTATGCTCCACATAAAGTTGAAAGTGTTTGTCGAAGATTTATGCTTCACAGAAAGTTGAAAGTGTTTGTTGAAGTCCTAGCTCCACAGGACGGCTTGGAAAGTGTTTGTTGAAGACCTATGCTCCACATATAGTTGAAAGTGATTATTACAGACCTTTGCTCCACTGGGATTTGAAAGTGTTTGTTGAAGACCTATGCTCCACAGAATGATGAAAGTATTTTTGAAAAGCTACGCTCCACAGAAAGTTGAAAGTGTTTGTTGAAGACCTATGCTCCACAGGACGGCTTGGAAAGTATTTATTGAAGGCCTATGCTCCACAAATGTTGAAAGTGTTGTTGAAGACCTAGCTCCACAGAAAGTTGAAAGTGTTTGTTGAAGGCCTATGCTCCACAGAAAGTTGAAAGTGTTTGTTGAAGACCTAGCTCCACAAAAAGTTGAAAGTGTTTGTTGAAGGCCTATGCTCCACAAAAATTTGAAAGTGTTTGTTGAAGACCTAGCTCCACAAAAAGTTGAAAGTGTTTGTTGAAGGCCTTTGCTCCACAGAAAGTTGAAAGTGTTGTTGAAGACCTAGCTCCACAGAAAGTTGAAAGTGTTTGTTGAAGGCCTATGCTCCACAGAAAGTTGAAAGTGTTTGTTGACGACCTATGCTCCACAGAAAGTTGAAAGTGTTGTTGAAGACCTAGCTCCACAGAAAGTTGAAAGTGTTTGTTGAAGGTCTATGCTCCACAGAAAGTTGAAAGTGTTTGTTGAAGACCTAGCTCCACAGAACGTTGAAAGTGTTTGTTGAAGACCTAGCTCCACAGAAGGAGAAAGTGTTTGTTGAAGACCTAGCTCCACAGAAAGTTGAAAGTGTTTGTTGAAGACCTAGCTCCACAGGGAGTTGAAAGTGTTTGTTGAAGACCTACCTCTACAGACAGTTGAAAGTGTTTGTTGAAGGTCTATGCTCCACAGAAAGTTGAAAGTGTTTGTTGAAGACCTAGCTCAACAGAACGTTGAAAGTGTTTGTTGAAGACC
Organism: Megaustenia siamemsis; assembly: GCA_032433765.1. NCBI lineage: Eukaryota > Metazoa > Mollusca > Gastropoda > Stylommatophora > Ariophantidae > Megaustenia > Megaustenia siamemsis. The sequence goes on along the minus strand of JAVIAB010000051.1, from coordinate 10,298,522 downwards.
TAGCTCCACAGAAAGGAGAAAGTGTTTGTTGAAGACCTAGCTCCACAGAAAGTTGAAAGTGTTTGTTGAAGACCTAGCTCCACATGGAGTTGAAAGTGTTTGTTGAAGACCTACCTCTACAGACAGTTGAAAGTGTTTGTTGAAGACCTAGCTCCACAGAAAGTAGAAAGTGTTTGTTGAAGACCTAGCTCCACAGGGAGTTGAAAGTGTTTGTTGAAGACCTAGCTCCACAGAAAGTTGAAAGTGTTTGTTGAAGACCTAGCTCCACAGGGAGTTGAAAGTGTTTGTTGAAGACCTGGCTCCACAGAAAGTTGAAAGTGTTTGTTGAAGACCTAGCTCCACAGAAAGTTGAAAGTGTTTGTTGAAGACCTAGCTCCACAGAAAGTTGAAAGTGTTTGTTGAAGTCCTAGCTCCACAGAAAGTTGAAAGTGTTTGTTGAAGACCTACCTCCACAGGGAGTTGAAAGTGTTTGTTGAAGACCTAGCTCCACAGAAAGTTGAAAGTGTTTGTTGAAGACCTAGCTCCACAGAAAGTTGAAAGTGTTTGTTGAAGACCTAGCTCCACAGAAAGTTGAAAGTGTTTGTTGAAGACCTAGCTCCACAGAAAGTTGAAAGTGTTTGTTGAAGACCTAGCTCCACAGAAATTTGAAAGTGTTTGTTGAAGACCTAGCTCCACAGGGAGTTGAAAGTGTTTGTTGAAGACCTAGCTCCACAGAAAGTTGAAAGTGTTTGTTGAAGACATAGCTCCACAGAAAGTTGAAAGTGTTTTTTGAAGACCTAGCTCCACAGGGAGTTGAAAGTGTTTGTTGAAGACCTAGCTCCACAGAAAATAGAAAGTGTTTGTTGAAGACCTAGCTCCACAGAATGTTGAAAGTGTTTGTTGAAGACCTAGCTCCAAAAAAAGTTGAAAGTGTTTGTTGAAGACTAGCTCCACAGGGAGATGAAAGTGTTTGTTGAAGACCTACCCCTACAGACAGTTGAAAGTGTTTGTTGAAGACCTAGCTCCACAGAAAGTTGAAAGTGTTTGTTGAAGACCTAGCTCCACAGAAAGTTGAAAGTGTTTGTTGAAGACCTAGCTCCACAGAAAGTTGAAAGTGTTTGTTGAAGACCTAGCTCCACAGGGAGTTGAAAGTGTTTGTTGAAGACCTAACTCCACAGAAAGTTTAAAGTGTTTGTTGAAGACCTAGCTCCACAGAAAGTTGAAAGTGTTTGTTGAAGACCTAGCTCCACAGAAAGTTGAAAGTGTTTGTTGAAGACCTAGCTCCACAGAAAGTTGAAAGTGTTTGTTGAAGACCTAGCTCTAGCTCCACAGAAAGTTGAAAGTGTTTGTTGAAGACCTATGCTCCACAGAAAGTTGAAAGTGTTTGTTGAAGACCTATGCTCCACAGAAAGTTGAAAGTGTTTGTTAAAGGCCTATGCTCCACAAAACGTTGAAAGTGTTTGTTGAAGACCTAGCTCCACAAAAAGTTGAAAGTGTTTGTTGAAGACCTAGCTCCACAGAAAGTTGAAAGTGTTTGTTGAAGACCTAGCTTCACAGGACGGCTTGGAAAGTGTTTGTTGAGGACCTATGCTCCACAGAATGTTGAAAGTGTATGTTGAAGACCTAGCTCCACAGGACGGCTTAGAAAGTGATTGTTGAAGACCTAGCTCCACAGAAAGTTAAAGTGTTTGTTGAAGATCTCATGCTCCACAGGGATTTGAAAGTGTTTGTTGAAGACCTATGCTCCACAGAAAGTTGAAAGTGTTTGTTGAAGACCTAGCTCCACAGAAAGTTGAAAGTGTTTGTTGAAGACCTAGCTTCATAGGACGGCTTGGAAAGTATTTTTTGAAGACCTATGCTCCACATAAAGTTGAAAGTGTTTGTTGAAGATTTATGCTTCACAGAAAGTTGAAAGTGTTTGTTGAAGTCCTAGCTCCACAGGACGCCTTGGAAAGTGTTTGTTGAAGACCTATGCTCCACATATAGTTGAAAGTGATTATTACAGACCTTTGCTCCACTGGGATTTGAAAGTGTTTGTTGAAGACCTATGCTCCACAGAATGATGAAAGTATTTTTGAAAAGCTACGCTCCACAGAAAGTTGAAAGTGTTTGTTGAAGACCTATGCTCCACAGGACGGCTTGGAAAGTATTTATTGAAGGCCTATGCTCCACAAATGTTGAAAGTGTTGTTGAAGACCTAGCTCCACAGAAAGTTGAAAGTGTTTGTTGAAGGCCTATGCTCCACAGAAAGTTGAAAGTGTTTGTTGAAGACCTAGCTCCACAAAAAGTTGAAAGTGTTTGTTGAAGGCCTATGCTCCACAAAAATTTGAAAGTGTTTGTTGAAGACCTAGCTCCACAAAAAGTTGAAAGTGTTTGTTGAAGGCCTTTGCTCCACAGAAAGTTGAAAGTGTTGTTGAAGACCTAGCTCCACAGAAAGTTGAAAGTGTTTGTTGAAGGCCTATGCTCCCAAAAAGTTGAAAGTGTTTGTTGAAGACCTAGCTCCACAAAAAGTTGAAAGTGTTTGTTGAAGACCTAGCTCCACAGAAAGTGAAAGTGTTTGTTGACGACCTATGCTCCACAGAAAGTTGAAAGTGTTGTTGAAGACCTAGCTCCACAGAAAGTTGAAAGTGTTTGTTGAAGGTCTATGCTCCACAGAAAGTTGAAAGTGTTTGTTGAAGACCTAGCTCCACAGAACGTTGAAAGTGTTTGTTGAAGACCTAGCTCCACAGAAAGGAGAAAGTGTTTGTTGAAGACCTAGCTCCACAGAAAGTTGAAAGTGTTTGTTGAAGACCTAGCTCCACAGGAGTTGAAAGTGTTTGTTGAAGACCTAGCTCCACAGACAGTTGAAAGTGTTTGTTGAAGACCTAGCTCCACAGAAAGTAGAAAGTGTTTGTTGAAGACCTAGCTCCACAGGGAGTTGAAAGTGTTTGTTGAAGACCTAGCTCCACAGAAAGTTGAAAGTGTTTGTTGAAGACCTAGCTCCACAGGGAGTTGAAAGTGTTTGTTGAAGACCTAGCTCCACAGAAAGTTGAAAGTGTTTGTTGAAGACCTAGCTCCACAGAAAGTTGAAAGTGTTGTTGAAGACCTATCTCCACAGAAAGTTGAAAGTGTTTTTTGAAGACCTATGCTCCACAGAAAGTTGAAAGTGTTTGTTGAAGACCTAGCTCCACAGAAAGTTGAAAGTGTTTGTTGAAGACCTAGCTCCACAGAAAGTTGAAAGTGTTTGTTGAAGACCTAGCTCCACAGAAAGTTGAAAGTGTTTGTTGAAGACCTAGCTCCACAGAAAGTTGAAAGTGTTTGTTGAAGACCTAGCTCCACAGGGAGTTGAAAGTGTTTGTTGAAGACCTACCTCCACAGACAGTTGAAAGTGTTTGTTGAAGACCTAGCTCCACAGAAAGTTGAAAGTGTTTGTTGAAGACCTAGCTCCACAGAAAGTTGAAAGTGTTTGTTGAAGACCTAGCTCCACAGAAAGTTGAAAGTGTTTGTTGAAGACCTAGCTCCACAGAATGTTGAAAGTGTTTGTTGAAGACCTAGCTCCACAGGACGGCTTGGAAAGTGATTGTTGAAGACCTAGCTCCACAGAAAGTTAAAGTGTTTGTTGAAGATCTCATGCTCCACAGGGATTTGAAAGTGTTTGTTGAAGACCTATGCTCCACAGAAAGTTGAAAGTGTTTGTTGAAGACCTATGCTCCACAGAAAGTTGAAAGTGTTTGTTGAAGACCTAGCTTCACAGGACGGCTTGGAAAGTATTTTTTGAAGACCTATGCTCCACATAAAGTTGAAAGTGTTTGTTGAAGATTTATGCTTCACAGAAAGTTGAAAGTGTTTGTTGAAGTCCTAGCTCCACAGGACGGCTTGGAAAGTGTTTGTTGAAGACCTATGCTCCACATATAGTTGAAAGTGATTATTACAGACTTTGCTCCACTGGGATTTGAAAGTGTTTGTTGAAGACCTATGCTCCACAGAATGATGAAAGTATTTTTGAAACCTACGCTCCACAGAAAGTTGAAAGTGTTTGTTGAAGACCTATGCTCCACAGGACGGCTTGGAAAGTATTTATTGAAGGCCTATGCTCCACAAATGTTGAAAGTGTTGTTGAAGACCTAGCTCCACAGAAAGTTGAAAGTGTTTGTTGAAGGCCTATGCTCCACAGAAAGTTGAAAGTGTTTGTTGAAGACCTAGCTCCACAAAAAGTTGAAAGTGTTTGTTGAAGGCCTATGCTCCACAAAAATTTGAAAGTGTTTGTTGAAGACCTAGCTCCACAAAAAGTTGAAAGTGTTTGTTGAAGGCCTTGCTCCACAGAAAGTTGAAAGTGTTGTTGAAGACCTAGCTCCACAGAAAGTTGAAAGTGTTTGTTGAAGGCCTATGCTCCACAAAAAGTTGAAAGTGTTTGTTGAAGACCCAGCTCCACAAAAAGTTGAAAGTGTTTGTTGAAGACCTAGCTCCACAGAAAGTTGAAAGTGTTTGTTGACGACCTATGCTCCACAGAAAGTTGAAAGTGTTGTTGAAGACCTAGCTCCACAGAAAGTTGAAAGTGTTTGTTGAAGGTCTATGCTCCACAGAAAGTTGAAAGTGTTTGTTGAAGACCTAGCTCCACAGAAAGTTGAAAGTGTTTGTTGAAGACCTAGCTCCACAGAACGTTGAAAGTGTTTGTTGAAGACCTAGCTCCACAGAAAGTGAAAGTGTTTGTTGAAGACCTAGCTCCACAGAAAGTTGAAAGTGTTTGTTGAAGACCTAGCTCCACAGGGAGTTGAAAGTGTTTGTTGAAGACCTACTCCACAGACAGTTGAAAGTGTTTGTTGAAGACCTAGCTCCACAGAAAGTAGAAAGTGTTTGTTGAAGACCTAGCTCCACAGGGAGTTGAAAGTGTTTGTTGAAGACCTAGCTCCACAGAAAGTTGAAAGTGTTTGTTGAAGACCTAGCTCCACAGGGAGTTGAAAGTGTTTGTTGAAGACCTAGCTCCACAGAAAGTTGAAAGTGTTTGTTGAAGACCTAGCTCCACAGAAAGTTGAAAGTGTTTGTTGAAGACCTAGCTCCACAGAAAGTTGAAAGTGTTTGTTGAAGTCCTAGCTCCACAGAAAGTTGAAAGTGTTTGTTGAAGACCTACCTCCACAGAAAGTTGAAAGTGTTTTTGTTGAAGACCTAGCTCCACAGAAAGTTGAAAGTGTTTGTTGAAGACCTAGCTCCACAGAAAGTTGAAAGTGTTTGTTGAAGACCTAGCTCCACAGAAAGTTGAAAGTGTTTGTTGAAGACCTAGCTCCACAGAAATTTGAAAGTGTTTGTTGAAGACCTAGCTCCACAGGGAGTTGAAAGTGTTTGTTGAAGACCTAGCTCCACAGGGAGTTGAAAGTGTTTGTTGAAGACCTAGCTCCACAGAAAGTTGAAAGTGTTTGTTGAAGACTTAGCTCCACAGAAAGTTGAAAGTGTTTGTTGAAGACCTAGCTCCACAGAGAGTTGAAAGTGTTTGTTGAAGACCTAGCTCCACAGGGAGTTGAAAGTGTTTGTTGAAGACCTAGCTCCACAGAAAATTGAAAGTGTTTGTTGAAGACCTAGCTCCACAGAAAGTTGAAAGTGTTTGTTGAAGACCTAGCTCCACAAAAAGTTGAAAGTTTTGTTGAAGACTAGCTCCACAGGGAGTTGAAAGTGTTTGTTGAAGACCTACCCCACAGAAAGTTGAAAGTGTTTGTTGAAGACCTAGCTCCACAGAAAGTTGAAAGTGTTTGTTGAAGACCTAGCTCCACAGAAAGTTGAAAGTGTTTGTTGAAGACCTAGCTCCACAGGGAGTTGAAAGTGTTTGTTGAAGACCTAGCTCCACAGAAAGTTGAAAGTGTTTGTTGAAGACCTAGCTCCACAGAAAGTTGAAAGTGTTTGTTGAAGACCTAGCTCCACAGACAGTTGAAAGTGTTTGTTGAAGACCTAGCTCCACAGAAAGTTGAAAGTGTTTGTTGAAGACCTAGCTCCACAGAAAGTTGAAAGTGTTTGTTGAAGACCTAGCTCCACAGAAAGTTGAAAGTGTTTGTTGAAGACCTAGCTCCACAGAAAGTTGAAAGTGTTTGTTGAAGACCTAGCTCCACAGGAGTTGAAAGTGTTTGTTGAAGACCTAGCTCCACAGAAAGTTGAAAGTGTTTGTTGAAGACCTAGCTCCACAGAAAGTGAAAGTGTTTGTTGAAGACCTAGCTCCACAGAAAGTTGAAAGTGTTTGTTGAAGACCTAGCTCCACAGAAAGTTGAAAGTGTTTGTTGAAGACCTAGCTCCACAGGAAGTTGAAAGTGTTTGTTGAAGACCTAGCTCCACAGAAAGTTGAAAGTGTTTGTTGAAGACCTAGCTCCACAGAAAGTTGAAAGTGTTTGTTGAAGACCTAGCTCCACAGAAAGTTGAAAGTGTTTGTTGAAGACCTAGCTCCACAGAAAGTTGAAAGTGTTTGTTGAAGACCTAGCTCCACAGAAAGTTGAAAGTGTTTGTTGAAGACCTAGCTCCACAGAAAGTTGAAAGTGTTTGTTGAAGACCTAGCTCCACAGAAAGTTGAAAGTGTTTGTTGAAGACCTAGCTCCACAGAAAGTTGAAAGTGTTTGTTGAAGACCTAGCTCCACAGAAAGTTGAAAGTGTTTGTTGAAGACCTAGCTCCACAGAAAGTTGAAAGTGTTTGTTGAAGACCTAGCTCCACAGGGAGTTGAAAGTGTTTGTTGAAGACCTAGCTCCACAGAAAGTTGAAAGTGTTTGTTGAAGACCTAGCTCCACAGAAAGTTGAAAGTGTTTGTTGAAGACCTAGCTCCACAGGAGTTGAAAGTGTTTGTTGAAGACCTAGCTCCACAGAAAGTTGAAAGTGTTTGTTGAAGACCTAGCTCCACAGAAGTTGAAAGTGTTTGTTGAAGACCTAGCTCCACAAAAAGTTGAAAGTGTTTGTTGAAGACTAGCTCCACAGGGAGTTGAAAGTGTTTGTTGAAGACCTACTCCACAGACAGTTGAAAGTGTTTGTTGAAGACCTAGCTCCACAGAAAGTTGAAAGTGTTTGTTGAAGACCTAGCTCCACAGAAAGTTGAAAGTGTTTGTTGAAGACCTAGCTCCACAGAAAGTTGAAAGTGTTTGTTGAAGACCTAGCTCCACAGGGAGTTGAAAGTGTTTGTTGAAGACCTAGCTCCACAGAAAGTTGAAAGTGTTTGTTGAAGACCTAGCTCCACAGAAAGTTGAAAGTGTTTGTTGAAGACCTAGCTCCACAGAAAGTTGAAAGTGTTTGTTGAAGACCTAGCTCCACAGAAAGTTGAAAGTGTTTGTTGAAGACCTAGCTCCACAGAAAGTTGAAAGTGTTTGTTGAAGACCTAGCTCCACAGAAAGTTGAAAGTGTTTGTTGAAGACCTATGCTCCACAGAAAGTTGAAAGTGTTTGTTGAAGACCTAGCTCCACAAAAGTTGAAAGTGTTTGTTGAAGACCTAGCTCCACAGAAAGTTGAAAGTGTTGTTGAAGACCTAGCTCCACAGAAAGTTGAAAGTGTTTGTTGAAGACCTAGCTCCACAGGACGGTTGAAAGTGTTTGTTGAAGACCTAGCTCCACAGAAAGTTGAAAGTGTTTGTTGAAGACCTAGCTCCACAGAAGTTGAAAGTGTTTGTTGAAGACCTAGCTCCACAGGAGTTGAAAGTGTTTGTTGAAGACCTAGCTCCACAGACAGTTGAAAGTGTTTGTTGAAGACCTAGCTCCACAGAAAGTTGAAAGTGTTTGTTGAAGACCTAGCTCCACAGAAAGTTGAAAGTGTTTGTTGAAGACCTAGCTCCACAGAAAGTTGAAAGTGTTTGTTGAAGACCTAGCTCCACAGGGAGTTGAAAGTGTTTGTTGAAGACCTAGCTCCACAGAAAGTTGAAAGTGTTTGTTGAAGACCTAGCTCCACAGAAAGTTGAAAGTGTTTGTTGAAGACCTAGCTCCACAGAAAGTTGAAAGTGTTTGTTGAAGACCTAGCTCCACAGAAAGTTGAAAGTGTTTGTTGAAGACCTAGCTCCACAGAAAGTTGAAAGTGTTTGTTGAAGACCTAGCTCCACAGAAAGTTGAAAGTGTTTGTTGAAGACCTAGCTCCACAGAAAGTTGAAAGTGTTTGTTGAAGACCTAGCTCCACAGAAAGTTGAAAGTGTTTGTTGAAGACCTAGCTCCACAGAAAGTTGAAAGTGTTTGTTGAAGACCTAGCTCCACAGAAAGTTGAAAGTGTTTGTTGAAGACCTAGCTCCACAGGGAGTTGAAAGTGTTTGTTGAAGACCTAGCTCCACAGAAAGTTGAAAGTGTTTGTTGAAGACCTAGCTCCACAGAAAGTTGAAAGTGTTTGTTGAAGACCTAGCTCCACAGGAGTTGAAAGTGTTTGTTGAAGACCTAGCTCCACAGAAAATTGAAAGTGTTTGTTGAAGACCTAGCTCCACAGAAAGTTGAAAGTGTTTGTTGAAGACCTAGCTCCACAAAAAGTTGAAAGTGTTTGTTGAAGACTAGCTCCACAGGGAGTTGAAAGTGTTTGTTGAAGACCTACTCCACAGACAGTTGAAAGTGTTTGTTGAAGACCTAGCTCCACAGAAAGTTGAAAGTGTTTGTTGAAGACCTAGCTCCACAGAAAGTTGAAAGTGTTTGTTGAAGACCTAGCTCCACAGAAAGTTGAAAGTGTTTGTTGAAGACCTAGCTCCACAGGGAGTTGAAAGTGTTTGTTGAAGACCTAACTCCACAGAAAGTTAAAGTGTTTGTTGAAGACCTAGCTCCACAGAAAGTTGAAAGTGTTTGTTGAAGACCTAGCTCCACAGAAAGTTGAAAGTGTTTGTTGAAGACCTAGCTCCACAGAAAGTTGAAAGTGTTTGTTGAAGACCTAGCTCCACAGAAAGTTGAAAGTGTTTGTTGAAGACCTATGCTCCACAGAAAGTTGAAAGTGTTTGTTGAAGACCTAGCTCCACAGAAAGTTGAAAGTGTTTGTTGAAGGCCTAGCTCCACAAAAGTTGAAAGTGTTTGTTGAAGACCTAGCTCCACAAAAAGTTGAAAGTGTTTGTTGAAGACCTAGCTCCACAGAAAGTTGAAAGTGTTTGTTGAAGACCTAGCTTCACAGGACGGCTTGGAAAGTGTTTGTTGAAGACCTATGCTCCACAGAAGTTGAAAGTGTTTGTTGAAGACCTAGCTCCACAGGACGGCTTGAAAGTGTTTGTTGAAGACCTAGCTCCACAGAAAGTTAAAGTGTTTGTTGAAGATCTATGCTCCACAGGGATTTGAAAGTGTTTGTTGAAGACCTATGCTCCACAGAAAGTTGAAAGTGTTTGTTGAAGACCTAGCTCCACAGAAAGTTGAAAGTGTTTGTTGAAGACCTAGCTTCACAGGACGGCTTGGAAAGTATTTTTTGAAGACCTATGCTCCACATAAAGTTGAAAGTGTTTGTTGAAGATTTATGCTTCACAGAAAGTTGAAAGTGTTTGTTGAAGTCCTAGCTCCACAGGACGTTGGAAAGTGTTTGTTGAAGACCTATGCTCCACATATAGTTGAAAGTGATTATTACAGACCTTTGCTCCACTGGGATTTGAAAGTGTTTGTTGAAGACCTATGCTCCACAGAATGATGAAAGTGTTTTTGAAAACCTACGCTCCACAGAAAGTTGAAAGTGTTTGTTGAAGACCTATGCTCCACAGGACGGCTTGGAAAGTATTTATTGAAGGCCTATGCTCCACAAATGTTGAAAGTGTTGTTGAAGACCTAGCTCCACAGAAAGTTGAAAGTGTTTGTTGAAGGCCTATGCTCCACAGAAAGTTGAAAGTGTTTGTTGAAGACCTAGCTCCACAAAAGTTGAAAGTGTTTGTTGAAGGCCTATGCTCCACAAAAATTTGAAAGTGTTTGTTGAAGACCTAGCTCCACAAAAAGTTGAAAGTGTTTGTTGAAGGCCTTTGCTCCACAGAAAGTTGAAAGTGTTGTTGAAGACCTAGCTCCACAGAAAGTTGAAAGTGTTTGTTGAAGGCCTATGCTCCACAAAAAGTTGAAAGTGTTTGTTGAAGACCCAGCTCCACAAAAAGTTGAAAGTGTTTGTTGAAGACCTAGCTCCACAGAAAGTTGAAAGTGTTTGTTGACGACCTATGCTCCACAGAAAGTTGAAAGTGTTGTTGAAGACCTAGCTCCACAGAAAGTTGAAAGTGTTTGTTGAAGGTCTATGCTCCACAGAAAGTTGAAAGTGTTTGTTGAAGACCTAGCTCCACAGAAAGTTGAAAGTGTTTGTTGAAGACCTAGCTCCACAGAAAGGAGAAAGTGTTTGTTGAAGACCTAGCTCCACAGAAAGTTGAAAGTGTTTGTTGAAGACCTAGCTCCACAGGGAGTTGAAAGTGTTTGTTGAAGACCTACCTCCACAGAAAGTTGAAAGTGTTTGTTGAAGACCTAGCTCCACAGAAAGTTGAAAGTGTTTGTTGAAGACCTAGCTCCACAGAAAGTTGAAAGTGTTTGTTGAAGACCTAGCTCCACAGAAAGTTGAAAGTGTTTGTTGAAGACCTAGCTCCACAGAAAGTTGAAAGTGTTTGTTGAAGACCTAGCTCCACAGAAAGTTGAAAGTGTTTGTTGAAGACCTAGCTCCACAGAAAGTTGAAAGTGTTTGTTGAAGACCTAGCTCCACAGAAAGTTGAAAGTGTTTGTTGAAGACCTAGCTCCACAGAAAGTTGAAAGTGTTTGTTGAAGACCTAGCTCCACAGAAAGTTGAAAGTGTTTGTTGAAGACCTAGCTCCACAGAAAGTTGAAAGTGTTTGTTGAAGACCTAGCTCCACAGAAAGTTGAAAGTGTTTGTTGAAGACCTAGCTCCACAGAAAGTTGAAAGTGTTTGTTGAAGACCTAGCTCCACAGAAAGTTGAAAGTGTTTGTTGAAGACCTAGCTCCACAGAAAGTTGAAAGTGTTTGTTGAAGACCTAGCTCCACAGAAAGTTGAAAGTGTTTGTTGAAGACCTAGCTCCACAGAAGTTGAAAGTGTTTGTTGAAGACCTAGCTCCACAGAAAGTTGAAAGTGTTTGTTGAAGACCTAGCTCCACAGAAAGTTGAAAGTGTTTGTTGAAGACCTAGCTCCACAGAAAGTTGAAAGTGTTTGTTGAAGACCTAGCTCCACAGAAAGTTGAAAGTGTTTGTTGAAGACCTAGCTCCACAGAAAGTTGAAAGTGTTTGTTGAAGACCTAGCTCCACAGGAGTTGAAAGTGTTTGTTGAAGACCTAGCTCCACAGAAAGTTGAAAGTGTTTGTTGAAGACCTAGCTCCACAGAAAGTTGAAAGTGTTGTTGAAGACCTAGCTCCACAGACGGTTGAAAGTGTTTGTTGAAGACCTAGCTCCACAGAAAGTTAAAGTGTTTGTTGAAGACCTATGCTCCACAGGGATTTGAAAGTGTTTGTTGAAGACCTAGCTCCACAGAAAGTTGAAAGTGTTTGTTGAAGACCTATGCTCCACAGAAAGTTGAAAGTGTTTGTTGAAGACCTAGCTCCACAGGACGGCTTGAAAGTGTTTTTGAAGACCTATGCTCCACATAAAGTTGAAAGTGTTTGTTGAAGACCTATGCTTCACAGAAAGTTGAAAGTGTTTGTTGAAGACCTAGCTCCACAGGACGGTTGAAAGTGTTTGTTGAAGACCTATGCTCCACAGAAAGTTGAAAGTGTTTGTTAAGACCTTTGCTCCACAGGGATTTGAAAGTGTTTGTTGAAGACCTAGCTCCACAGAATGATGAAAGTGTTTTTGAAAACCTAGCTCCACAGAAAGTTGAAAGTGTTTGTTGAAGACCTATGCTCCACAGACGGTTGGAAAGTGTTTGTTGAAGGCCTATGCTCCACAAATGTTGAAAGTGTTGTTGAAGACCTAGCTCCACAGAAAGTTGAAAGTGTTTGTTGAAGACCTATGCTCCACAGAAAGTTGAAAGTGTTTGTTGAAGACCTAGCTCCACAAAAAGTTGAAAGTGTTTGTTGAAGACCTAGCTCCACAAAAATTTGAAAGTGTTTGTTGAAGACCTAGCTCCACAAAAAGTTGAAAGTGTTTGTTGAAGCCTTTGCTCCACAGAAAGTTGAAAGTGTTGTTGAAGACCTAGCTCCACAGAAAGTTGAAAGTGTTTGTTGAAGGCCTATGCTCCACAGAAAGTTGAAAGTGTTTGTTGAAGACCTAGCTCCACAAAAGTTGAAAGTGTTTGTTGAAGACCTAGCTCCACAGAAAGTTGAAAGTGTTTGTTGAAGACCTATGCTCCACAGAAAGTTGAAAGTGTTGTTGAAGACCTAGCTCCACAGAAAGTTGAAAGTGTTTGTTGAAGGTCTATGCTCCACAGAAAGTTGAAAGTGTTTGTTGAAGACCTAGCTCCACAGAAAGTTGAAAGTGTTTGTTGAAGACCTAGCTCCACAGAAAGTTGAAAGTGTTTGTTGAAGACCTAGCTCCACAGAAAGTTGAAAGTGTTTGTTGAAGACCTAGCTCCACAGAAAGTTGAAAGTGTTTGTTGAAGACCTAGCTCCACAGAAAGTTGAAAGTGTTTGTTGAAGACCTAGCTCCACAGAAAGTTGAAAGTGTTTGTTGAAGACCTAGCTCCACAGAAAGTTGAAAGTGTTTGTTGAAGACCTAGCTCCACAGGGAGTTGAAAGTGTTTGTTGAAGACCTAGCTCCACAGAAAGTTGAAAGTGTTTGTTGAAGACCTAGCTCCACAGGAGTTGAAAGTGTTTGTTGAAGACCTAGCTCCACAGAAAGTTGAAAGTGTTTGTTGAAGACCTAGCTCCACAGAAAGTTGAAAGTGTTTGTTGAAGACCTAGCTCCACAGAAAGTTGAAAGTGTTTGTTGAAGACCTAGCTCCACAGAAAGTTGAAAGTGTTTGTTGAAGACCTAGCTCCACAGAAAGTTGAAAGTGTTTGTTGAAGACCTAGCTCCACAGAAAGTTGAAAGTGTTTGTTGAAGACCTAGCTCCACAGAAAGTTGAAAGTGTTTGTTGAAGACCTAGCTCCACAGAAAGTTGAAAGTGTTTGTTGAAGACCTAGCTCCACAGAAAGTTGAAAGTGTTTGTTGAAGACCTAGCTCCACAGAAAGTTGAAAGTGTTTGTTGAAGACCTAGCTCCACAGAAAGTTGAAAGTGTTTGTTGAAGACCTAGCTCCACAGAAAGTTGAAAGTGTTTGTTGAAGACCTAGCTCCACAGAAAGTTGAAAGTGTTTGTTGAAGACCTAGCTCCACAGAAAGTTGAAAGTGTTTGTTGAAGACCTAGCTCCACAGGGAGTTGAAAGTGTTTGTTGAAGACCTAGCTCCACAGAAAATTGAAAGTGTTTGTTGAAGACCTAGCTCCACAGAAAGTTGAAAGTGTTTGTTGAAGACCTAGCTCCACAGAAAGTTGAAAGTGTTTGTTGAAGACTAGCTCCACAGGGAGTTGAAAGTGTTTGTTGAAGACCTAGCCCACAGAAAGTTGAAAGTGTTTGTTGAAGACCTAGCTCCACAGAAAGTTGAAAGTGTTTGTTGAAGACCTAGCTCCACAGAAAGTTGAAAGTGTTTGTTGAAGACCTAGCTCCACAGGGAGTTGAAAGTGTTTGTTGAAGACCTAGCTCCACAGAAAGTTGAAAGTGTTTGTTGAAGACCTAGCTCCACAGAAAGTTGAAAGTGTTTGTTGAAGACCTAGCTCCACAGAAAGTTGAAAGTGTTTGTTGAAGACCTAGCTCCACAGAAAGTTGAAAGTGTTTGTTGAAGACCTAGCTCCACAGAAAGTTGAAAGTGTTTGTTGAAGACCTAGCTCCACAGAAAGTTGAAAGTGTTTGTTGAAGACCTAGCTCCACAGAAAGTTGAAAGTGTTTGTTGAAGACCTAGCTCCACAGAAAGTTGAAAGTGTTTGTTGAAGACCTAGCTCCACAAAAGTTGAAAGTGTTTGTTGAAGACCTAGCTCCACAAAAGTTGAAAGTGTTTGTTGAAGACCTAGCTCCACAGAAAGTTGAAAGTGTTTGTTGAAGACCTAGCTCCACAGAAAGTTGAAAGTGTTTGTTGAAGACCTAGCTCCACAGAAAGTTGAAAGTGTTTGTTGAAGACCTAGCTCCACAGAAAGTTGAAAGTGTTTGTTGAAGACCTAGCTCCACAGAAAGTTGAAAGTGTTTGTTGAAGACCTAGCTCCACAGGGAGTTGAAAGTGTTTGTTGAAGACCTAGCTCCACAGAAAGTTGAAAGTGTTTGTTGAAGACCTAGCTCCACAGAAAGTTGAAAGTGTTTGTTGAAGACCTAGCTCACAGGAAGTTGAAAGTGTTTTTTGAAGACCTAGCTCCACAGAAAGTTGAAAGTGTTTGTTGAAGACCTAGCTCCACAGAAAGTTGAAAGTGTTTGTTGAAGACCTAGCTCCACAGACGGTTGGAAAGTGTTTGTTGAAGACCTAGCTCCACAGAAAGTTGAAAGTGTTTGTTAAGACCTAGCTCCACAGAAAGTTGAAAGTGTTTGTTGAAGACCTATGCTCCACAGAAGTTGAAAGTGTTTGTTGAAACCTAGCTCCACAGAAAGTTGAAAGTGTTTGTTGAAGACCTAGCTCCACAGGAAGTTGAAAGTGTTTGTTGAAGACCTAGCTCCACAGAAAGTTGAAAGTGTTGTTGAAGACCTAGCTCCACAGAAAGTTGAAAGTGTTTGTTGAAGACCTAGCTCCACAGAAAGTTGAAAGTGTTTGTTGAAGACCTAGCTCCACAAAAGTTGAAAGTGTTTGTTGAAGACCTAGCTCCACAAAAGTTGAAAGTGTTTGTTGAAGACCTAGCTCCACAGAAAGTTGAAAGTGTTTGTTGAAGACCTAGCTCCACAGAAAGTTGAAAGTGTTTGTTGAAGACCTAGCTCCACAGAAAGTTGAAAGTGTTTGTTGAAGACCTAGCTCCACAGAAATTTGAAAGTGTTTGTTGAAGACCTAGCTCCACAAAAAGTTGAAAGTGTTTGTTGAAGACCTAGCTCCACAGAAAGTTGAAAGTGTTTGTTGAAGACCTAGCTCCACAGAAAGTTGAAAGTGTTTGTTGAAGACCTAGCTCCACAGAAAGTTGAAAGTGTTTGTTGAAGACCTAGCTCCACAGAAAGTTGAAAGTGTTTGTTGAAGACCTAGCTCCACAGAACGTTGAAAGTGTTTGTTGAAGACCTAGCTCCACAGAAAGTTGAAAGTGTTTGTTGAAGACCTAGCTCCACAGAAAGTTGAAAGTGTTTGTTGAAGACCTAGCTCCACAGAAAGTTGAAAGTGTTTGTTGAAGACCTAGCTCCACAGAAAGTTGAAAGTGTTTGTTGAAGACCTAGCTCCACAGAAAGTTGAAAGTGTTTGTTGAAGACCTAGCTCCACAGAAAGTTGAAAGTGTTTGTTGAAGACCTAGCTCCACAGAAAGTTGAAAGTGTTTGTTGAAGACCTAGCTCCACAGAAAGTTGAAAGTGTTTGTTGAAGACCTAGCTCCACAGAAAGTTGAAAGTGTTTGTTGAAGACCTAGCTCCACAGAAAGTTGAAAGTGTTTGTTGAAGACCTAGCTCCACAGAAAGTTGAAAGTGTTTGTTGAAGACCTAGCTCCACAGAAAGTTGAAAGTGTTTGTTGAAGACCTAGCTCCACAGAAAGTTGAAAGTGTTTGTTGAAGACCTAGCTCCACAGAAAGTTGAAAGTGTTTGTTGAAGACCTAGCTCCACAGAAAGTTGAAAGTGTTTGTTGAAGACCTAGCTCCACAGAAAGTTGAAAGTGTTTGTTGAAGACCTAGCTCCACAGAAAGTTGAAAGTGTTTGTTGAAGACCTAGCTCCACAGAAAGTTGAAAGTGTTTGTTGAAGACCTAGCTCCACAGAAAGTTGAAAGTGTTTGTTGAAGACCTAGCTCCACAGAAAGTTGAAAGTGTTTGTTGAAGACCTAGCTCCACAGAAAGTTGAAAGTGTTTGTTGAAGACCTAGCTCCACAGAAAGTTGAAAGTGTTTGTTGAAGACCTAGCTCCACAGAAAGTTGAAAGTGTTTGTTGAAGACCTAGCTCCACAGAAAGTTGAAAGTGTTTGTTGAAGACCTAGCTCCACAGAAAGTTGAAAGTGTTTGTTGAAGACCTAGCTCCACAGAAAGTTGAAAGTGTTTGTTGAAGACCTAGCTCCACAGAAAGTTGAAAGTGTTTGTTGAAGACCTAGCTCCACAGAAAGTTGAAAGTGTTTGTTGAAGACCTAGCTCCACAGAAAGTTGAAAGTGTTTGTTGAAGACCTAGCTCCACAGAAAGTTGAAAGTGTTTGTTGAAGACCTAGCTCCACAGAAAGTTGAAAGTGTTTGTTGAAGACCTAGCTCCACAGAAAGTTGAAAGTGTTTGTTGAAGACCTAGCTCCACAGAAAGTTGAAAGTGTTTGTTGAAGACCTAGCTCCACAGAAAGTTGAAAGTGTTTGTTGAAGACCTAGCTCCACAGAAAGTTGAAAGTGTTTGTTGAAGACCTAGCTCCACAGAAAGTTGAAAGTGTTTGTTGAAGACCTAGCTCCACAGAAAGTTGAAAGTGTTTGTTGAAGACCTAGCTCCACAGAAAGTTGAAAGTGTTTGTTGAAGACCTAGCTCCACAGAAAGTTGAAAGTGTTTGTTGAAGACCTAGCTCCACAGAAAGTTGAAAGTGTTTGTTGAAGACCTAGCTCCACAGAAAGTTGAAAGTGTTTGTTGAAGACCTAGCTCCACAGAAAGTTGAAAGTGTTTGTTGAAGACCTAGCTCCACAGAAAGTTGAAAGTGTTTGTTGAAGACCTAGCTCCACAGAAAGTTGAAAGTGTTTGTTGAAGACCTAGCTCCACAGAAAGTTGAAAGTGTTTGTTGAAGACCTAGCTCCACAGAAAGTTGAAAGTGTTTGTTGAAGACCTAGCTCCACAGAAAGTTGAAAGTGTTTGTTGAAGACCTAGCTCCACAGAAAGTTGAAAGTGTTTGTTGAAGACCTAGCTCCACAGAAAGTTGAAAGTGTTTGTTGAAGACCTAGCTCCACAGAAAGTTGAAAGTGTTTGTTGAAGACCTAGCTCCACAGAAAGTTGAAAGTGTTTGTTGAAGACCTAGCTCCACAGAAAGTTGAAAGTGTTTGTTGAAGACCTAGCTCCACAGAAAGTTGAAAGTGTTTGTTGAAGACCTAGCTCCACAGAAAGTTGAAAGTGTTTGTTGAAGACCTAGCTCCACAGAAAGTTGAAAGTGTTTGTTGAAGACCTAGCTCCACAGAAAGTTGAAAGTGTTTGTTGAAGACCTAGCTCCACAGAAAGTTGAAAGTGTTTGTTGAAGACCTAGCTCCACAGAAAGTTGAAAGTGTTTGTTGAAGACCTAGCTCCACAGAAAGTTGAAAGTGTTTGTTGAAGACCTAGCTCCACAGAAAGTTGAAAGTGTTTGTTGAAGACCTAGCTCCACAGAAAGTTGAAAGTGTTTGTTGAAGACCTAGCTCCACAGAAAGTTGAAAGTGTTTGTTGAAGACCTAGCTCCACAGAAAGTTGAAAGTGTTTGTTGAAGACCTAGCTCCACAGAAAGTTGAAAGTGTTTGTTGAAGACCTAGCTCCACAGAAAGTTGAAAGTGTTTGTTGAAGACCTAGCTCCACAGAAAGTTGAAAGTGTTTGTTGAAGACCTAGCTCCACAGAAAGTTGAAAGTGTTTGTTGAAGACCTAGCTCCACAGAAAGTTGAAAGTGTTTGTTGAAGACCTAGCTCCACAGAAAGTTGAAAGTGTTTGTTGAAGACCTAGCTCCACAGGGAGTTGAAAGTGTTTGTTGAAGACCTAGCTCCACAGAAAGTTGAAAGTGTTTGTTGAAGACCTAGCTCCACAGAAAGTTGAAAGTGTTTGTTGAAGACCTAGCTCCACAGAAAGTTGAAAGTGTTTGTTGAAGACCTAGCTCCACAGAAAGTTGAAAGTGTTTGTTGAAGACCTAGCTCCACAGAAAGTTGAAAGTGTTTGTTGAAGACCTAGCTCCACAGAAAGTTGAAAGTGTTTGTTGAAGACCTAGCTCCACAGAAAGTTGAAAGTGTTTGTTGAAGACCTAGCTCCACAGAAAGTTGAAAGTGTTTGTTGAAGACCTAGCTCCACAGGGAGTTGAAAGTGTTTGTTGAAGACCTAGCTCCACAGAAAGTTGAAAGTGTTTGTTGAAGACCTAGCTCCACAGAAAGTTGAAAGTGTTTGTTGAAGACCTAGCTCCACAGAAAGTTGAAAGTGTTTGTTGAAGACCTAGCTCCACAGAAAGTTGAAAGTGTTTGTTGAAGACCTAGCTCCACAGAAAGTTGAAAGTGTTTGTTGAAGACCTAGCTCCACAGAAAGTTGAAAGTGTTTGTTGAAGACCTAGCTCCACAGAAAGTTGAAAGTGTTTGTTGAAGACCTAGCTCCACAGAAAGTTGAAAGTGTTTGTTGAAGACCTAGCTCCACAGAAAGTTGAAAGTGTTTGTTGAAGACCTAGCTCCACAGAAAGTTGAAAGTGTTTGTTGAAGACCTAGCTCCACAGAAAGTTGAAAGTGTTTGTTGAAGACCTAGCTCCACAGAAAGTTGAAAGTGTTTGTTGAAGACCTAGCTCCACAGAAGTTGAAATTGAAAGTGTTGTTGAAGACCTAGCTCCACAGAAAGTTGAAAGTGTTTGTTGAAGACCTAGCTCCACAGAAAGTTTAAAGTGTTTGTTGAAGACCTAGCTCCACAGGGATTTGAAAGTGTTTGTTGAAGACCTATGCTCCACAGAAAGTTGAAAGTGTTTGTTGAAGACCTATGCTCCACAGAAAGTTGAAAGTGTTTGTTGAAGACCTAGCTCCACAGGACGGTTGAAAGTGTTTTTTGAAGACCTATGCTCCACAGAAAGTTGAAAGTGTTTGTTGAAGACCTATGCTTCACAGAAAGTTGAAAGTGTTTGTTGAAGACCTAGCTCCACAGGACGGTTGGAAAGTGTTTGTTGAAGACCTATGCTCCACAGAAAGTTGAAAGTGATTGTTTAAGACCTTGCTCCACAGGGATTTGAAAGTGTTTGTTGAAGACCTATGCTCCACAGAAAGATGAAAGTGTTTTTGAAAACCTAGCTCCACAGAAAGTTGAAAGTGTTTGTTGAAGACCTAGCTCCACAGGACGGTGGAAAGTGTTTGTTGAAGCCTATGCTCCACAAATGTTGAAAGTGTTGTTGAAGACCTAGCTCCACAGAAAGTTGAAAGTGTTTGTTGAAGACCTAGCTCCACAGAAAGTTGAAAGTGTTTGTTGAAGACCTAGCTCCACAGAAAGTTGAAAGTGTTTGTTGAAGACCTATGCTCCACAAAAGTTGAAAGTGTTTGTTGAAGACCTAGCTCCACAAAAAGTTGAAAGTGTTTGTTGAAGCCTTGCTCCACAGAAAGTTGAAAGTGTTGTTGAAGACCTAGCTCCACAGAAAGTTGAAAGTGTTTGTTGAAGACCTAGCTCCACAAAAAGTTGAAAGTGTTTGTTGAAGACCTAGCTCCACAAAAAGTTGAAAGTGTTTGTTGAAGACCTAGCTCCACAGAAAGTTGAAAGTGTTTGTTGAAGACCTATGCTCCACAGAAAGTTGAAAGTGTTGTTGAAGACCTAGCTCCACAGAAAGTTGAAAGTGTTTGTTGAAGACCTATGCTCCACAGAAAGTTGAAAGTGTTTGTTGAAGACCTAGCTCCACAGAAAGTTGAAAGTGTTTGTTGAAGACCTAGCTCCACAGAAAGTTGAAAGTGTTTGTTGAAGACCTAGCTCCACAGAAAGTTGAAAGTGTTTGTTGAAGACCTAGCTCCACAGAAAGTTGAAAGTGTTTGTTGAAGACCTAGCTCCACAGAAAGTTGAAAGTGTTTGTTGAAGACCTAGCTCCACAGAAAGTTGAAAGTGTTTGTTGAAGACCTAGCTCCACAGGGAGTTGAAAGTGTTTGTTGAAGACCTAGCTCCACAGAAAGTTGAAAGTGTTTGTTGAAGACCTAGCTCCACAGGGAGTTGAAAGTGTTTGTTGAAGACCTAGCTCCACAGAAAGTTGAAAGTGTTTGTTGAAGACCTAGCTCCACAGAAAGTTGAAAGTGTTTGTTGAAGACCTAGCTCCACAGAAAGTTGAAAGTGTTTGTTGAAGACCTAGCTCCACAGAAAGTTGAAAGTGTTTGTTGAAGACCTAGCTCCACAGAAAGTTGAAAGTGTTTGTTGAAGACCTAGCTCCACAGAAAGTTGAAAGTGTTTGTTGAAGACCTAGCTCCACAGAAAGTTGAAAGTGTTTGTTGAAGACCTAGCTCCACAGAAAGTTGAAAGTGTTTGTTGAAGACCTAGCTCCACAGAAAGTTGAAAGTGTTTGTTGAAGACCTATGCTCCACAGAAAGTTGAAAGTGTTTGTTGAAGACCTAGCTCCACAGAAAGTTGAAAGTGTTTGTTGAAGACCTAGCTCCACAGAAAGTTGAAAGTGTTTGTTGAAGACCTAGCTCCACAGAAAGTTGAAAGTGTTTGTTGAAGACCTAGCTCCACAGAAAGTTGAAAGTGTTTGTTGAAGACCTAGCTCCACAGAAAGTTGAAAGTGTTTGTTGAAGACCTAGCTCCACAGAAAGTTGAAAGTGTTTGTTGAAGACCTAGCTCCACAGAAAGTTGAAAGTGTTTGTTGAAGACCTAGCTCCACAGAAAGTTGAAAGTGTTTGTTGAAGACCTAGCTCCACAGGAGTTGAAAGTGTTTGTTGAAGACCTAGCTCCACAGAAAGTTGAAAGTGTTTGTTGAAGACCTAGCTCCACAGAAAGTTGAAAGTGTTTGTTGAAGACCTAGCTCCACAGAAAGTTGAAAGTGTTTGTTGAAGACCTAGCTCCACAGAAAGTTGAAAGTGTTTGTTGAAGACCTAGCTCCACAGAAAGTTGAAAGTGTTTGTTGAAGACCTAGCTCCACAGAAAGTTGAAAGTGTTTGTTGAAGACCTAGCTCCACAGAAAGTTGAAAGTGTTTGTTGAAGACCTAGCTCCACAGAAAGTTGAAAGTGTTTGTTGAAGACCTAGCTCCACAGAAAGTTGAAAGTGTTTGTTGAAGACCTAGCTCCACAGAAAGTTGAAAGTGTTTGTTGAAGACCTAGCTCCACAGAAAGTTGAAAGTGTTTGTTGAAGACCTAGCTCCACAGAAAGTTGAAAGTGTTTGTTGAAGACCTAGCTCCACAGAAAGTTGAAAGTGTTTGTTGAAGACCTAGCTCCACAGAAAGTTGAAAGTGTTTGTTGAAGACCTAGCTCCACAGAAAGTTGAAAGTGTTTGTTGAAGACCTAGCTCCACAGAAATTGAAAGTGTTTGTTGAAGACCTAGCTCCACAGAAAGTTGAAAGTGTTTGTTGAAGACCTAGCTCCACAAAAAGTTGAAAGTGTTTGTTGAAGACCTAGCTCCACAGGGAGTTGAAAGTGTTTGTTGAAGACCTAGCTCCACAGAAAGTTGAAAGTGTTTGTTGAAGACCTAGCTCCACAGAAAGTTGAAAGTGTTTGTTGAAGACCTAGCTCCACAGAAAGTTGAAAGTGTTTGTTGAAGACCTAGCTCCACAGGGAGTTGAAAGTGTTTGTTGAAGACCTAGCTCCACAGAAAGTTGAAAGTGTTTGTTGAAGACCTAGCTCCACAGAAAGTTGAAAGTGTTTGTTGAAGACCTAGCTCCACAGAAAGTTGAAAGTGTTTGTTGAAGACCTAGCTCCACAGAAAGTTGAAAGTGTTTGTTGAAGACCTAGCTCCACAGAAAGTTGAAAGTGTTTGTTGAAGACCTATGCTCCACAGAAAGTTGAAAGTGTTTGTTGAAGACCTAGCTCCACAGAAAGTTGAAAGTGTTGTTGAAGACCTAGCTCCACAGAAAGTTGAAAGTGTTTGTTGAAGACCTATGCTCCACAAAAGTTGAAAGTGTTTGTTGAAGACCTAGCTCCACAGAAAGTTGAAAGTGTTTGTTGAAGACCTAGCTCCACAGAAAGTTGAAAGTGTTTGTTGAAGACCTAGCTCACAGGACGGTGGAAAGTGTTTGTTGAGGACCTATGCTCCACAGAATGTTGAAAGTGTTTGTTGAAGACCTAGCTCCACAGGACGGTTAGAAAGTGTTTGTTGAAGACCTAGCTCCACAGAAAGTTAAAGTGTTTGTTGAAGATCTAGCTCCACAGGGAGTTGAAAGTGTTTGTTGAAGACCTATGCTCCACAGAAAGTTGAAAGTGTTTGTTGAAGACCTATGCTCCACAGAAAGTTGAAAGTGTTTGTTGAAGACCTAGCTTCACAGGACGGTTGGAAAGTGTTTTTGAAGACCTATGCTCCACATAAAGTTGAAAGTGTTTGTTGAAGACCTATGCTTCACAGAAAGTTGAAAGTGTTTGTTGAAGACCTAGCTCCACAGACGGTTGAAAGTGTTTGTTGAAGACCTATGCTCCACATATAGTTGAAAGTGTTTGTTACAGACCTTAGCTCCACTGGGATTTGAAAGTGTTTGTTGAAGACCTATGCTCCACAGAATGTTGAAAGTGTTTTTGAAAACCTAGCTCCACAGAAAGTTGAAAGTGTTTGTTGAAGACCTATGCTCCACAGACGGCTTGGAAAGTGTTTATTGAAGACCTAGCTCCACAAATGTTGAAAGTGTTGTTGAAGACCTAGCTCCACAGAAAGTTGAAAGTGTTTGTTGAAGGCCTATGCTCCACAGAAAGTTGAAAGTGTTTGTTGAAGACCTAGCTCCACAAAAAGTTGAAAGTGTTTGTTGAAGGCCTATGCTCCACAAAAATTTGAAAGTGTTTGTTGAAGACCTAGCTCCACAAAAGTTGAAAGTGTTTGTTGAAGGCCTTTGCTCCACAGAAAGTTGAAAGTGTTGTTGAAGACCTAGCTCCACAGAAAGTTGAAAGTGTTTGTTGAAGGCCTATGCTCCACAAAAAGTTGAAAGTGTTTGTTGAAGACCCAGCTCCACAAAAAGTTGAAAGTGTTTGTTGAAGACCTAGCTCCACAGAAAGTTGAAAGTGTTTGTTGACGACCTATGCTCCACAGAAAGTTGAAAGTGTTTGTTGAAGACCTAGCTCCACAGAAAGTTGAAAGTGTTTGTTGAAGACCTAGCTCCACAGAAAGTTGAAAGTGTTTGTTGAAGACCTAGCTCCACAGAAAGTTGAAAGTGTTTGTTGAAGACCTAGCTCCACAGAAAGTTGAAAGTGTTTGTTGAAGACCTAGCTCCACAGGAGTTGAAAGTGTTTGTTGAAGACCTAGCTCCACAGAAAGTTGAAAGTGTTTGTTGAAGACCTAGCTCCACAGAAAGTTGAAAGTGTTTGTTGAAGACCTAGCTCCACAGAAAGTTGAAAGTGTTTGTTGAAGACCTAGCTCCACAGAAAGTTGAAAGTGTTTGTTGAAGACCTAGCTCCACAGAAAGTTGAAAGTGTTTGTTGAAGACCTAGCTCCACAGAAAGTTGAAAGTGTTTGTTGAAGACCTAGCTCCACAGAAAGTTGAAAGTGTTTGTTGAAGACCTAGCTCCACAGAAAGTTGAAAGTGTTTGTTGAAGACCTAGCTCCACAGAAAGTTGAAAGTGTTTGTTGAAGACCTAGCTCCACAGAAAGTTGAAAGTGTTTGTTGAAGACCTAGCTCCACAGAAAGTTGAAAGTGTTTGTTGAAGACCTAGCTCCACAGAAAGTTGAAAGTGTTTGTTGAAGACCTAGCTCCACAGAAAGTTGAAAGTGTTTGTTGAAGACCTAGCTCCACAGAACGTTGAAAGTGTTTGTTGAAGACCTAGCTCCACAGAAAGTTGAAAGTGTTTGTTGAAGACCTAGCTCCACAGAAAGTTGAAAGTGTTTGTTGAAGACCTAGCTCCACAGAAAGTTGAAAGTGTTTGTTGAAGACCTAGCTCCACAGAAAGTTGAAAGTGTTTGTTGAAGACCTAGCTCCACAGAAAGTTGAAAGTGTTTGTTGAAGACCTAGCTCCACAGAAAGTTGAAAGTGTTTGTTGAAGACCTAGCTCCACAGGAGTTGAAAGTGTTTGTTGAAGACCTAGCTCCACAGAAAGTTGAAAGTGTTTGTTGAAGACCTAGCTCCACAGAAAGTTGAAAGTGTTTGTTGAAGACCTAGCTCCACAGAAAGTTGAAAGTGTTTGTTGAAGACCTAGCTCCACAGAAAGTTGAAAGTGTTTGTTGAAGACCTAGCTCCACAGAAAGTTGAAAGTGTTTGTTGAAGACCTAGCTCCACAGAAAGTTGAAAGTGTTTGTTGAAGACCTAGCTCCACAGAAAGTTGAAAGTGTTTGTTGAAGACCTAGCTCCACAGAAAGTTGAAAGTGTTTGTTGAAGACCTAGCTCCACAGAAAGTTGAAAGTGTTTGTTGAAGACCTAGCTCCACAGAAAGTTGAAAGTGTTTGTTGAAGACCTAGCTCCACAGGGAAAGTTGAAAGTGTTTGTTGAAGACCTAGCTCCACAGAAAGTTGAAAGTGTTTGTTGAAGACCTAGCTCCACAGAAAGTTGAAAGTGTTTGTTGAAGACCTAGCTCCACAGAAAGTTGAAAGTGTTTGTTGAAGACCTAGCTCCACAGGGAGTTGAAAGTGTTTGTTGAAGACCTAGCTCCACAGAAAATTGAAAGTGTTTGTTGAAGACCTAGCTCCACAGAAAGTTGAAAGTGTTTGTTGAAGACCTAGCTCCACAAAAAGTTGAAAGTGTTTGTTGAAGACTAGCTCCACAGAAAGTTGAAAGTGTTTGTTGAAGACCTAGCTCCACAGAAAGTTGAAAGTGTTTGTTGAAGACCTAGCTCCACAGAAAGTTGAAAGTGTTTGTTGAAGACCTAGCTCCACAGAAAGTTGAAAGTGTTTGTTGAAGACCTAGCTCCACAGAAAGTTGAAAGTGTTTGTTGAAGACCTAGCTCCACAGGAAGTTGAAAGTGTTTGTTGAAGACCTAGCTCCACAGAAAGTTGAAAGTGTTTGTTGAAGACCTAGCTCCACAGAAAGTTGAAAGTGTTTGTTGAAGACCTAGCTCCACAGAAAGTTGAAAGTGTTTGTTGAAGACCTAGCTCCACAGAAAGTTGAAAGTGTTTGTTGAAGACCTAGCTCCACAGAAAGTTGAAAGTGTTTGTTGAAGACCTATGCTCCACAGAAAGTTGAAAGTGTTTGTTGAAGACCTAGCTCCACAGAAAGTTGAAAGTGTTGTTGAAGACCTAGCTCCACAGAAAGTTGAAAGTGTTTGTTGAAGACCTATGCTCCACAAAAGTTGAAAGTGTTTGTTGAAGACCTAGCTCCACAAAAAGTTGAAAGTGTTTGTTGAAGACCTAGCTCCACAGAAAGTTGAAAGTGTTTGTTGAAGACCTAGCTCCACAGGACGGTTGAAAGTGTTTGTTGAAGACCTATCCACAGAATGTTGAAAGTGTTGTTGAAGACCTAGCTCCACAGAACGTTGAAAGTGTTTGTTGAAGACCTAGCTCCACAGAAAGTTAAAGTGTTTGTTGAAGACCTATGCTCCACAGGGATTTGAAAGTGTTTGTTGAAGACCTATGCTCCACAGAAAGTTGAAAGTGTTTGTTGAAGACCTATGCTCCACAGAAAGTTGAAAGTGTTTGTTGAAGACCTAGCTCCACAGGACGGTTGGAAAGTGTTTTTGAAGACCTATGCTCCACATAAAGTTGAAAGTGTTTGTTGAAGACCTAGCTCCACAGAAAGTTGAAAGTGTTTGTTGAAGACCTAGCTCCACAGACGGTTGAAAGTGTTTGTTGAAGACCTATGCTCCACATAAAGTTGAAAGTGTTTGTTGAAGACCTAGCTCCACAGGATTTGAAAGTGTTTGTTGAAGACCTAGCTCCACAGAAAGTTGAAAGTGTTTTGAAGACCTAGCTCCACAGAAAGTTGAAAGTGTTTGTTGAAGACCTAGCTCCACAGAAAGTTGAAAGTGTTTGTTGAAGACCTAGCTCCACAGAATGTTGAAAGTTTGTTGAAGACCTAGCTCCACAGAAAGTTGAAAGTGTTTGTTGAAGACCTATGCTCCACAGAAAGTTGAAAGTGTTTGTTGAAGACCTAGCTCCACAAAAAGTTGAAAGTGTTTGTTGAAGACCTAGCTCCACAGAAAGTTGAAAGTGTTTGTTGAAGACCTAGCTCCACAAAAAGTTGAAAGTGTTTGTTGAAGACCTAGCTCCACAGAAAGTTGAAAGTGTTGTTGAAGACCTAGCTCCACAGAAAGTTGAAAGTGTTTGTTGAAGACCTAGCTCCACAAAAGTTGAAAGTGTTTTTGAAGACCTAGCTCCACAGAAAGTTGAAAGTGTTTGTTGAAGACCTATGCTCCACAGAAAGTTGAAAGTGTTTGTTGAAGACCTAGCTCCACAGAAAGTTGAAAGTGTTTGTTGAAGACCTAGCTCCACAGAAAGTTGAAAGTGTTTGTTGAAGACCTAGCTCCACAGAAAGTTGAAAGTGTTTGTTGAAGACCTAGCTCCACAGGAGTTGAAAGTGTTTGTTGAAGACCTAGCTCCACAGAAAGTTGAAAGTGTTTGTTGAAGACCTAGCTCCACAGGAGTTGAAAGTGTTTGTTGAAGACCTAGCTCCACAGAAAGTTGAAAGTGTTTGTTGAAGACCTAGCTCCACAGAAAGTTGAAAGTGTTTGTTGAAGACCTAGCTCCACAGAAAGTTGAAAGTGTTTGTTGAAGACCTAGCTCCACAGAAAGTTGAAAGTGTTTGTTGAAGACCTAGCTCCACAGAAAGTTGAAAGTGTTTGTTGAAGACCTAGCTCCACAGAAAGTTGAAAGTGTTTGTTGAAGACCTAGCTCCACAGAAAGTTGAAAGTGTTTGTTGAAGACCTAGCTCCACAGAAAGTTGAAAGTGTTTGTTGAAGACCTAGCTCCACAGAAAGTTGAAAGTGTTTGTTGAAGACCTAGCTCCACAGAAAGTTGAAAGTGTTTGTTGAAGACCTAGCTCCACAGAAAGTTGAAAGTGTTTGTTGAAGACCTAGCTCCACAGAAAGTTGAAAGTGTTTGTTGAAGACCTAGCTCCACAGAAAGTTGAAAGTGTTTGTTGAAGACCTAGCTCCACAGAAAGTTGAAAGTGTTTGTTGAAGACCTAGCTCCACAGAAAGTTGAAAGTGTTTGTTGAAGACCTAGCTCCACAGAAAGTTGAAAGTGTTTGTTGAAGACCTAGCTCCACAGAAAGTTG
The DNA here is from genome assembly GCA_032433765.1 of Megaustenia siamemsis. Classification (NCBI taxonomy): domain Eukaryota; kingdom Metazoa; phylum Mollusca; class Gastropoda; order Stylommatophora; family Ariophantidae; genus Megaustenia; species Megaustenia siamemsis. Next base: position 10,271,610 of record JAVIAB010000051.1, on the reverse strand, counting down.
AAAGTGTTTGTTGAAGACCTAGCTCCACAGAAAGTTGAAAGTGTTTGTTGAAGACCTAGCTCCACAGAAAGTTGAAAGTGTTTGTTGAAGACCTAGCTCCACAGAAAGTTGAAAGTGTTTGTTGAAGACCTAGCTCCACAGAAAGTTGAAAGTGTTTGTTGAAGACCTAGCTCCACAGAAAGTTGAAAGTGTTTGTTGAAGACCTAGCTCCACAGAAAGTTGAAAGTGTTTGTTGAAGACCTAGCTCCACAGAAAGTTGAAAGTGTTTGTTGAAGACCTAGCTCCACAGAAAGTTGAAAGTGTTTGTTGAAGACCTAGCTCCACAGAAAGTTGAAAGTGTTTGTTGAAGACCTAGCTCCACAGAAAGTTGAAAGTGTTTGTTGAAGACCTAGCTCCACAGAAAGTTGAAAGTGTTTGTTGAAGACCTAGCTCCACAGAAAGTTGAAAGTGTTTGTTGAAGACCTAGCTCCACAGAAAGTTGAAAGTGTTTGTTGAAGACCTAGCTCCACAGAAAGTTGAAAGTGTTTGTTGAAGACCTAGCTCCACAGAAAGTTGAAAGTGTTTGTTGAAGACCTAGCTCCACAGAAAGTTGAAAGTGTTTGTTGAAGACCTAGCTCCACAGAAAGTTGAAAGTGTTTGTTGAAGACCTAGCTCCACAGAAAGTTGAAAGTGTTTGTTGAAGACCTAGCTCCACAGAAAGTTGAAAGTGTTTGTTGAAGACCTAGCTCCACAGAAAGTTGAAAGTGTTTGTTGAAGACCTAGCTCCACAGAAAGTTGAAAGTGTTTGTTGAAGACCTAGCTCCACAGAAAGTTGAAAGTGTTTGTGAAGACCTAGCTCCACAGAAAGTTGAAAGTGTTTGTTGAAGACCTAGCTCCACAGAAAGTTGAAAGTGTTTGTTGAAGACCTAGCTCCACAGAAAGTTGAAAGTGTTTGTTGAAGACCTAGCTCCACAGAAAGTTGAAAGTGTTTGTTGAAGACCTAGCTCCACAGAAAGTTGAAAGTGTTTGTTGAAGACCTAGCTCCACAGAAAGTTGAAAGTGTTTGTTGAAGACCTAGCTCCACAGAAAGTTGAAAGTGTTTGTTGAAGACCTAGCTCCACAGAAAGTTGAAAGTGTTTGTTGAAGACCTAGCTCCACAGAAAGTTGAAAGTGTTTGTTGAAGACCTAGCTCCACAGAAAGTTGAAAGTGTTTGTTGAAGACCTAGCTCCACAGAAAGTTGAAAGTGTTTGTTGAAGACCTAGCTCCACAGAAAGTTGAAAGTGTTTGTTGAAGACCTAGCTCCACAGAAAGTTGAAAGTGTTTGTTGAAGACCTAGCTCCACAGGGAGTTGAAAGTGTTTGTTGAAGACCTAGCTCCACAGAAAGTTGAAAGTGTTTGTTGAAGACCTAGCTCCACAGAAAGTTGAAAGTGTTTGTTGAAGACCTAGCTCCACAGAAAGTTGAAAGTGTTTGTTGAAGACCTAGCTCCACAGAAAGTTGAAAGTGTTTGTTGAAGACCTAGCTCCACAGAAAGTTGAAAGTGTTTGTTGAAGACCTAGCTCCACAGAAAGTTGAAAGTGTTTGTTGAAGACCTAGCTCCACAGAAAGTTGAAAGTGTTTGTTGAAGACCTAGCTCCACAGAAAGTTGAAAGTGTTTGTTGAAGACCTAGCTCCACAGAAAGTTGAAAGTGTTTGTTGAAGACCTAGCTCCACAGAAAGTTGAAAGTGTTTGTTGAAGACCTAGCTCCACAGAAAGTTGAAAGTGTTTGTTGAAGACCTAGCTCCACAGAAAGTTGAAAGTGTTTGTTGAAGACCTAGCTCCACAGAAAGTTGAAAGTGTTTGTTGAAGACCTAGCTCCACAGAAAGTTGAAAGTGTTTGTTGAAGACCTAGCTCCACAGAAAGTTGAAAGTGTTTGTTGAAGACCTAGCTCCACAGAAAGTTGAAAGTGTTTGTTGAAGACCTAGCTCCACAGAAAGTTGAAAGTGTTTGTTGAAGACCTAGCTCCACAAAAGTTGAAAGTGTTTGTTGAAGACCTAGCTCCACAGAAAGTTGAAAGTGTTTGTTGAAGACCTAGCTCCACAGAAAGTTGAAAGTGTTTGTTGAAGACCTAGCTCCACAGAAAGTTGAAAGTGTTTGTTGAAGACCTAGCTCCACAGAAATTGAAAGTGTTTGTTGAAGACCTAGCTCCACAGAAAGTTGAAAGTGTTTGTTGAAGACCTAGCTCCACAGAAAGTTGAAAGTGTTTGTTGAAGACCTAGCTCCACAGAAAGTTGAAAGTGTTTGTTGAAGACCTAGCTCCACAGAAAGTTGAAAGTGTTTGTTGAAGACCTAGCTCCACAGAAAGTTGAAAGTGTTTGTTGAAGACCTAGCTCCACAGAAAGTTGAAAGTGTTTTTGAAGACCTAGCTCCACAGAAAGTTGAAAGTGTTTGTTGAAGACCTAGCTCCACAGAAAGTTGAAAGTGTTTGTTGAAGACCTAGCTCCACAGAAAGTTGAAAGTGTTTGTTGAAGACCTAGCTCCACAGAAAGTTGAAAGTGTTTGTTGAAGACCTAGCTCCACAGAAAGTTGAAAGTGTTTGTTGAAGACCTAGCTCCACAGAAAGTTGAAAGTGTTTTGAAGACCTAGCTCCACAGAAAGTTGAAAGTGTTTGTTGAAGACCTAGCTCCACAGAAAGTTGAAAGTGTTTGTTGAAGACCTAGCTCCACAGAAAGTTGAAAGTGTTTGTTGAAGACCTAGCTCCACAGAAAGTTGAAAGTGTTTGTTGAAGACCTAGCTCCACAGAAAGTTGAAAGTGTTTGTTGAAGACCTAGCTCCACAGAAAGTTGAAAGTGTTTGTTGAAGACCTAGCTCCACAGAAAGTTGAAAGTGTTTGTTGAAGACCTAGCTCCACAGAAAGTTGAAAGTGTTTGTTGAAGACCTAGCTCCACAGAAAGTTGAAAGTGTTTGTTGAAGACCTAGCTCCACAGAAGTTGAAAGTGTTTGTTGAAGACCTAGCTCCACAGAAAGTTGAAAGTGTTTGTTGAAGACCTAGCTCCACAGAAAGTTGAAAGTGTTTGTTGAAGACCTAGCTCCACAGAAAGTTGAAAGTGTTTGTTGAAGACCTAGCTCCACAGAAAGTTGAAAGTGTTTGTTGAAGACCTAGCTCCACAGAAAGTTGAAAGTGTTTGTTGAAGACCTAGCTCCACAGAAAGTTGAAAGTGTTTGTTGAAGACCTAGCTCCACAGAAAGTTGAAAGTGTTGTTGAAGACCTAGCTCCACAGAAAGTTGAAAGTGTTTGTTGAAGACCTAGCTCCACAGAAAGTTGAAAGTGTTTGTTGAAGACCTAGCTCCACAGAAAGTTGAAAGTGTTTGTTGAAGACCTAGCTCCACAGAAAGTTGAAAGTGTTTGTTGAAGACCTAGCTCCACAGAAAGTTGAAAGTGTTTGTTGAAGACCTAGCTCCACAGAAAGTTGAAAGTGTTTGTTGAAGACCTAGCTCCACAGAAAGTTGAAAGTGTTTGTTGAAGACCTAGCTCCACAGGGAGTTGAAAGTGTTTGTTGAAGACCTAGCTCCACAGAAAGTTGAAAGTGTTTGTTGAAGACCTAGCTCCACAGAAAGTTGAAAGTGTTTGTTGAAGACCTAGCTCCACAGAAAGTTGAAAGTGTTTGTTGAAGACCTAGCTCCACAGAAAGTTGAAAGTGTTTGTTGAAGACCTAGCTCCACAGAAAGTTGAAAGTGTTTGTTGAAGACCTAGCTCCACAGAAAGTTGAAAGTGTTTGTTGAAGACCTAGCTCCACAGAAAGTTGAAAGTGTTTGTTGAAGACCTAGCTCCACAGAAAGTTGAAAGTGTTTGTTGAAGACCTAGCTCCACAGAAAGTTGAAAGTGTTTGTTGAAGACCTAGCTCCACAGAAAGTTGAAAGTGTTTGTTGAAGACCTAGCTCCACAGAAAGTTGAAAGTGTTTGTTGAAGACCTAGCTCCACAGAAAGTTGAAAGTGTTTGTTGAAGACCTAGCTCACAGAAAGTTGAAAGTGTTTGTTGAAGACCTAGCTCCACAGAAAGTTGAAAGTGTTTGTTGAAGACCTAGCTCCACAGAAAGTTGAAAGTGTTGTTGAAGACCTAGCTCCACAGAAAGTTGAAAGTGTTTGTTGAAGACCTAGCTCCACAGAAAGTTGAAAGTGTTTGTTGAAGACCTAGCTCCACAGAAAGTTGAAAGTGTTTGTTGAAGACCTAGCTCCACAGAAAGTTGAAAGTGTTGTTGAAGACCTAGCTCCACAGAAAGTTGAAAGTGTTTGTTGAAGACCTAGCTCCACAGAAAGTTGAAAGTGTTTGTTGAAGACCTAGCTCCACAGAAAGTTGAAAGTGTTTGTTGAAGACCTAGCTCCACAGAAAGTTGAAAGTGTTTGTTGAAGACCTAGCTCCACAGAAAGTTGAAAGTGTTTGTTGAAGACCTAGCTCCACAGAAAGTTGAAAGTGTTTGTTGAAGACCTAGCTCCACAGAAAGTTGAAAGTGTTTGTTGAAGACCTAGCTCCACAGAAAGTTGAAAGTGTTTGTTGAAGACCTAGCTCCACAGAAAGTTGAAAGTGTTTGTTGAAGACCTAGCTCCACAGAAGTTGAAAGTGTTTGTTGAAGACCTAGCTCCACAGAAAGTTGAAAGTGTTTGTTGAAGACCTAGCTCCACAGAAAGTTGAAAGTGTTTGTTGAAGACCTAGCTCCACAGAAAGTTGAAAGTGTTTGTTGAAGACCTAGCTCCACAGAAAGTTGAAAGTGTTTGTTGAAGACCTAGCTCCACAGGGAGTTGAAAGTGTTTGTTGAAGACCTAGCTCCACAGAAAGTTGAAAGTGTTTGTTGAAGACCTAGCTCCACAGAAAGTTGAAAGTGTTGTTGAAGACCTAGCTCCACAGAAAGTTGAAAGTGTTTGTTGAAGACCTAGCTCCACAGGGAGTTGAAAGTGTTTGTTGAAGACCTAGCTCCACAGAAAGTTGAAAGTGTTTGTTGAAGACCTAGCTCCACAGAAAGTTGAAAGTGTTTGTTGAAGACCTAGCTCCACAGAAAGTTGAAAGTGTTTGTTGAAGACCTAGCTCCACAGAAAGTTGAAAGTGTTTGTTGAAGACCTAGCTCCACAGAAAGTTGAAAGTGTTTGTTGAAGACCTAGCTCCACAGAAAGTTGAAAGTGTTTGTTGAAGACCTAGCTCCACAGAAAGTTGAAAGTGTTTGTTGAAGACCTAGCTCCACAGAAAGTTGAAAGTGTTTGTTGAAGACCTAGCTCCACAGAAAGTTGAAAGTGTTTGTTGAAGACCTAGCTCCACAGAAAGTTGAAAGTGTTGTTGAAGACCTAGCTCCACAGAAAGTTGAAAGTGTTTGTTGAAGACCTAGCTCCACAAAAGTTGAAAGTGTTTGTTGAAGACCTAGCTCCACAGAAAGTTGAAAGTGTTTGTTGAAGACCTAGCTCCACAGAAAGTTGAAAGTGTTTGTTGAAGACCTAGCTCCACAGGAAAGTTGAAAGTGTTGTTGAAGACCTAGCTCCACAGAAAGTTGAAAGTGTTTGTTGAAGACCTAGCTCCACAGGAAAGTTGAAAGTGTTTGTTGAAGACCTAGCTCCACAGAAAGTTTAAAGTGTTTGTTGAAGACTCATGCTCCACAGGATTTGAAAGTGTTTGTTGAAGACCTATGCTCCACAGAAAGTTGAAAGTGTTTGTTGAAGACCTAGCTCCACAGAAATTGAAAGTGTTTGTTGAAGACCTAGCTTCACAGGACGGCTTGGAAAGTGTTTTTGAAGACCTATGCTCCACATAAAGTTGAAAGTGTTTGTTGAAGATTTATGCTCCACAGAAAGTTGAAAGTGTTTGTTGAAGTCCTAGCTCCACAGGACGGTTGAAAGTGTTTGTTGAAGACCTATGCTCCACATATAGTTGAAAGTGATTATTAAGACCTAGCTCCACTGGGATTGAAAGTGTTTGTTGAAGACCTAGCTCCACAGAATGATGAAAGTGTTTTTGAAAACTAGCTCCACAGAAAGTTGAAAGTGTTTGTTGAAGACCTATGCTCCACAGGACGGTTGGAAAGTATTTATTGAAGGCCTATGCTCCACAAATGTTGAAAGTGTTGTTGAAGACCTAGCTCCACAGAAAGTTGAAAGTGTTGTTGAAGACCTAGCTCCACAGAAAGTTGAAAGTGTTTGTTGAAGACCTAGCTCCACAGAAAGTTGAAAGTGTTTGTTGAAGACCTAGCTCCACAGAAAGTTGAAAGTGTTTGTTGAAGACCTAGCTCCACAGAAAGTTGAAAGTGTTTGTTGAAGACCTAGCTCCACAGAAAGTTGAAAGTGTTGTTGAAGACCTAGCTCCACAGAAAGTTGAAAGTGTTTGTTGAAGACCTAGCTCCACAGAAAGTTGAAAGTGTTTGTTGAAGACCTAGCTCCACAGAAGTTGAAAGTGTTTGTTGAAGACCTAGCTCCACAGAAAGTTGAAAGTGTTTGTTGAAGACCTAGCTCCACAGAAAGTTGAAAGTGTTTGTTGAAGACCTAGCTCCACAGAAAGTTGAAAGTGTTTGTTGAAGACCTAGCTCCACAGAAAGTTGAAAGTGTTTGTTGAAGACCTAGCTCCACAGAAAGTTGAAAGTGTTTGTTGAAGACCTAGCTCCACAGAAAGTTGAAAGTGTTTGTTGAAGACCTAGCTCCACAGAAAGTTGAAAGTGTTTGTTGAAGACCTAGCTCCACAGAAAGTTGAAAGTGTTTGTTGAAGACCTAGCTCCACAGAAAGTTGAAAGTGTTTGTTGAAGACCTAGCTCCACAGAAAGTTGAAAGTGTTTGTTGAAGACCTAGCTCCACAGGAGTTGAAAGTGTTTGTTGAAGACCTAGCTCCACAGAAAGTTGAAAGTGTTTGTTGAAGACCTAGCTCCACAGAAAGTTGAAAGTGTTTGTTGAAGACCTAGCTCCACAGAAAGTTGAAAGTGTTTGTTGAAGACCTAGCTCCACAGAAAGTTGAAAGTGTTTGTTGAAGACCTAGCTCCACAGAAAGTTGAAAGTGTTTGTTGAAGACCTAGCTCCACAGAAAGTTGAAAGTGTTTGTTGAAGACCTAGCTCCACAGAAAGTTGAAAGTGTTTGTTGAAGACCTAGCTCCACAGAAAGTTGAAAGTGTTTGTTGAAGACCTAGCTCCACAGAAAGTTGAAAGTGTTTGTTGAAGACCTAGCTCCACAGAAAGTTGAAAGTGTTTGTTGAAGACCTAGCTCCACAGAAAGTTGAAAGTGTTTGTTGAAGACCTAGCTCCACAGAAAGTTGAAAGTGTTTGTTGAAGACCTAGCTCCACAGAAAGTTGAAAGTGTTTGTTGAAGACCTAGCTCCACAGAAAGTTGAAAGTGTTTGTTGAAGACCTAGCTCCACAGAAAGTTGAAAGTGTTTGTTGAAGACCTAGCTCCACAGAAAGTTGAAAGTGTTTGTTGAAGACCTAGCTCCACAGAAAGTTGAAAGTGTTTGTTGAAGACCTAGCTCCACAAAAGTTGAAAGTGTTTGTTGAAGACCTAGCTCCACAGAAAGTTGAAAGTGTTTGTTGAAGACCTAGCTCCACAGAAAGTTGAAAGTGTTTGTTGAAGACCTAGCTCCACAGAAAGTTGAAAGTGTTTGTTGAAGACCTAGCTCCACAGAAAGTTGAAAGTGTTTGTTGAAGACCTAGCTCCACAGAAAGTTGAAAGTGTTTGTTGAAGACCTAGCTCCACAGAAAGTTGAAAGTGTTTGTTGAAGACCTAGCTCCACAGAAAGTTGAAAGTGTTTGTTGAAGACCTAGCTCCACAGAAAGTTGAAAGTGTTTGTTGAAGACCTAGCTCCACAGAAAGTTGAAAGTGTTTGTTGAAGACCTAGCTCCACAGAAAGTTGAAAGTGTTTGTTGAAGACCTAGCTCCACAGAAAGTTGAAAGTGTTTGTTGAAGACCTAGCTCCACAGAAAGTTGAAAGTGTTTGTTGAAGACCTAGCTCCACAGAAAGTTGAAAGTGTTTGTTGAAGACCTAGCTCCACAGGAGTTGAAAGTGTTTGTTGAAGACCTAGCTCCACAGAAAGTTGAAAGTGTTTGTTGAAGACCTAGCTCCACAGAAAGTTGAAAGTGTTTGTTGAAGACCTAGCTCCACAGAAAGTTGAAAGTGTTTGTTGAAGACCTAGCTCCACAGGAGTTGAAAGTGTTTGTTGAAGACCTAGCTCCACAGAAATTGAAAGTGTTTGTTGAAGACCTAGCTCCACAGAAAGTTGAAAGTGTTTGTTGAAGACCTAGCTCCACAGAAAGTTGAAAGTGTTGTTGAAGACCTAGCTCCACAGAAAGTTGAAAGTGTTTGTTGAAGACCTAGCCCACAGAAAGTTGAAAGTGTTTGTTGAAGACCTAGCTCCACAGAAAGTTGAAAGTGTTTGTTGAAGACCTAGCTCCACAGAAAGTTGAAAGTGTTTGTTGAAGACCTAGCTCCACAGAAAGTTGAAAGTGTTTGTTGAAGACCTAGCTCCACAGGGAGTTGAAAGTGTTTGTTGAAGACCTAGCTCCACAGAAAGTTGAAAGTGTTTGTTGAAGACCTAGCTCCACAGAAAGTTGAAAGTGTTTGTTGAAGACCTAGCTCCACAGAAAGTTGAAAGTGTTTGTTGAAGACCTAGCTCCACAGAAAGTTGAAAGTGTTGTTGAAGACCTAGCTCCACAGAAAGTTGAAAGTGTTTGTTGAAGACCTAGCTCCACAGAAAGTTGAAAGTGTTTGTTGAAGACCTAGCTCCACAGAAAGTTGAAAGTGTTTGTTGAAGACCTAGCTCCACAGAAAGTTGAAAGTGTTTGTTGAAGACCTAGCTCCACAGAAAGTTGAAAGTGTTTGTTGAAGACCTAGCTCCACAGAAAGTTGAAAGTGTTTGTTGAAGACCTAGCTCCACAGAAAGTTGAAAGTGTTTGTTGAAGACCTAGCTCCACAGGACGGTTGAAAGTGTTTGTTGAAGACCTAGCTCCACAGAAAGTTGAAAGTGTTTGTTGAAGACCTAGCTCCACAGAAAGTTGAAAGTGTTTGTTGAAGACCTAGCTCCACAGAAAGTTGAAAGTGTTTGTTGAAGACCTGCTCCACAGGAGTTGAAAGTGTTTGTTGAAGACCTAGCTCCACAGAAAGTTGAAAGTGTTTGTTGAAGACCTAGCTCCACAGAAAGTTGAAAGTGTTTGTTGAAGACCTAGCTCCACAGGAAAGTTGAAAGTGTTTGTTGAAGACCTATGCTCCACAGAAAGTTGAAAGTGTTGTTGAAGACCTAGCTCCACAGAAAGTTGAAAGTGTTTGTTGAAGACCTAGCTCCACAGAAAGTTGGAAAGTGTTTGTTGAAGACCTAGCTCCACAGATAGTTGAAAGTGTTTGTTAAGACCTAGCTCCACAGGGTTGAAAGTGTTTGTTGAAGACCTAGCTCCACAGAAAGTTGAAAGTGTTTTTGAAAACCTAGCTCCACAGAAAGTTGAAAGTGTTTGTTGAAGACCTAGCTCCACAGGACGGTTGAAAGTGTTTGTTGAAGACCTATGCTCCACAAAAGTTGAAAGTGTTGTTGAAGACCTAGCTCCACAGAAAGTTGAAAGTGTTTGTTGAAGACCTAGCTCCACAGAAAGTTGAAAGTGTTTGTTGAAGACCTAGCTCCACAGAAAGTTGAAAGTGTTTGTTGAAGACCTAGCTCCACAAAAATTGAAAGTGTTTGTTGAAGACCTAGCTCCACAAAAAGTTGAAAGTGTTTGTTGAAGACCTAGCTCCACAGAAAGTTGAAAGTGTTGTTGAAGACCTAGCTCCACAGAAAGTTGAAAGTGTTTGTTGAAGACCTAGCTCCACAGAAAGTTGAAAGTGTTTGTTGAAGACCTAGCTCCACAGAAAGTTGAAAGTGTTTGTTGAAGACCTAGCTCCACAGAAAGTTGAAAGTGTTTGTTGAAGACCTAGCTCCACAGAAAGTTGAAAGTGTTTGTTGAAGACCTAGCTCCACAGAAAGTTGAAAGTGTTTGTTGAAGACCTAGCTCCACAGAAAGTTGAAAGTGTTTGTTGAAGACCTAGCTCCACAGGAGTTGAAAGTGTTTGTTGAAGACCTAGCTCCACAGAAAGTTGAAAGTGTTTGTTGAAGACCTAGCTCCACAGGAGTTGAAAGTGTTTGTTGAAGACCTAGCTCCACAGAAAGTTGAAAGTGTTTGTTGAAGACCTAGCTCCACAGAAAGTTGAAAGTGTTTGTTGAAGACCTAGCTCCACAGAAAGTTGAAAGTGTTTGTTGAAGACCTAGCTCCACAGAAAGTTGAAAGTGTTGTTGAAGACCTAGCTCCACAGAAAGTTGAAAGTGTTTGTTGAAGACCTAGCTCCACAGAAAGTTGAAAGTGTTTGTTGAAGACCTAGCTCCACAGAAAGTTGAAAGTGTTTGTTGAAGACCTAGCTCCACAGAAAGTTGAAAGTGTTTGTTGAAGACCTAGCTCCACAGAAAGTTGAAAGTGTTTGTTGAAGACCTAGCTCCACAGAAAGTTGAAAGTGTTTGTTGAAGACCTAGCTCCACAGAAAGTTGAAAGTGTTTGTTGAAGACCTAGCTCCACAGAAAGTTGAAAGTGTTTGTTGAAGACCTAGCTCCACAGAAAGTTGAAAGTGTTTGTTGAAGACCTAGCTCCACAGAAAGTTGAAAGTGTTTGTTGAAGACCTAGCTCCACAGAAAATGAAAGTGTTTGTTGAAGACCTAGCTCCACAGAAAGTTGAAAGTGTTTGTTGAAGACCTAGCTCCACAGAAAGTTGAAAGTGTTTGTTGAAGACCTAGCTCCACAGAAAGTTGAAAGTGTTTGTTGAAGACCTAGCTCCACAGAAAGTTGAAAGTGTTTGTTGAAGACCTAGCTCCACAGAAAGTTGAAAGTGTTTGTTGAAGACCTAGCTCCACAGAAAGTTGAAAGTGTTTGTTGAAGACCTAGCTCCACAGAAAGTTGAAAGTGTTTGTTGAAGACCTAGCTCCACAGAAAGTTGAAAGTGTTTGTTGAAGACCTAGCTCCACAGAAAGTTGAAAGTGTTTGTTGAAGACCTAGCTCCACAGAAAGTTGAAAGTGTTTGTTGAAGACCTAGCTCCACAGAAAGTTGAAAGTGTTTGTTGAAGACCTAGCTCCACAGAAAGTTGAAAGTGTTTGTTGAAGACCTAGCTCCACAGAAAGTTGAAAGTGTTTGTTGAAGACCTAGCTCCACAGAAAGTTGAAAGTGTTTGTTGAAGACCTAGCTCCACAGGAAGTTGAAAGTGTTTGTTGAAGACCTAGCTCCACAGAAAGTTGAAAGTGTTTGTTGAAGACCTAGCTCCACAGGGAGTTGAAAGTGTTTGTTGAAGACCTATGCTCCACAGAAAGTTGAAAGTGTTTGTTGAAGACCTAGCTCCACAGAAAGTTGAAAGTGTTTGTTGAAGACCTAGCTCCACAGGACGGTTGAAAGTGTTTGTTGAAGACCTAGCTCCACAGAAAGTTGAAAGTGTTTGTTGAAGACCTAGCTCCACAGAAAGTTGAAAGTGTTTGTTGAAGACCTAGCTCCACAGGAAAGTTGAAAGTGTTTGTTGAAGACCTAGCTCCACAGAAAGTTGAAAGTGTTTGTTGAAGACCTAGCTCCACAGGAGTTGAAAGTGTTTGTTGAAGACCTAGCTCCACAGAATGTTGAAAGTGTTTTGAAGACCTAGCTCCACAGAAAGTTGAAAGAAAGAGAAAAGTGAAAGTGTTTGTTGAAGACCTAGCTCCACAGGAAAGTTGAAAGTGTTTGTTGAAGACCTAGCTCCACAAAAGTTGAAAGTGTTGTTGAAGACCTAGCTCCACAGAAAGTTGAAAGTGTTTGTTGAAGGACCTAGCTCCACAGAAAGTTGAAAGTGTTTGTTGAAGACCTAGCTCCACAGAAAGTTGAAAGTGTTTGTTGAAGACCTAGCTCCACAAAAGTTGAAAGTGTTTGTTGAAGACCTAGCTCCACAAAAGTTGAAAGTGTTTGTTGAAGACCTAGCTCCACAGAAAGTTGAAAGTGTTGTTGAAGACCTAGCTCCACAGAAAGTTGAAAGTGTTTGTTGAAGACCTAGCTCCACAAAAGTTGAAAGTGTTTGTTGAAGACCTAGCTCCACAAAAGTTGAAAGTGTTTGTTGAAGACCTAGCTCCACAGAAAGTTGAAAGTGTTTGTTGAAGACCTAGCTCCACAGAAAGTTGAAAGTGTTTGTTGAAGACCTAGCTCCACAGAAAGTTGAAAGTGTTTGTTGAAGACCTAGCTCCACAGAAAGTTGAAAGTGTTTGTTGAAGACCTAGCTCCACAGAAAGTTGAAAGTGTTGTTGAAGACCTAGCTCCACAGAAAGTAGTTGAAAGTGTTTGTTGAAGACCTAGCTCCACAGAAAGTTGAAAGTGTTTGTTGAAGACCTAGCTCCACAGAAAGTTGAAAGTGTTTGTTGAAGACCTAGCTCCACAGAAAGTTGAAAGTGTTTGTTGAAGACCTAGCTCCACAGAAAGTTGAAAGTGTTTGTTGAAGACCTAGCTCCACAGAAAGTTGAAAGTGTTTGTTGAAGACCTAGCTCCACAGAAAGTTGAAAGTGTTTGTTGAAGACCTAGCTCCACAGAAAGTTGAAAGTGTTTGTTGAAGACCTAGCTCCACAGAAAGTTGAAAGTGTTTGTTGAAGACCTAGCTCCACAGAAGTTGAAAGTGTTTGTTGAAGACCTAGCTCCACAGAAAGTTGAAAGTGTTTGTTGAAGACCTAGCTCCACAGAAAGTTGAAAGTGTTTGTTGAAGACCTAGCTCCACAGAAAGTTGAAAGTGTTTGTTGAAGACCTAGCTCCACAGAAAGTTGAAAGTGTTTGTTGAAGACCTAGCTCCACAGAAAGTTGAAAGTGTTTGTTGAAGACCTAGCTCCACAGAAAGTTGAAAGTGTTTGTTGAAGACCTAGCTCCACAGAAATTGAAAGTGTTGTTGAAGACCTAGCTCCACAGGAGTTGAAAGTGTTTGTTGAAGACCTAGCTCCACAGAAAGTTGAAAGTGTTTGTTGAAGACCTAGCTCCACAGAAAGTTGAAAGTGTTTGTTGAAGACCTAGCTCCACAGAAAGTTGAAAGTGTTTGTTGAAGACCTAGCTCCACAGGAGTTGAAAGTGTTTGTTGAAGACCTAGCTCCACAGAAAGTTGAAAGTGTTTGTTGAAGACCTAGCTCCACAGAAAGTTGAAAGTGTTTGTTGAAGACCTAGCTCCACAGAAAGTTGAAAGTGTTGTTGAAGACCTAGCTCCACAGAAAGTTGAAAGTGTTTGTTGAAGACCTAGCTCCACAGAAAGTTGAAAGTGTTTGTTGAAGACCTAGCTCCACAGAAAGTTGAAAGTGTTTGTTGAAGACCTAGCTCCACAGAAAGTTGAAAGTGTTTGTTGAAGACCTAGCTCCACAGAAAGTTGAAAGTGTTTGTTGAAGACCTAGCTCCACAGAAAGTTGAAAGTGTTTGTTGAAGACCTAGCTCCACAGAAAGTTGAAAGTGTTTGTTGAAGACCTAGCTCCACAGAAAGTTGAAAGTGTTTGTTGAAGACCTAGCTCCACAGAAAGTTGAAAGTGTTTGTTGAAGACCTAGCTCCACAGAAAGTTGAAAGTGTTTGTTGAAGACCTAGCTCCACAGAAAGTTGAAAGTGTTTGTTGAAGACCTAGCTCCACAGAAAGTTGAAAGTGTTTGTTGAAGACCTAGCTCCACAGAAAGTTGAAAGTGTTTGTTGAAGACCTAGCTCCACAGAAAGTTGAAAGTGTTTGTTGAAGACCTAGCTCCACAGGGAGTTGAAAGTGTTTGTTGAAGACCTAGCTCCACAGAAAGTTGAAAGTGTTTGTTGAAGACCTAGCTCCACAGAAAGTTGAAAGTGTTTGTTGAAGACCTAGCTCCACAGAAAGTTGAAAGTGTTTGTTGAAGACCTAGCTCCACAGAAAGTTGAAAGTGTTTGTTGAAGACCTAGCTCCACAGAAAGTTGAAAGTGTTTGTTGAAGACCTAGCTCCACAGAAAGTTGAAAGTGTTTGTTGAAGACCTAGCTCCACAGAAAGTTGAAAGTGTTTGTTGAAGACCTAGCTCCACAGAAAGTTGAAAGTGTTTGTTGAAGACCTAGCTCCACAGAAAGTTGAAAGTGTTTGTTGAAGACCTAGCTCCACAGAAAGTTGAAAGTGTTTGTTGAAGACCTAGCTCCACAGAAAGTTGAAAGTGTTTGTTGAAGACCTAGCTCCACAGAAAGTTGAAAGTGTTTGTTGAAGACCTAGCTCCACAGAAAGTTGAAAGTGTTTGTTGAAGACCTAGCTCCACAGAAAGTTGAAAGTGTTTGTTGAAGACCTAGCTCCACAGAAAGTTGAAAGTGTTTGTTGAAGACCTAGCTCCACAGAAAGTTGAAAGTGTTTGTTGAAGACCTAGCTCCACAGAAAGTTGAAAGTGTTTGTTGAAGACCTAGCTCCACAGAAAGTTGAAAGTGTTTGTTGAAGACCTAGCTCCACAGAAAGTTGAAAGTGTTTGTTGAAGACCTAGCTCCACAGAAAGTTGAAAGTGTTTGTTGAAGACCTAGCTCCACAGAAAGTTGAAAGTGTTTGTTGAAGACCTAGCTCCACAGAAAGTTGAAAGTGTTTGTTGAAGACCTAGCTCCACAGAAAGTTGAAAGTGTTTGTTGAAGACCTAGCTCCACAGAAAGTTGAAAGTGTTTGTTGAAGACCTAGCTCCACAGAAAGTTGAAAGTGTTTGTTGAAGACCTAGCTCCACAGAAAGTTGAAAGTGTTTGTTGAAGACCTAGCTCCACAGAAAGTTGAAAGTGTTTGTTGAAGACCTAGCTCCACAGAAAGTTGAAAGTGTTTGTTGAAGACCTAGCTCCACAGAAAGTTGAAAGTGTTTGTTGAAGACCTAGCTCCACAGAAAGTTGAAAGTGTTTGTTGAAGACCTAGCTCCACAGAAAGTTGAAAGTGTTTGTTGAAGACCTAGCTCCACAGAAAGTTGAAAGTGTTTGTTGAAGACCTAGCTCCACAGAAAGTTGAAAGTGTTTGTTGAAGACCTAGCTCCACAGAAAGTTGAAAGTGTTTGTTGAAGACCTAGCTCCACAGAAAGTTGAAAGTGTTTGTTGAAGACCTAGCTCCACAGAAAGTTGAAAGTGTTTGTTGAAGACCTAGCTCCACAGAAAGTTGAAAGTGTTTGTTGAAGACCTAGCTCCACAGAAAGTTGAAAGTGTTTGTTGAAGACTAGCTCCACAGAAAGTTGAAAGTGTTTGTTGAAGACCTACTCCACAGAAAGTTGAAAGTGTTTGTTGAAGACCTAGCTCCACAGAAAGTTGAAAGTGTTTGTTGAAGACCTAGCTCCACAGAAAGTTGAAAGTGTTTGTTGAAGACCTAGCTCCACAGAAAGTTGAAAGTGTTTGTTGAAGACCTAGCTCCACAGAAAGTTGAAAGTGTTTGTTGAAGACCTAGCTCCACAGAAAGTTGAAAGTGTTTGTTGAAGACCTAGCTCCACAGAAAGTTGAAAGTGTTTGTTGAAGACCTAGCTCCACAGAAAGTTGAAAGTGTTTGTTGAAGACCTAGCTCCACAGAAAGTTGAAAGTGTTTGTTGAAGACCTAGCTCCACAGAAAGTTGAAAGTGTTTGTTGAAGACCTAGCTCCACAGAAAGTTGAAAGTGTTTGTTGAAGACCTAGCTCCACAGAAAGTTGAAAGTGTTGTTGAAGACCTAGCTCCACAGAAAGTTGAAAGTGTTTGTTGAAGACCTAGCTCCACAAAAGTTGAAAGTGTTTGTTGAAGACCTAGCTCCACAGAAAGTTGAAAGTGTTTGTTGAAGACCTAGCTCCACAGAAAGTTGAAAGTGTTTGTTGAAGACCTAGCTCCACAGAAAGTTGAAAGTGTTTGTTGAAGACCTAGCTCCACAGAAAGTTGAAAGTGTTTGTTGAAGACCTAGCTCCACAGAAAGTTGAAAGTGTTTGTTGAAGACCTAGCTCCACAGAAAGTTGAAAGTGTTTGTTGAAGACCTAGCTCCACAGAAAGTTGAAAGTGTTTGTTGAAGACCTAGCTCCACAGAAAGTTGAAAGTGTTTGTTGAAGACCTAGCTCCACAGAAAGTTGAAAGTGTTTGTTGAAGACCTAGCTCCACAGAAAGTTGAAAGTGTTTGTTGAAGACCTAGCTCCACAGAAAGTTGAAAGTGTTTGTTGAAGACCTAGCTCCACAGAAAGTTGAAAGTGTTTGTTGAAGACCTAGCTCCACAGAAAGTTGAAAGTGTTTGTTGAAGACCTAGCTCCACAGAAAGTTGAAAGTGTTTGTTGAAGACCTAGCTCCACAGAAAGTTGAAAGTGTTTGTTGAAGACCTAGCTCCACAGAAAGTTGAAAGTGTTTGTTGAAGACCTAGCTCCACAGAAAGTTGAAAGTGTTTGTTGAAGACCTAGCTCCACAGAAAGTTGAAAGTGTTTGTTGAAGACCTAGCTCCACAGAAAGTTGAAAGTGTTTGTTGAAGACCTAGCTCCACAGGGAGTTGAAAGTGTTTGTTGAAGACCTAGCTCCACAGAAAGTTGAAAGTGTTTGTTGAAGACCTAGCTCCACAGAAAGTTGAAAGTGTTTGTTGAAACCTAGCTCCACAGAAAGTTGAAAGTGTTTGTTGAAGACCTAGCTCCACAGAAAGTTGAAAGTGTTTGTTGAAGACCTAGCTCCACAGGGAGTTGAAAGTGTTTGTTGAAGACCTAGCCCACAGAAAGTTGAAAGTGTTTGTTGAAGACCTAGCTCCACAGAAAGTTGAAAGTGTTTGTTGAAGACCTAGCTCCACAGAAAGTTGAAAGTGTTTGTTGAAGACCTAGCTCCACAGAAAGTTGAAAGTGTTTGTTGAAGACCTAGCTCCACAGGGAGTTGAAAGTGTTTGTTGAAGACCTAGCTCCACAGAAAGTTGAAAGTGTTTGTTGAAGACCTAGCTCCACAGAAAGTTGAAAGTGTTTGTTGAAGACCTAGCTCCACAGAAAGTTGAAAGTGTTTGTTGAAGACCTAGCTCCACAAAGTTGAAAGTGTTTGTTGAAGACCTAGCTCCACAGAAAGTTGAAAGTGTTTGTTGAAGACCTAGCTCCACAGAAAGTTGAAAGTGTTTGTTGAAGACCTAGCTCCACAGAAAGTTGAAAGTGTTTGTTGAAGACCTAGCTCCACAGAAAGTTGAAAGTGTTTGTTGAAGACCTAGCTCCACAGAAGTTGAAAGTGTTTGTTGAAGACCTAGCTCCACAGAAAGTTGAAAGTGTTTGTTGAAGACCTAGCTCCACAGAAAGTTGAAAGTGTTTGTTGAAGACCTAGCTCCACAGAAAGTTGAAAGTGTTTGTTGAAGACCTAGCTCCACAGAAAGTTGAAAGTGTTTGTTGAAGACCTAGCTCCACAGAAAGTTGTGAAAGTGTTTGTTGAAGACCTAGCTCCACAGAAAGTTGAAAGTGTTTGTTGAAGACCTAGCTCCACAGAAAGTTGAAAGTGTTTGTTGAAGACCTAGCTCCACAGAAAGTTGAAAGTGTTTGTTGAAGACCTAGCTCCACAGAAAGTTGAAAGTGTTTGTTGAAGACCTAGCTCCACAGAAAGTTGAAAGTGTTTGTTGAAGACCTAGCTCCACAGAAAGTTGAAAGTGTTTGTTGAAGACCTAGCTCCACAGAAAGTTGAAAGTGTTGTTGAAGACCTAGCACAGGAGTTGAAAAAAGTGTTGTTGAAGACCTAGCTCCACAGAAAGTTGAAAGTGTTTGTTGAAGACCTAGCTCCACAGAAAGTTGAAAGTGTTTGTTGAAGACCTAGCTCCACAGAAAGTTGAAAGTGTTTGTTGAAGACCTAGCTCCACAGAAAGTTGAAAGTGTTTGTTGAAGACCTAGCTCCACAGAAAGTTGAAAGTGTTTGTTGAAGACCTAGCTCCACAGAAAGTTGAAAGTGTTTGTTGAAGACCTAGCTCCACAGAAAGTTGAAAGTGTTTGTTGAAGACCTAGCTCCACAGAAAGTTGAAAGTGTTTGTTGAAGACCTAGCTCCACAGAAAGTTGAAAGTGTTTGTTGAAGACCTAGCTCCACAGAAAGTTGAAAGTGTTTGTTGAAGACCTAGCTCCACAGAAAGTTGAAAGTGTTTGTTGAAGACCTAGCTCCACAGAAAGTTGAAAGTGTTTGTTGAAGACCTAGCTCCACAGAAAGTTGAAAGTGTTTGTTGAAGACCTAGCTCCACAGAAAGTTGAAAGTGTTTGTTGAAGACCTAGCTCCACAGAAAGTTGAAAGTGTTTGTTGAAGACCTAGCTCCACAGAAAGTTGAAAGTGTTTGTTGAAGACCTAGCTCCACAGAAAGTTGAAAGTGTTTGTTGAAGACCTAGCTCCACAGAAAGTTGAAAGTGTTTGTTGAAGACCTAGCTCCACAGGGTTGAAAGTGTTTGTTGAAGACCTAGCTCCACAGAAAGTTGAAAGTGTTTGTTGAAGACCTAGCTCCACAGAAAGTTGAAAGTGTTTGTTGAAGACCTAGCTCCACAGAAAGTTGAAAGTGTTTGTTGAAGACCTAGCTCCACAGAAAGTTGAAAGTGTTTGTTGAAGACCTAGCTCCACAGAAAGTTGAAAGTGTTTGTTGAAGACCTAGCTCCACAGAAAGTTGAAAGTGTTTGTTGAAGACCTAGCTCCACAGAAAGTTGAAAGTGTTGTTGAAGACCTAGCTCCACAGAAAGTTGAAAGTGTTTGTTGAAGACCTAGCTCCACAGAAAGTTGAAAGTTTGTTGAAGACCTAGCTCCACAGAAAGTTGAAAGTGTTTGTTGAAGACTAGCTCCACAGAAAGTTGAAAGTGTTTGTTGAAGACCTAGCTCCACAGAAAGTTGAAAGTGTTTGTTGAAGACCTAGCTCCACAGAAAGTTGAAAGTGTTTGTTGAAGACCTAGCTCCACAGAAAGTTGAAAGTGTTTGTTGAAGACCTAGCTCCACAGAAAGTTGAAAGTGTTTGTTGAAGACCTAGCTCCACAGAAAGTTGAAAGTGTTTGTTGAAGACCTAGCTCCACAGAAAGTTGAAAGTGTTTGTTGAAGACCTAGCTCCACAGAAAGTTGAAAGTGTTTGTTGAAGACCTAGCTCCACAGAAAGTTGAAAGTGTTTGTTGAAGACCTAGCTCCACAGAAAGTTGAAAGTGTTTGTTGAAGACCTAGCTCCACAGAAAGTTGAAAGTGTTTGTTGAAGACCTAGCTCCACAGAAAGTTGAAAGTGTTTGTTGAAGACCTAGCTCCACAGAAAGTTGAAAGTGTTTGTTGAAGACCTAGCTCCACAGAAAGTTGAAAGTGTTTGTTGAAGACCTAGCTCCACAGAAAGTTGAAAGTGTTTGTTGAAGACCTAGCTCCACAGAAAGTTGAAAGTGTTTGTTGAAGACCTAGCTCCACAGAAAGTTGAAAGTGTTTGTTGAAGACCTAGCTCCACAGAAAGTTGAAAGTGTTTGTTGAAGACCTAGCTCCACAGAAAGTTGAAAGTGTTTGTTGAAGACCTAGCTCCACAGAAAGTTGAAAGTGTTTGTTGAAGACCTAGCTCCACAGAAAGTTGAAAGTGTTTGTTGAAGACCTAGCTCCACAGGGAGTTGAAAGTGTTTGTTGAAGACCTAGCTCCACAGAAATTGAAAGTGTTTGTTGAAGACCTAGCTCCACAGAAAGTTGAAAGTGTTTGTTGAAGACCTAGCTCCACAGAAAGTTGAAAGTGTTTGTTGAAGACCTAGCTCCACAGAAAGTTGAAAGTGTTTGTTGAAGACCTACTCCACAGAAAGTTGAAAGTGTTTGTTGAAGACCTAGCTCCACAGAAAGTTGAAAGTGTTTGTTGAAGACCTAGCTCCACAGAAAGTTGAAAGTGTTTGTTGAAGACCTAGCTCCACAGAAAGTTGAAAGTGTTTGTTGAAGACCTAGCTCCACAGAAAGTTGAAAGTGTTTGTTGAAGACCTAGCTCCACAGAAAGTTGAAAGTGTTTGTTGAAGACCTAGCTCCACAGAAAGTTGAAAGTGTTGTTGAAGACCTAGCTCCACAGAAAGTTGAAAGTGTTTGTTGAAGACCTAGCTCCACAGAAAGTTGAAAGTGTTTGTTGAAGACCTAGCTCCACAGAAAGTGAAAGTGTTTGTTGAAGACCTAGCTCCACAGAGAAAGTTGAAAGTGTTTGTTGAAGACCTAGCTCCACAGAAAGTTGAAAGTGTTTGTTGAAGACCTAGCTCCACAGAAAGTTGAAAGTGTTTGTTGAAGACCTAGCTCCACAGAAAGTTGAAAGTGTTTGTTGAAGACCTAGCTCCACAGAAAGTTGAAAGTGTTTGTTGAAGACCTAGCTCCACAGAAAGTTGAAAGTGTTTGTTGAAGACCTAGCTCCACAGAAAGTTGAAAGTGTTTGTTGAAGACCTAGCTCCACAGAAAGTTGAAAGTGTTTGTTGAAGACCTAGCTCCACAGAAAGTTGAAAGTGTTTGTTGAAGACCTAGCTCCACAGAAAGTTGAAAGTGTTTGTTGAAGACCTAGCTCCACAGAAAGTTGAAAGTGTTTGTTGAAGACCTAGCTCCACAGAAAGTTGAAAGTGTTTGTTGAAGACCTAGCTCCACAGAAAGTTGAAAGTGTTTGTTGAAGACCTAGCTCCACAGAAAGTTGAAAGTGTTTGTTGAAGACCTAGCTCCACAGAAAGTTGAAAGTGTTTGTTGAAGACCTAGCTCCACAGAAAGTTGAAAGTGTTTGTTGAAGACCTAGCTCCACAGAAAGTTGAAAGTGTTTGTTGAAGACCTAGCTCCACAGAAAGTTGAAAGTGTTTGTTGAAGACCTAGCTCACACAGAAAGTTGAAAGTGTTTGTTGAAGACCTAGCTCCACAGAAAGTTGAAAGTGTTTGTTGAAGACCTAGCTCCACAGAAAGTTGAAAGTGTTTGTTGAAGACCTAGCTCCACAGAAAGTTGAAAGTGTTTGTTGAAGACCTAGCTCCACAGAAAGTTGAAAGTGTTTGTTGAAGACCTAGCTCCACAGAAAGTTGAAAGTGTTTGTTGAAGACCTAGCTCCACAGAAAGTTGAAAGTGTTTGTTGAAGACCTAGCTCCACAGAAAGTTGAAAGTGTTTGTTGAAGACCTAGCTCCACAAAAGTTGAAAGTGTTTGTTGAAGACCTAGCTCCACAGAAAGTTGAAAGTGTTGTTGAAGACCTAGCTCCACAGAAAGTTGAAAGTGTTTGTTGAAGACCTAGCTCCACAGAAAGTTGAAAGTGTTTGTTGAAGACCTAGCTCCACAGAAAGTTGAAAGTGTTTGTTGAAGACCTACTCCACAGAAAGTTGAAAGTGTTTGTTGAAGACCTAGCTCCACAGAAAGTTGAAAGTGTTTGTTGAAGACCTAGCTCCACAGAAAGTTGAAAGTGTTTGTTGAAGACCTAGCTCCACAGAAAGTTGAAAGTGTTTGTTGAAGACCTAGCTCCACAGAAAGTTGAAAGTGTTTGTTGAAGACCTAGCTCCACAGAAAGTTGAAAGTGTTTGTTGAAGACCTAGCTCCACAGAAAGTTGAAAGTGTTTGTTGAAGACCTAGCTCCACAGAAAGTTGAAAGTGTTGTTGAAGACCTAGCTCCACAGAAAGTTGAAAGTGTTTGTTGAAGACCTAGCTCCACAGAAAGTTGAAAGTGTTGTTGAAGACCTAGCTCCACAGAAAGTTGAAAGTGTTTGTTGAAGACCTAGCTCCACAGAAAGTTGAAAGTGTTTGTTGAAGACCTAGCTCCACAGAAAGTTGAAAGTGTTTGTTGAAGACCTAGCTCCACAGAAAGTTGAAAGTGTTTGTTGAAGACCTAGCTCCACAGAAAGTTGAAAGTGTTTGTTGAAGACCTAGCTCCACAGAAAGTTGAAAGTGTTTGTTGAAGACCTAGCTCCACAGAAAGTTGAAAGTGTTGTTGAAGACCTAGCTCCACAAAATGAAAGTGTTTGTTGAAGACCTAGCTCCACAGAAAGTTGAAAGTGTTTGTTGAAGACCTAGCTCCACAGAAAGTTGAAAGTGTTTGTTGAAGACCTAGCTCCACAGAAAGTTGAAAGTGTTTGTTGAAGACCTAGCTCCACAGAAAGTTGAAAGTGTTTGTTGAAGACCTAGCTCCACAGAAAGTTGAAAGTGTTTGTTGAAGACCTAGCTCCACAGAAAGTTGAAAGTGTTTGTTGAAGACCTAGCTCCACAGAAAGTTGAAAGTGTTTGTTGAAGACCTAGCTCCACAGAAAGTTGAAAGTGTTTGTTGAAGACCTAGCTCCACAGAAAGTTGAAAGTGTTTGTTGAAGACCTAGCTCCACAGAAAGTTGAAAGTGTTTGTTGAAGACCTAGCTCCACAGAAAGTTGAAAGTGTTTGTTGAAGACCTAGCTCCACAGAAAGTTGAAAGTGTTTTTTGAAGACCTAGCTCCACAGAAAGTTGAAAGTGTTTGTTGAAGACCTAGCTCCACAGAAAGTTGAAAGTGTTTGTTGAAGACCTAGCTCCACAGAAAGTTGAAAGTGTTTGTTGAAGACCTAGCTCCACAGAAAGTTGAAAGTGTTTGTTGAAGACCTAGCTCCACAGAAAGTTGAAAGTGTTTGTTGAAGACCTAGCTCCACAGAAAGTTGAAAGTGTTTGTTGAAGACCTAGCTCCACAGAAAGTTGAAAGTGTTTGTTGAAGACCTAGCTCCACAGAAAGTTGAAAGTGTTTGTTGAAGACCTAGCTCCACAGGGAGTTGAAAGTGTTTGTTGAAGACTAGCTCCACAGAAAGTTGAAAGTGTTTGTTGAAGACCTAGCTCCACAGAAAGTTGAAAGTGTTTGTTGAAGACCTAGCTCCACAGAAAGTTGAAAGTGTTTGTTGAAGACCTAGCTCCACAGAAAGTTGAAAGTGTTTGTTGAAGACCTAGCTCCACAGGAGTTGAAAGTGTTTGTTGAAGACCTAGCTCCACAGAAAGTTGAAAGTGTTTGTTGAAGACCTAGCTCCACAGAAAGTTGAAAGTGTTTGTTGAAGACCTAGCTCCACAGAAAGTTGAAAGTGTTTGTTGAAGACCTAGCTCCACAGAAAGTTGAAAGTGTTTGTTGAAGACCTAGCTCCACAGAAAGTTGAAAGTGTTTGTTGAAGACCTAGCTCCACAGAAAGTTGAAAGTGTTTGTTGAAGACCTAGCTCCACAGAAAGTTGAAAGTGTTTGTTGAAGACCTAGCTCCACAGAAAGTTGAAAGTGTTTGTTGAAGACCTAGCTCCACAGAAAGTTGAAAGTGTTTGTTGAAGACCTAGCTCCACAGAAAGTTGAAAGTGTTTGTTGAAGACCTAGCTCCACAGAAAGTTGAAAGTGTTGTTGAAGACCTAGCTCCACAGAAAGTTGAAAGTGTTTGTTGAAGACCTAGCTCCACAGGGAGTTGAAAGTGTTTGTTGAAGACCTAGCTCCACAGAAATTGAAAGTGTTGTTGAAGACCTAGCTCCACAGAAAGTTGAAAGTGTTTGTTGAAGACCTAGCTCCACAAAAAGTTGAAAGTGTTTGTTGAAGACTAGCTCCACAGGAGTTGAAAGTGTTTGTTGAAGACCTAGCTCCACAGAAAGTTGAAAGTGTTTGTTGAAGACCTAGCTCCACAGAAAGTTGAAAGTGTTTGTTGAAGACCTAGCTCCACAGAAAGTTGAAAGTGTTTGTTGAAGACCTAGCTCCACAGAAAGTTGAAAGTGTTTGTTGAAGACCTAGCTCCACAGAAAGTTGAAAGTGTTTGTTGAAGACCTAGCTCCACAGAAAGTTGAAAGTGTTTGTTGAAGACCTAGCTCCACAGAAAGTTGAAAGTGTTTGTTGAAGACCTAGCTCCACAGAAAGTTGAAAGTGTTTGTTGAAGACCTAGCTCCACAGAAAGTTGAAAGTGTTGTTGAAGACCTAGCTCCACAGGGAGTTGAAAGTGTTTGTTGAAGACCTAGCTCCACAGAAAGTTGAAAGTTTGTTGAAGACCTAGCTCCACAGAAAGTTGAAAGTGTTTGTTGAAGACCTAGCTCCACAGAAAGTTGAAAGTGTTTGTTGAAGACCTAGCTCCACAGAGTTGAAAGTGTTTGTTGAAGACCTAGCTCCACAGGGAAAGTTGAAAGTGTTTGTTGAAGACCTAGCTCCACAGAAAGTTGAAAGTGTTTGTTGAAGACCTAGCTCCACAGAAAGTTGAAAGTGTTTGTTGAAGACTAGCTCCACAGAAAGTTGAAAGTGTTTGTTGAAGACCTAGCTCCACAGAAAGTTGAAAGTGTTTGTTGAAGACCTAGCTCCACAGAAAGTTGAAAGTGTTTGTTGAAGACCTAGCTCCACAGAAAGTTGAAAGTGTTTGTTGAAGACCTAGCTCCACAGAAAGTTGAAAGTGTTTGTTGAAGACCTAGCTCCACAGAAGTTGAAAGTGTTTGTTGAAGACCTAGCTCCACAGAAAGTTGAAAGTGTTTGTTGAAGACCTAGCTCCACAGAAAGTTTGAAAGTGTTTGTTGAAGACCTAGCTCCACAGAAAGTTGAAAGTGTTTGTTGAAGACCTAGCTCCACAGAAAGTTGAAAGTGTTTGTTGAAGACCTAGCTCCACAGAAAGTTGAAAGTGTTTGTTGAAGACCTAGCTCCACAGAAAGTTGAAAGTGTTTGTTGAAGACCTAGCTCCACAGAAAGTTGAAAGTGTTTGTTGAAGACCTAGCTCCACAGAAAGTTGAAAGTGTTTGTTGAAGACCTAGCTCCACAGAAAGTTGAAAGTGTTTGTTGAAGACCTAGCTCCACAGAAAGTTGAAAGTGTTTGTTGAAGACCTAGCTCCACAGAAAGTTGAAAGTGTTTGTTGAAGACCTAGCTCCACAGAAAGTTGAAAGTGTTTGTTGAAGACCTAGCTCCACAGAAAGTTGAAAGTGTTTGTTGAAGACCTAGCTCCACAGAAAGTTGAAAGTGTTTGTTGAAGACCTAGCTCCACAGAAAGTTGAAAGTGTTTGTTGAAGACCTAGCTCCACAGAAAGTTGAAAGTGTTTGTTGAAGACCTAGCTCCACAGAAAGTTGAAAGTGTTTGTTGAAGACCTAGCTCCACAGAAAGTTGAAAGTGTTTGTTGAAGACCTAGCTCCACAGAAAGTTGAAAGTGTTTGTTGAAGACCTAGCTCCACAGAAAGTTGAAAGTGTTTGTTGAAGACCTAGCTCCACAGAAGTTGAAAGTGTTTGTTGAAGACCTAGCTCCACAGAAAGTTGAAAGTGTTTGTTGAAGACCTAGCTCCACAGAAAGTTGAAAGTGTTTGTTGAAGACCTAGCTCCACAGAAAGTTGAAAGTGTTTGTTGAAGACCTAGCTCCACAGAAAGTTGAAAGTGTTTGTTGAAGACCTAGCTCCACAGAAAGTTGAAAGTGTTTGTTGAAGACCTAGCTCCACAGAAAGTTGAAAGTGTTTGTTGAAGACCTAGCTCCACAGAAAGTTGAAAGTGTTTGTTGAAGACCTAGCTCCACAGAAAGTTGAAAGTGTTTGTTGAAGACCTAGCTCCACAGAAAGTTGAAAGTGTTTGTTGAAGACCTAGCTCCACAGAAAGTTGAAAGTGTTTGTTGAAGACCTAGCTCCACAGAAATTGAAAGTGTTTGTTGAAGACCTAGCTCCACAGAAAGTTGAAAGTGTTTGTTGAAGACCTAGCTCCACAGAAAGTTGAAAGTGTTTGTTGAAGACCTAGCTCCACAGAAAGTTGAAAGTGTTTGTTGAAGACCTAGCTCCACAGAAAGTTGAAAGTGTTTGTTGAAGACCTAGCTCCACAGGGAGTTGAAAGTGTTTGTTGAAGACCTAGCTCCACAGAAAGTTGAAAGTGTTTGTTGAAGACCTAGCTCCACAGAAAGTTGAAAGTGTTTGTTGAAGACCTAGCTCCACAGAAAGTTGAAAGTGTTTGTTGAAGACCTAGCTCCACAGAAAGTTGAAAGTGTTTGTTGAAGACCTAGCTCCACAGAAAGTTGAAAGTGTTTGTTGAAGACCTAGCTCCACAGAAAGTTGAAAGTGTTTGTTGAAGACCTAGCTCCACAGAAAGTTGAAAGTGTTGTTGAAGACCTAGCTCCACAGAAAGTTGAAAGTGTTTGTTGAAGACCTAGCTCCACAGAAAGTTGAAAGTGTTTGTTGAAGACCTAGCTCCACAGAAAGTTGAAAGTGTTTGTTGAAGACCTAGCTCCACAGAAAGTTGAAAGTGTTTGTTGAAGACCTAGCTCCACAGAAAGTTGAAAGTGTTTGTTGAAGACCTAGCTCCACAGAAAGTTGAAAGTGTTTGTTGAAGACCTAGCTCCACAGAAAGTTGAAAGTGTTTGTTGAAGACCTAGCTCCACAGAAAGTTGAAAGTGTTTGTTGAAGACCTAGCTCCACAGAAAGTTGAAAGTGTTTGTTGAAGACCTAGCTCCACAGAAAGTTGAAAGTGTTTGTTGAAGACCTAGCTCACAGAAAGTTGAAAGTGTTTGTTGAAGACCTAGCTCCACAGAAAGTTGAAAGTGTTTGTTGAAGACCTAGCTCCACAGAAAGTTGAAAGTGTTTGTTGAAGACCTAGCTCCACAGAAAGTTGAAAGTGTTTGTTGAAGACCTAGCTCCACAGAAAGTTGAAAGTGTTTGTTGAAGACCTAGCTCCACAGAAAGTTGAAAGTGTTTGTTGAAGACCTAGCTCCACAGAAAGTTGAAAGTGTTTGTTGAAGACCTAGCTCCACAGAAAGTTGAAAGTGTTTGTTGAAGACCTAGCTCCACAGAAAGTTGAAAGTGTTTGTTGAAGACCTAGCTCCACAGAAAGTTGAAAGTGTTTGTTGAAGACCTAGCTCCACAGAAAGTTGAAAGTGTTTGTTGAAGACCTAGCTCCACAGAAAGTTGAAAGTGTTTGTTGAAGACCTAGCTCCACAGAAGTTGAAAGTGTTTGTTGAAGACCTAGCTCCACAGAAAGTTGAAAGTGTTTGTTGAAGACCTAGCTCCACAGAAAGTTGAAAGTGTTTGTTGAAGACCTAGCTCCACAGAAAGTTGAAAGTGTTTGTTGAAGACCTAGCTCCACAGAAAGTTGAAAGTGTTTGTTGAAGACCTAGCTCCACAGAAAGTTGAAAGTGTTTGTTGAAGACCTAGCTCCACAGAAAGTTGAAAGTGTTTGTTGAAGACCTATCCACAGAAAGTTGAAAGTGTTTGTTGAAGACCTAGCTCCACAGAAAGTTGAAAGTGTTTGTTGAAGACCTAGCTCCACAGAAAGTTGAAAGTGTTTGTTGAAGACCTAGCTCCACAGAAAGTTGAAAGTGTTTGTTGAAGACCTAGCTCCACAGAAAGTTGAAAGTGTTTGTTGAAGACCTAGCTCCACAGAAAGTTGAAAGTGTTTGTTGAAGACCTAGCTCCACAGAAAGTTGAAAGTGTTTGTTGAAGACCTAGCTCCACAGAAAGTTGAAAGTGTTTGTTGAAGACCTAGCTCCACAGAAGTTGAAAGTGTTTGTTGAAGACCTAGCTCCACAGAAAGTTGAAAGTGTTTGTTGAAGACCTAGCTCCACAGAAAGTTGAAAGTGTTTGTTGAAGACCTAGCTCCACAGAAAGTTGAAAGTGTTTGTTGAAGACCTAGCTCCACAGAAAGTTGAAAGTGTTTGTTGAAGACCTAGCTCCACAGAAAGTTGAAAGTGTTTGTTGAAGACCTAGCTCCACAGAAAGTTGAAAGTGTTTGTTGAAGACCTAGCTCCACAGAAAGTTGAAAGTGTTTTGAAGACCTAGCTCCACAGAAAGTTGAAAGTGTTTGTTGAAGACCTAGCTCCACAGAAAGTTGAAAGTGTTTGTTGAAGACCTAGCTCCACAGAAAGTTGAAAGTGTTTGTTGAAGACCTAGCTCCACAGAAAGTGAAAGTGTTTGTTGAAGACCTAGCTCCACAAAAAGTTGAAAGTGTTTGTTGAAGACCTAGCTCCACAGAAAGTTGAAAGTGTTGTTGAAGACCTAGCTCCACAGAAAGTTGAAAGTGTTTGTTGAAGACCTAGCTCCACAGAAAGTTGAAAGTGTTTGTTGAAGACCTAGCTCCACAGAAAGTTGAAAGTGTTTGTTGAAGACCTAGCTCCACAGAAAGTTGAAAGTGTTTGTTGAAGACCTAGCTCCACAGAAAGTTGAAAGTGTTTGTTGAAGACCTAGCTCCACAGAAAGTTGAAAGTGTTTGTTGAAGACCTAGCTCCACAGAAAGTTGAAAGTGTTTGTTGAAGACCTAGCTCCACAGAAAGTTGAAAGTGTTTGTTGAAGACCTAGCTCCACAGAAAGTTGAAAGTGTTTGTTGAAGACCTAGCTCCACAGAAAGTTGAAAGTGTTTGTTGAAGACCTAGCTCCACAGAAAGTTGAAAGTGTTTGTTGAAGACCTAGCTCCACAGAAGTTGAAAGTGTTTGTTGAAGACCTAGCTCCACAGAAAGTTGAAAGTGTTTGTTGAAGACCTAGCTCCACAGAAAGTGAAAGTGTTTGTTGAAGACCTAGCTCCACAGAAAGTTGAAAGTGTTTGTTGAAGACCTAGCTCCACAGAAAGTTGAAAGTGTTTGTTGAAGACCTAGCTCCACAGAAAGTTGAAAGTGTTTGTTGAAGACCTAGCTCCACAGAAAGTTGAAAGTGTTTGTTGAAGACCTAGCTCCACAGAAAGTTGAAAGTGTTTGTTGAAGACCTAGCTCCACAGAAAGTTGAAAGTGTTTGTTGAAGACCTAGCTCCACAGAAAGTTGAAAGTGTTTGTTGAAGACCTAGCTCCACAGAAAGTTGAAAGTGTTTGTTGAAGACCTAGCTCCACAGAAAGTTGAAAGTGTTTGTTGAAGACCTAGCTCCACAAGAAAGTTTGAAAGTGTTTGTTGAAGACCTAGCTCCACAGAAAGTTGAAAGTGTTTGTTGAAGACCTAGCTCCACAGAAAGTTGAAAGTGTTTGTTGAAGACCTAGCTCCACAGAAGTTGAAAGTGTTTGTTGAAGACCTAGCTCCACAGAAAGTTGAAAGTGTTTGTTGAAGACCTAGCTCCACAGAAAGTTGAAAGTGTTTGTTGAAGACCGCTCCACAGAAAGTTGAAAGTGTTTGTTGAAGACCTAGCTCCACAGAAAGTGAAAGTAAGATTTAAATTGTGTTTGTTGAAGACCTAGCTCCACAGAAAGTTGAAAGTGTTTGTTGAAGACCTAGCTCCACAGAAAGTTGAAAGTGTTTGTTGAAGACCTAGCTCCACAGAAAGTTGAAAGTGTTTGTTGAAGACCTAGCTCCACAGAAAAGTTGAAAGTGTTTGTTGAAGACCTAGCTCCACAGAAAGTTGAAAGTGTTTGTTGAAGACCTAGCTCCACAAAAGTTGAAAGTGTTTGTTGAAGACCTAGCTCCACAGAAAGTTGAAAGTGTTTGTTGAAGACCTAGCTCCACAGAAAGTTGAAAGTGTTTGTTGAAGACCTAGCTCCACAGAAAGTGAAAGTGTTTGTTGAAGACCTAGCTCCACAGAAAGTTGAAAGTGTTTGTTGAAGACCTAGCTCCACAGAAAGTTGAAAGTGTTTGTTGAAGACCTAGCTCCACAGAAAGTTGAAAGTGTTTGTTGAAGACCTAGCTCCACAGAAAGTTGAAAGTGTTTGTTGAAGACCTAGCTCCACAGAAGTTGAAAGTGTTTGTTGAAGACCTAGCTCCACAGAAAGTTGAAAGTGTTTGTTGAAGACCTAGCTCCACAGAAAGTTGAAAGTGTTTGTTGAAGACCTAGCTCCACAGAAAGTTGAAAGTGTTTGTTGAAGACCTAGCTCCACAGAAAGTTGAAAGTGTTTGTTGAAGACCTAGCTCCACAAAGTTGAAAGTGTTTGTTGAAGACCTAGCTCCACAGAAAGTTGAAAGTGTTTGTTGAAGACCTAGCTCCACAGAAAGTTGAAAGTGTTTGTTGAAGACCTAGCTCCACAGAAAGTTGAAAGTGTTTGTTGAAGACCTAGCTCCACAGAAAGTTGAAAGTGTTTGTTGAAGACCTAGCTCCACAGAAAGTTGAAAGTGTTGTTGAAGACCTAGCTCCACAGAAAGTTGAAAGTGTTTGTTGAAGACCTAGCTCCACAGAAAGTTGAAAGTGTTTGTTGAAGACCTAGCTCCACAGGGAGTTGAAAGTGTTTGTTGAAGACCTAGCTCCACAGAAAGTTGAAAGTGTTTGTTGAAGACCTAGCTCCACAGAAAGTTGAAAGTGTTTGTTGAAGACCTAGCTCCACAGAGAAGTTGAAAGTGTTTGTTGAAGACCTAGCTCCACAGAAAGTTGAAAGTGTTTGTTGAAGACCTAGCTCCACAGAAAGTTGAAAGTGTTTGTTGAAGACCTAGCTCCACAGAAAGTTGAAAGTGTTTGTTGAAGACCTAGCTCCACAGAAAGTTGAAAGTGTTTGTTGAAGACCTAGCTCCACAGAAAGTTGAAAGTGTTTGTTGAAGACCTAGCTCCACAGAAAGTTGAAAGTGTTTGTTGAAGACCTAGCTCCACAGAAAGTTGAAAGTGTTTGTTGAAGACCTAGCTCCACAGAAAGTTGAAAGTGTTTGTTGAAGACCTAGCTCCACAGAAAGTTGAAAGTGTTTGTTGAAGACCTAGCTCCACAGAAAGTTGAAAGTGTTTGTTGAAGACCTAGCTCCACAGAAAGTTGAAAGTGTTTGTTGAAGACCTAGCTCCACAGAAAGTTGAAAGTGTTTGTTGAAGACCTAGCTCCACAGAAAGTTGAAAGTGTTTGTTGAAGACCTAGCTCCACAGAAAGTTGAAAGTGTTTGTTGAAGACCTAGCTCCACAGAAAGTTGAAAGTGTTTGTTGAAGACCTAGCTCCACAGAAAGTTGAAAGTGTTTGTTGAAGACCTAGCTCCACAGAAAGTTGAAAGTGTTTGTTGAAGACCTAGCTCCACAGAAAGTTGAAAGTGTTTGTTGAAGACCTAGCTCCACAGGGAGTTGAAAGTGTTTGTTGAAGACCTAGCCCACAGAAAGTTGAAAGTGTTTGTTGAAGACCTAGCTCCACAGAAAGTTGAAAGTGTTTGTTGAAGACCTAGCTCCACAGAAAGTTGAAAGTGTTTGTTGAAGACCTAGCTCCACAGAAAGTTGAAAGTGTTTGTTGAAGACCTAGCTCCACAGGAGTTGAAAGTGTTTGTTGAAGACCTAGCTCCACAGAAAGTTGAAAGTGTTTGTTGAAGACCTAGCTCCACAGAAAGTTGAAAGTGTTTGTTGAAGACCTAGCTCCACAGAAAGTTGAAAGTGTTTGTTGAAGACCTAGCTCCACAGAAAGTTGAAAGTGTTTGTTGAAGACCTAGCTCCACAGAAAGTTGAAAGTGTTTGTTGAAGACCTAGCTCCACAGAAAGTTGAAAGTGTTTGTTGAAGACCTAGCTCCACAGAAAGTTGAAAGTGTTTGTTGAAGACCTAGCTCCACAGAAGTTGAAAGTGTTTGTTGAAGACCTAGCTCCACAAAAGTTGAAAGTGTTTGTTGAAGACCTAGCTCCACAGAAAGTTGAAAGTGTTTGTTGAAGACCTAGCTCCACAGAAAGTTGAAAGTGTTTGTTGAAGACCTAGCTCCACAGAAAGTTGAAAGTGTTTGTTGAAGACCTAGCTCCACAGAAAGTTGAAAGTGTTTGTTGAAGACCTAGCTCCACAGAAAGTTGAAAGTGTTTGTTGAAGACCTAGCTCCACAGAAAGTTGAAAGTGTTTGTTGAAGACCTAGCTCCACAGGAGTTGAAAGTGTTTGTTGAAGACCTAGCTCCACAGAAAGTTGAAAGTGTTTGTTGAAGACCTAGCTCCACAGAAAGTTGAAAGTGTTTGTTGAAGACCTAGCTCCACAGAAAGTTGAAAGTGTTTGTTGAAGACCTAGCTCCACAGAAAGT
Source organism: Megaustenia siamemsis (assembly GCA_032433765.1). NCBI lineage: Eukaryota > Metazoa > Mollusca > Gastropoda > Stylommatophora > Ariophantidae > Megaustenia > Megaustenia siamemsis. The sequence continues at coordinate 10,240,010 of JAVIAB010000051.1, read as the reverse complement.
TGAAAGTGTTTGTTGAAGACCTAGCTCCACAGAAAGTTGAAAGTGTTTGTTGAAGACCTAGCTCCACAGAAAGTTGAAAGTGTTTGTTGAAGACCTAGCTCCACAGAAAGTTGAAAGTGTTTGTTGAAGACCTAGCTCCACAGAAAGTTGAAAGTGTTTGTTGAAGACCTAGCTCCACAGAAAGTTGAAAGTGTTTGTTGAAGACCTAGCTCCACAGAAAGTTGAAAGTGTTTGTTGAAGACCTAGCTCCACAGGGAGTTGAAAGTGTTTGTTGAAGACCTAGCTCCACAGAAAGTTGAAAGTGTTTGTTGAAGACCTAGCTCCACAGAAAGTTGAAAGTGTTTGTTGAAGACCTAGCTCCACAGAAAGTTGAAAGTGTTTGTTGAAGACCTAGCTCCACAGGGAGTTGAAAGTGTTTGTTGAAGACCTAGCTCCACAGAAAGTTGAAAGTGTTTGTTGAAGACCTAGCTCCACAGAAAGTTGAAAGTGTTTGTTGAAGACCTAGCTCCACAGAAAGTTGAAAGTGTTTGTTGAAGACCTAGCTCCACAGAAAGTTGAAAGTGTTTGTTGAAGACCTAGCTCCACAGAAAGTTGAAAGTGTTTGTTGAAGACCTAGCTCCACAGAAAGTTGAAAGTGTTTGTTGAAGACCTAGCTCCACAGAAAGTTGAAAGTGTTTGTTGAAGACCTAGCTCCACAGAAAGTTGAAAGTGTTTGTTGAAGACCTAGCTCCACAGAAAGTTGAAAGTGTTTGTTGAAGACCTAGCTCCACAGAAAGTTGAAAGTGTTTGTTGAAGACCTAGCTCCACAGAAAGTTGAAAGTGTTTGTTGAAGACCTAGCTCCACAGAAAGTTGAAAGTGTTTGTTGAAGACCTAGCTCCACAGAAAGTTGAAAGTGTTTGTTGAAGACCTAGCTCCACAGAAAGTTGAAAGTGTTTGTTGAAGACCTAGCTCCACAGAAAGTTGAAAGTGTTTGTTGAAGACCTAGCTCCACAGAAAGTTGAAAGTGTTTGTTGAAGACCTAGCTCCACAGAAAGTTGAAAGTGTTTGTTGAAGACCTAGCTCCACAGAAAGTTGAAAGTGTTTGTTGAAGACCTAGCTCCACAGAAAGTTGAAAGTGTTTGTTGAAAGACCTAGCTCCACAGAAAGTTGAAAGTGTTTGTTGAAACCTAGCTCCACAGAGTTGAAAGTGTTTGTTGAAGACCTAGCTCCACAGAAAGTTGAAAGTGTTTGTTGAAGACCTAGCTCCACAGAAAGTTGAAAGTGTTTGTTGAAGACCTAGCTCCACACAGAAAGTTGAAAGTGTTGTTGAAGACCTAGCTCCACAGAAAGTTGAAAGTGTTTGTTGAAGACCTAGCTCCACAGAAAGTTGAAAGTGTTGTTGAAGACCTAGCTCCACAGAAAGTTGAAAGTGTTTGTTGAAGACCTAGCTCCACAGAAAGTTGAAAGTGTTTGTTGAAGACCTAGCTCCACAGAAAGTTGAAAGTGTTTGTTGAAGACCTAGCTCCACAGAAAGTTGAAAGTGTTTGTTGAAGACCTAGCTCCACAGAAAGTTGAAAGTGTTTGTTGAAGACCTAGCTCCACAGAAAGTTGAAAGTGTTTGTTGAAGACCTAGCTCCACAGAAAGTTGAAAGTGTTTGTTGAAGACCTAGCTCACAGACAGAAAGTTGAAAGTGTTTGTTGAAGACCTAGCTCCACAGAAAGTTGAAAGTGTTTGTTGAAGACCTAGCTCCACAGGGAGTTGAAAGTGTTTGTTGAAGACCTAGCTCCACAGAAAGTAGAAAGTGTTTTGAAGACCTAGCTCCACAGAAAGTTGAAAAGTGTTGTTGAAGACCTAGCTCACAGAAAGTTGAAAGTGTTTGTTGAAGACCTAGCTCCACAGGAAATTGAAAGTGTTTGTTGAAGACCTAGCTCCACAGAAAGTTGAAAGTGTTTGTTGAAGACCTAGCTCCACAGAAAGTTGAAAGTGTTTGTTGAAGACCTAGCTCCACAGAAAGTTGAAAGTGTTTGTTGAAGACCTAGCTCCACAGAAAGTTGAAAGTGTTTGTTGAAGACCTAGCTCCACAGGGAGTTGAAAGTGTTTGTTGAAGACCTAGCTCCACAGAAAGTTGAAAGTGTTTGTTGAAGACCTAGCTCCACAGAAAGTTGAAAGTGTTTGTTGAAGACCTAGCTCCACAGAAAGTTGAAAGTGTTTGTTGAAGACCTAGCTCCACAGAAAGTTGAAAGTGTTTGTTGAAGACCTAGCTCCACAGAAAGTTGAAAGTGTTTGTTGAAGACCTAGCTCCACAGAAAGTTGAAAGTGTTTGTTGAAGACCTAGCTCCACAGAAAGTTGAAAGTGTTTGTTGAAGACCTAGCTCCACAGAAAGTTGAAAGTGTTTGTTGAAGACCTAGCTCCACAGAAAGTTGAAAGTGTTTGTTGAAGACCTAGCTCCACAGAAAGTTGAAAGTGTTTGTTGAAGACCTAGCTCCACAGAAAGTTGAAAGTGTTTGTTGAAGACCTAGCTCCACAGAAAGTTGAAAGTGTTGTTGAAGACCTAGCTCCACAGAAAGTTGAAAGTGTTTGTTGAAGACCTAGCTCCACAGAAAGTTGAAAGTGTTTGTTGAAGACCTAGCTCCACAGAAAGTTGAAAGTGTTTGTTGAAGACCTAGCTCCACAGGGAGTTGAAAGTGTTTGTTGAAGACCTAGCTCCACAGAAAGTTGAAAGTGTTTGTTGAAGACCTAGCTCCACAGAAAGTTGAAAGTGTTTGTTGAAGACCTAGCTCCACAGAAAGTTGAAAGTGTTTGTTGAAGACTAGCTCCACAGGGAGTTGAAAGTGTTTGTTGAAGACCTAGCCCACAGAAAGTTGAAAGTGTTTGTTGAAGACCTAGCTCCACAGAAAGTTGAAAGTGTTGTTGAAGACCTAGCTCCACAGAAAGTTGAAAGTGTTTGTTGAAGACCTAGCTCCACAGAAAGTTGAAAGTGTTGTTGAAGACCTAGCTCCACAGGAGTTGAAAGTGTTTGTTGAAGACCTAGCTCCACAGAAAGTTGAAAGTGTTTGTTGAAGACCTAGCTCCACAGAAAGTTGAAAGTGTTTTGTTGAAGACCTAGCTCCACAGAAAGTTGAAAGTGTTTGTTGAAGACCTAGCTCCACAGAAAGTTGAAAGTGTTGTTGAAGACCTAGCTCCACAGAAAGTTGAAAGTGTTTGTTGAAGACCTAGCTCCACAGAAAGTTGAAAGTGTTTGTTGAAGACCTAGCTCCACAGAAAGTTGAAAGTGTTGTTGAAGACCTAGCTCCACAGAAAGTTGAAAGTGTTTGTTGAAGACCTAGCTCCACAGAAAGTTGAAAGTGTTTGTTGAAGACCTAGCTCACAGAAAGTTGAAAGTGTTTGTTGAAGACCTAGCTCCACAGAAAGTTGAAAGTGTTTGTTGAAGACCTAGCTCCACAGAAAGTTGAAAGTGTTGTTGAAGACCTAGCTCCACAGAAAGTTGAAAGTGTTTGTTGAAGACCTAGCTCCACAGAAAGTTGAAAGTGTTTGTGAAGACCTAGCTCCACAGAAAGTTGAAAGTGTTTGTTGAAGACTAGCTCCACAGAAAGTTGAAAGTGTTTGTTGAAGACCTAGCTCCACAGAAAGTTGAAAGTGTTTGTTGAAGACCTAGCTCCACAGAAAGTTGAAAGTGTTTGTTGAAGACCTAGCTCCACAGAAAGTTGAAAGTGTTTGTTGAAGACCTAGCTCCACAGAAAGTTGAAAGTGTTTGTTGAAGACCTAGCTCCACAGAAAGTTGAAAGTGTTTGTTGAAGACCTAGCTCCACAGAAAGTTGAAAGTGTTTGTTGAAGACCTAGCTCCACAGAAAGTTGAAAGTGTTTGTGAAGACCTAGCTCCACAGAAAGTTGAAAGTGTTTGTTGAAGACCTAGCTCCACAGAAAGTTGAAAGTGTTTGTTGAAGACCTAGCTCCACAGAAAGTTGAAAGTGTTTGTTGAAGACCTAGCTCCACAGGGAGTTGAAAGTGTTTGTTGAAGACCTAGCTCCACAGAAATTGAAAGTGTTTGTTGAAGACCTAGCTCCACAGAAAAGGAAAGTGTTTGTTGAAGACCTAGCTCCACAGAAAGTTGAAAGTGTTTGTTGAGGACTAGCTCCACAGGAATGAAAGTGTTTGTTGAAGACCTAGCTCCACAGAAAGTTGAAAGTGTTGTTGAAGACCTAGCTCCACAGAAAGTTGAAAGTGTTTGTTGAAGACCTAGCTCCACAGAAAGTTGAAAGTGTTTGTTGAAGACCTAGCTCCACAGAAAGTGAAAGTGTTTGTTGAAGACCTAGCTCCACAGGGAGTTGAAAGTGTTTGTTGAAGACCTAGCTCCACAGAAAGTTGAAAGTGTTTGTTGAAGACCTAGCTCCACAGAAAGTTGAAAGTGTTTGTTGAAGACCTCTCCAACCCTAGTCCATGAAAAAGTGTTGTTGAAGACCTAGCTCCACAGAAAGTTGAAAGTGTTTGTTGAAGACCTAGCTCCACAGAAATTGAAAGTGTTTGTTGAAGACCTAGCTCCACAGAAAGTTGAAAGTGTTTGTTGAAGACCTAGCTCCACAGAAAGTTGAAAGTGTTTGTTGAAGACTAGCTCCACAGAAAGTGAAAGTGTTTGTTGAAGACCTAGCTCCACAGAAAGTTGAAAGTGTTTGTTGAAGACCTAGCTCCACAGAAAGTTGAAAGTGTTTGTTGAAGACCTAGCTCCACAGAAGTTGAAAGTGTTTGTTGAAGACCTAGCTCCACAGAAAGTTGAAAGTGTTTGTTGAAGACCTAGCTCCACAGGGAAGTTGAAAGTGTTTGTTGAAGACCTAGCTCCACAGAAAGTTGAAAGTGTTTGTTGAAGACCTAGCTCCACAGAAAGTTGAAAGTGTTTGTTGAAGACCTAGCTCCACAGAAAGTTGAAAGTGTTTGTTGAAGACCTAGCTCCACAGAAAGTTGAAAGTGTTTGTTGAAGACCTAGCTACAGAAAGTTGAAAGTGTTGTTGAAGACCTAGCTCCACAGAAAGTTGAAAGTGTTTGTTGAAGACCTAGCTCCACAGAAAGTTGAAAGTGTTTGTTGAAGACCTAGCTCCACAGAAAGTTGAAAGTGTTTGTTGAAGACCTAGCTCCACAGAAAGTTGAAAGTGTTTGTTGAAAGACCTAGCTCCACAGAAAGTTGAAAGTGTTTGTTGAAGACCTAGCTCCACAGAAGTTGAAAGTGTTTGTTGAAGACCTAGCTCCACAGAAAGTTGAAAGTGTTTGTTGAAGACCTAGCTCCACAGAAAGTTGAAAGTGTTTGTTGAAGACCTAGCTCCACAGAAAGTTGAAAGTGTTTGTTGAAGACCTAGCTCCACAGGGAGTTGAAAGTGTTTGTTGAAGACCTAGCTCCACAGAAAGTTGAAAGTGTTGTTGAAGACCTAGCTCCACAGAAAGTTGAAAGTGTTTGTTGAAGACCTAGCTCCACAGAAAGTTGAAAGTGTTTGTTGAAGACCTAGCTCCACAGAAGTTGAAAGTGTTTGTTGAAGACCTAGCTCCACAGAAAGTTGAAAGTGTTTGTTGAAGACCTAGCTCCACAGAAAGTTGAAAGTGTTTGTTGAAGACCTAGCTCCACAGAAAGTTGAAAGTGTTTGTTGAAGACCTAGCTCCACAGAAAGTTGAAAGTGTTTGTTGAAGACCTAGCTCCACAGAAAGTTGAAAGTGTTTGTTGAAGACCTAGCTCCACAGAAAGTTGAAAGTGTTTGTTGAAGACCTAGCTCCACAGAAAGTTGAAAGTGTTTGTTGAAGACCTAGCTCCACAGAAAGTTGAAAGTGTTTGTTGAAGACCTAGCTCCACAGAAAGTTGAAAGTGTTTGTTGAAGACCTAGCTCCACAGAAAGTTGAAAGTGTTTGTTGAAGACCTAGCTCCACAGAAAGTTGAAAGTGTTTGTTGAAGACCTAGCTCCACAGAAAGTTGAAAGTGTTTGTTGAAGACCTAGCTCCACAGAAAGTTGAAAGTGTTTGTTGAAGACCTAGCTCCACAGAAGTTGAAAGTGTTTGTTGAAGACCTAGCTCCACAGAAAGTTGAAAGTGTTTGTTGAAGACCTAGCTCCACAGAAAGTTGAAAGTGTTTGTTGAAGACCTAGCTCCACAGAAAGTTGAAAGTGTTTGTTGAAGACCTAGCTCCACAGAAAGTTGAAAGTGTTTGTTGAAGACCTAGCTCCACAGAAAGTTGAAAGTGTTTGTTGAAGACCTAGCTCCACAGGGAGTTGAAAGTGTTTGTTGAAGACCTAGCTCCACAGAAAATTGAAAGTGTTTGTTGAAGACCTAGCTCCACAGAAAGTTGAAAGTGTTTGTTGAAGACCTAGCTCCACAAAAAGTTGAAAGTGTTTGTTGAAGACTAGCTCCACAGGGAGTTGAAAGTGTTTGTTGAAGACCTACCCCACAGAAAGTTGAAAGTGTTGTTGAAGACCTAGCTCCACAGAAAGTTGAAAGTGTTTGTTGAAGACCTAGCTCCACAGAAAGTTGAAAGTGTTTGTTGAAGACCTAGCTCCACAGAAAGTTGAAAGTGTTTGTTGAAGACCTAGCTCCACAGAAAGTTGAAAGTGTTTGTTGAAGACCTAGCTCCACAGAAAGTTGAAAGTGTTTGTTGAAGACCTAGCTCCACAGAAAGTTGAAAGTGTTTGTTGAAGACCTAGCTCCACAGAAAGTTGAAAGTGTTTGTTGAAGACCTAGCTCCACAGAAAGTTGAAAGTGTTTGTTGAAGACCTAGCTCCACAGAAAGTTGAAAGTGTTTGTTGAAGACCTAGCTCCACAGAAAGTTGAAAGTGTTTGTTGAAGACCTATGCTCCACAGAAATGAAAGTGTTTGTTGAAGACCTAGCTCCACAGAAAGTTGAAAGTGTTTGTTGAAGACCTAGCTCCACAAAAAGTTGAAAGTTGAAAGTGTTTGTTGAAGACCTAGCTCCACAGAAAGTTGAAAGTGTTTGTTGAAGACCTAGCCACAGAAAAGTTGGAAAGTGTTTTGTGGACCTAGCTCCACAGAAAGTTGAAAGTGTTGTTGAAGACCTAGCTCCACAGAAAGTTGAAAGTGTTGTTGAAGACCTAGCTCCACAGAAAGTTGAAAGTGTTTGTTGAAGACCTAGCTCCACAGAAAGTTGAAAGTGTTTGTTGAAGACCTAGCTCCACAGAAAGTTGAAAGTGTTTGTTGAAGACCTAGCTCCACAGAAAGTTGAAAGTGTTGTTGAAGACCTAGCTCCACAGAAAGTTGAAAGTGTTTGTTGAAGACCTAGCTCCACAGAAAGTTGAAAGTGTTTGTTGAAGACTAGCTCCACAAAAGTTGAAAGTGTTTGTTGAAGACCTAGCTCCACAGAAAGTTGAAAGTGTTTGTTGAAGACCTAGCTCCACAGAAAGTTGAAAGTGTTTGTTGAAGACCTAGCTCCACAGAAAGTTGAAAGTGTTTGTTGAAGACCTAGCTCCACAGAAAGTTGAAAGTGTTGTTGAAGACCTAGCTCCACAGAAAGTTGAAAGTGTTTGTTGAAGACCTAGCTCCACAGAAAGTTGAAAGTGTTTGTTGAAGACCTAGCTCCACAGAAAGTTGAAAGTGTTTGTTGAAGACCTAGCTCCACAGAAAGTTGAAAGTGTTTGTTGAAGACCTAGCTCCACAGAAAGTTGAAAGTGTTTGTTGAAGACCTAGCTCCACAGAAAGTTGAAAGTGTTTGTTGAAGACCTAGCTCCACAGAAAGTTGAAAGTGTTTGTTGAAGACCTAGCTCCACAGAAAGTGAAAGTGTTTGTTGAAGACCTAGCTCCACAGAAAGTTGAAAGTGTTTGTTGAAGACCTAGCTCCACAGAAAGTTGAAAGTGTTGTTGAAGACCTAGCTCCACAGAAAGTTGAAAGTGTTTGTTGAAGACCTAGCTCCACAGAAAGTTGAAAGTGTTTGTTGAAGACCTAGCTCCACAGAAAGTGAAAGTGTTTGTTGAAGACCTAGCTCCACAGAAAGTTGAAAGTGTTTGTTGAAGACCTAGCTCCACAGAAATTGAAAGTGTTTGTTGAAGACCTAGCTCCACAGAAAGTTGAAAGTGTTTGTTGAAGACCTAGCTCCACAGAAAGTTGAAAGTGTTTGTTGAAGACCTAGCTCCACAGAAAGTTGAAAGTGTTTGTTGAAGACCTAGCTCCACAGAAAGTTGAAAGTGTTTGTTGAAGACCTAGCTCCACAGAAAGTTGAAAGTGTTTGTTGAAGACCTAGCTCCACAGAAAGTTGAAAGTGTTTGTTGAAGACCTAGCTCCACAGAAAGTTGAAAGTGTTTGTTGAAGACCTAGCTCCACAGGGAGTTGAAAGTGTTTGTTGAAGACCTAGCTCCACAGAAAGTTGAAAGTGTTTGTTGAAGACCTAGCTCCACAGAAAGTTGAAAGTGTTTGTTGAAGACCTAGCTCCACAGAAAGTTGAAAGTGTTTGTTGAAGACTAGCTCCACAGAAAGTTGAAAGTGTTTGTTGAAGACCTAGCTCCACAGAAAGTTGAAAGTGTTTGTTGAAGACCTAGCTCCACAGAAAGTTGAAAGTGTTTGTTGAAGACCTAGCTCCACAGAAAGTTGAAAGTGTTTGTTGAAGACCTAGCTCCACAGAAAGTTGAAAGTGTTTGTTGAAGACCTAGCTCCACAGAAAGTTGAAAGTGTTTGTTGAAGACCTAGCTCCACAGAAAGTTGAAAGTGTTTGTTGAAGACCTAGCTCCACAGAAAGTTGAAAGTGTTTGTTGAAGACCTAGCTCCACAGAAAGTTGAAAGTGTTTGTTGAAGACCTAGCTCCACAGAAAGTTGAAAGTGTTTGTTGAAGACCTAGCTCCACAGAAAGTTGAAAGTGTTTGTTGAAGACCTAGCTCCACAGAAAGTTGAAAGTGTTTGTTGAAGACCTAGCTCCACAGAAAGTTGAAAGTGTTTGTTGAAGACCTAGCTCCACAGAAAGTTGAAAGTGTTTGTTGAAGACCTAGCTCCACAGAAAGTTGAAAGTGTTTGTTGAAGACCTAGCTCCACAGAAAGTTGAAAGTGTTTGTTGAAGACCTAGCTCCACAGAAAGTTGAAAGTGTTTGTTGAAGACCTAGCTCCACAGAAAGTTGAAAGTGTTTGTTGAAGACCTAGCTCCACAGAAAGTTGAAAGTGTTTGTTGAAGACCTAGCTCCACAGAAAGTTGAAAGTGTTTGTTGAAGACCTAGCTCCACAGAAAGTTGAAAGTGTTTGTTGAAGACCTAGCTCCACAGAAAGTTGAAAGTGTTTGTTGAAGACCTAGCTCCACAGAAAGTTGAAAGTGTTTGTTGAAGACCTAGCTCCACAGAAAGTTGAAAGTGTTTGTTGAAGACCTAGCTCCACAGAAAGTTGAAAGTGTTTGTTGAAGACCTAGCTCCACAGAAAGTTGAAAGTGTTTGTTGAAGACCTAGCTCCACAGAAAGTTGAAAGTGTTTGTTGAAGACCTAGCTCCACAGAAAGTTGAAAGTGTTTGTTGAAGACCTAGCTCCACAGGAGTTGAAAGTGTTTGTTGAAGACCTAGCTCCACAGAAAGTTGAAAGTGTTTGTTGAAGACCTAGCTCCACAGAAAGTTGAAAGTGTTTGTTGAAGACCTAGCTCCACAGAAAGTTGAAAGTGTTTGTTGAAGACCTAGCTCCACAGAAAGTTGAAAGTGTTTGTTGAAGACCTACTCCACAGAAAGTGAAAGTGTTTGTTGAAGACCTAGCTCCACAGAAAGTTGAAAGTGTTTGTTGAAGACCTAGCTCCACAGAAAGTTGAAAGTGTTTGTTGAAGACCTAGCTCCACAGAAAGTTGAAAGTGTTTGTTGAAGACCTAGCTCCACAGAAAGTTGAAAGTGTTTGTTGAAGACCTAGCTCCACAAAAAGTTGAAAAGTTTGTTGAAGACCTAGCTCCACAGGAGTTGAAAGTGTTTGTTGAAGACCTAGCTCCACAGAAAGTTGAAAGTGTTTGTTGAAGACCTAGCTCCACAGAAAGTTGAAAGTGTTTGTTGAAGACCTAGCTCCACAGAAAGTTGAAAGTGTTTGTTGAAGACCTAGCTCCACAGAAAGTTGAAAGTGTTTGTTGAAGACCTAGCTCCACAGAAAGTTGAAAGTGTTTGTTGAAGACCTAGCTCCACAGAAAGTTGAAAGTGTTTGTTGAAGACCTAGCTCCACAGAAAGTGAAAGTGTTTGTTGAAGACCTAGCTCCACAGAAAGTTGAAAGTGTTTGTTGAAGACCTAGCTCCACAGAAAGTTGAAAGTGTTTGTTGAAGACCTAGCTCCACAGAAAGTTGAAAGTGTTTGTTGAAGACCTAGCTCCACAGAAAGTTGAAAGTGTTTGTTGAAGACCTAGCTCCACAGAAAGTTGAAAGTGTTTGTTGAAGACCTAGCTCCACAGAAAGTTGAAAGTGTTTGTTGAAGACCTAGCTCCACAGGAGTTGAAAGTGTTTGTTGAAGACCTAGCTCCACAGAAAGTTGAAAGTGTTTGTTGAAGACCTAGCTCCACAGAAAGTTGAAAGTGTTTGTTGAAGACCTAGCTCCACAGAAAGTTGAAAGTGTTTGTTGAAGACCTAGCTCCACAGAAAGTTGAAAGTGTTTGTTGAAGACCTAGCTCCACAGAAAGTTGAAAGTGTTTGTTGAAGACCTAGCTCCACAGAAAGTTGAAAGTGTTTGTTGAAGACCTAGCTCCACAGAAAGTTGAAAGTGTTTGTTGAAGACCTAGCTCCACAGAAAGTTGAAAGTGTTTGTTGAAGACCTAGCTCCACAGAAAGTTGAAAGTGTTTGTTGAAGACCTAGCTCCACAGAAAGTTGAAAGTGTTTGTTGAAGACCTAGCTCCACAGAAGTTGAAAGTGTTTGTTGAAGACCTAGCTCCACAGAAAGTTGAAAGTGTTTGTTGAAGACCTAGCTCCACAGAAAGTTGAAAGTGTTTGTTGAAGACCTAGCTCCACAGAAAGTTGAAAGTGTTTGTTGAAGACCTAGCTCCACAGAAAGTTGAAAGTGTTTGTTGAAGACCTAGCTCCACAGAAAGTTGAAAGTGTTTGTTGAAGACCTAGCTCCACAGAAAGTTGAAAGTGTTTGTTGAAGACCTAGCTCCACAGAAAGTTGAAAGTGTTGTTGAAGACCTAGCTCCACAGAAAGTTGAAAGTGTTTGTTGAAGACCTAGCTCCACAGAAAGTTGAAAGTGTTTGTTGAAGACCTAGCTCCACAGAAAGTTGAAAGTGTTTGTTGAAGACCTAGCTCCACAGAAAGTTGAAAGTGTTTGTTGAAGACCTAGCTCCACAGGGAGTTGAAAGTGTTTGTTGAAGACCTAGCTCCACAGAAAGTTGAAAGTGTTTGTTGAAGACCTAGCTCCACAGAAAGTTGAAAGTGTTTGTTGAAGACCTAGCTCCACAGAAAGTTGAAAGTGTTTGTTGAAGACCTAGCTCCACAGAAAGTTGAAAGTGTTTGTTGAAGACCTAGCTCCACAGGGAGTTGAAAGTGTTTGTTGAAGACCTAGCTCCACAGAAAGTTGAAAGTGTTTGTTGAAGACCTAGCTCCACAGAAAGTTGAAAGTGTTTGTTGAAGACCTAGCTCCACAGAAAGTTGAAAGTGTTTGTTGAAGACCTAGCTCCACAGAAAGTTGAAAGTGTTTGTTGAAGACCTAGCTCCACAGAAAGTTGAAAGTGTTTGTTGAAGACCTAGCTCCACAGAAAGTTGAAAGTGTTTGTTGAAGACCTAGCTCCACAGAAAGTTGAAAGTGTTTGTTGAAGACCTAGCTCCACAGAAAGTTGAAAGTGTTTGTTGAAGACCTAGCTCCACAGAAAGTTGAAAGTGTTTGTTGAAGACCTAGCTCCACAGAAAGTTGAAAGTGTTTGTTGAAGACCTAGCTCCACAGAAAGTTGAAAGTGTTTGTTGAAGACCTAGCTCCACAGAAAGTTGAAAGTGTTTGTTGAAGACCTAGCTCCACAGAAAGTTGAAAGTGTTTGTTGAAGACCTAGCTCCACAGAAAGTTGAAAGTGTTTGTTGAAGACCTAGCTCCACAGAAAGTTGAAAGTGTTTGTTGAAGACCTAGCTCCACAGAAAGTTGAAAGTGTTTGTTGAAGACCTAGCTCCACAGAAAGTTGAAAGTGTTTGTTGAAGACCTAGCTCCACAGAAAGTTGAAAGTGTTTGTTGAAGACCTAGCTCCACAGAAAGTTGAAAGTGTTTGTTGAAGACCTAGCTCCACAGAAAGTTGAAAGTGTTTGTTGAAGACCTAGCTCCACAGAAAGTTGAAAGTGTTTGTTGAAGACCTAGCTCCACAGAAAGTTGAAAGTGTTTGTTGAAGACCTAGCTCCACAGAAAGTTGAAAGTGTTTGTTGAAGACCTAGCTCCACAGAAAGTTGAAAGTGTTTGTTGAAGACCTAGCTCCACAGAAAGTTGAAAGTGTTTGTTGAAGACCTAGCTCCACAGAAAGTTGAAAGTGTTTGTTGAAGACCTAGCTCCACAGAAAGTTGAAAGTGTTTGTTGAAGACCTAGCTCCACAGAAAGTTGAAAGTGTTTGTTGAAGACCTAGCTCCACAGAAAGTTGAAAGTGTTTGTTGAAGACCTAGCTCCACAGGAAGTTGAAAGTGTTTGTTGAAGACCTAGCTCCACAGAAAGTTGAAAGTGTTTGTTGAAGACCTAGCTCCACAGAAGTTGAAAGTGTTTGTTGAAGACCTAGCTCCACAGAAAGTTGAAAGTGTTTGTTGAAGACCTAGCTCCACAGAAAGTTGAAAGTGTTTGTTGAAGACCTAGCTCCACAGAAAGTTGAAAGTGTTTGTTGAAGACCTAGCTCCACAGAAAGTTGAAAGTGTTTGTTGAAGACCTAGCTCCACAGAAAGTTGAAAGTGTTTGTTGAAGACCTAGCTCCACAGGACGTTGAAAGTGTTTGTTGAAGACCTAGCTCCACAGAAAGTTGAAAGTGTTGTTGAAGACCTAGCTCCACAGAAAGTTGAAAGTGTTTGTTGAAGACCTAGCTCCACAGGGAAAGTGGAAAGTGTTTGTTGAAGACCTAGCTCCACAGGAAAGTTGAAAGTGTTTGTTGAAGACCTAGCTCCACAGGAAGTTGAAAGTGTTTGTTGAAGACCTAGCTCCACAGAAAGTTGAAAGTGTTTGTTGAAGACCTAGCTCCACAGAAAGTTGAAAGTGTTTGTTGAAGACCTAGCTCCACAGAAAGTTGAAAGTGTTTGTTGAAGACCTAGCTCCACAGAAAGTTGAAAGTGTTTGTTGAAGACCTAGCTCCACAGAAAGTTGAAAGTGTTTGTTGAAGACCTAGCTCCACAGAAAGTTGAAAGTGTTTGTTGAAGACCTATGCTCCACAGGGTTGAAAGTGTTTGTTGAAGACCTAGCTCCACAGAAAGTTGAAAGTGTTTGTTGAAGACCTAGCTCCACAGAAAGTTGAAAGTGTTTGTTGAAGACCTAGCTCCACAGGACGGTTGAAAGTGTTTGTTGAAGACCTATGCTCCACAGAATGTTGAAAGTGTATGTTGAAGACCTAGCTCCACAGGACGGTTGGAAAGTGTTGTTGAAGACCTAGCTCCACAGAAAGTTAAAGTGTTTGTTGAAGACCTAGCTCCACAGGGAGTTGAAAGTGTTTGTTGAAGACCTATGCTCCACAGAAAGTTGAAAGTGTTTGTTGAAGACCTATGCTCCACAGAAAGTTGAAAGTGTTTGTTGAAGACCTAGCTTCACAGGACGGTTGGAAAGTATTTTTTGAAGACCTATAGCTCCACATAAAGTTGAAAGTGTTTGTTGAAGATTTAGCTCACAGAAAGTTGAAAGTGTTTGTTGAAGACTAGCTCCACAGAGTTGAAAGTGTTTGTTGAAGACCTAGCTCCACAGAAAGTTGAAAGTGTTTGTGCTCCTTTGTTTTGTTGAAGACCTAGCTCCACAGAAAGTTGAAAGTGTTTGTTGAAGACCTAGCTCCACAGAAAGTTGAAAGTGTTTGTTGAAGACCTAGCTCCACAGAAAGTTGAAAGTGTTTGTTGAAGACCTAGCTCCACAGAAAGTTGAAAGTGTTTGTTGAAGACCTAGCTCCACAGAAAGTTGAAAGTGTTTGTGAAGCCTAGCTCCACAGAAAGTTGAAAGTGTTTGTTGAAGACCTAGCTCCACAGAAAGTTGAAAGTGTTTGTTGAAGACCTAGCTCCACAGAAAGTTGAAAGTGTTTGTTGAAGACCTAGCTCCACAGAAAGTTGAAAGTGTTTGTTGAAGACCTAGCTCCACAGAAAGTTGAAAGTGTTGTTGAAGACCTAGCTCCACAGAAAGTTGAAAGTGTTTGTTGAAGACCTAGCTCCACAGAAAGTTGAAAGTGTTTGTTGAAGACTAGCTCCACAGAAAGTTGAAAGTGTTGTTGAAGACCTAGCTCCACAGAAAGTTGAAAGTGTTTGTTGAAGACCTAGCTCCACAGAAAGTTGAAAGTGTTTGTTGAAGACCTAGCTCCACAGAAATTGAAAGTGTTTGTTGAAGACCTAGCTCCACAGAAAGTTGAAAGTGTTTGTTGAAGACCTAGCTCCACAGAAAGTTGAAAGTGTTTGTTGAAGACCTAGCTCCACAGAAAGTTGAAAGTGTTTGTTGAAGACCTAGCTCCACAGAAAGTTGAAAGTGTTTGTTGAAGACCTAGCTCCACAGAAAGTTGAAAGTGTTTGTTGAAGACCTAGCTCCACAGAAAGTTGAAAGTGTTTGTTGAAGACCTAGCTCCACAGAAAGTTGAAAGTGTTTGTTGAAGACCTAGCTCCACAGAAAGTTGAAAGTGTTTGTTGAAGACCTAGCTCCACAGAAAGTTGAAAGTGTTTGTTGAAGACCTAGCTCCACAGAAAGTTGAAAGTGTTTGTTGAAGACCTAGCTCCACAGAAAGTTGAAAGTGTTTGTTGAAGACCTAGCTCCACAGAAAGTTGAAAGTGTTTGTTGAAGACCTAGCTCCACAGAAAGTTGAAAGTGTTTGTTGAAGACCTAGCTCCACAGAAAGTTGAAAGTGTTTGTTGAAGACCTAGCTCCACAGAAAGTTGAAAGTGTTGTTGAAGACCTAGCTCCACAGAAAGTTGAAAGTGTTTGTTGAAGACCTAGCTCCACAAAAGTTGAAAGTGTTTGTTGAAGACCTAGCTCCACAGAAAGTTGAAAGTGTTTGTTGAAGACCTAGCTCCACAGAAAGTTGAAAGTGTTTGTTGAAGACCTAGCTCCACAGAAAGTTGAAAGTGTTTGTTGAAGACCTAGCTCCACAGAAAGTTGAAAGTGTTTGTTGAAGACCTAGCTCCACAGAAAGTTGAAAGTGTTTGTTGAAGACCTAGCTCCACAGAAAGTTGAAAGTGTTTGTTGAAGACCTAGCTCCACAGGGAGTTGAAAGTGTTTGTTGAAGACCTAGCTCCACAGAAAGTTGAAAGTGTTTGTTGAAGACCTAGCTCCACAGAAAGTTGAAAGTGTTTGTTGAAGACCTAGCTCCACAGAAAGTTGAAAGTGTTTGTTGAAGACCTAGCTCCACAGAAAGTTGAAAGTGTTTGTTGAAGACCTAGCTCCACAGAAAGTTGAAAGTGTTTGTTGAAGACCTAGCTCCACAGAAAGTTGAAAGTGTTTGTTGAAGACCTAGCTCCACAGAAAGTTGAAAGTGTTTGTTGAAGACCTAGCTCCACAGAAAGTTGAAAGTGTTTGTTGAAGACCTAGCTCCACAGAAAGTTGAAAGTGTTTGTTGAAGACCTAGCTCCACAGAAAGTTGAAAGTGTTTGTTGAAGACCTAGCTCCACAGAAAGTTGAAAGTGTTTGTTGAAGACCTAGCTCCACAGAAAGTTGAAAGTGTTTGTTGAAGACCTAGCTCCACAGAAAGTTGAAAGTGTTTGTTGAAGACCTAGCTCCACAGAAAGTTGAAAGTGTTTGTTGAAGACCTAGCTCCACAGAAAGTTAAAAGTTTGTTGAAGACCTAGCTCCACAGAAAGTTGAAAGTGTTTGTTGAAGACCTAGCTCCACAGAAAGTTGAAAGTGTTTGTTGAAGACCTAGCTCCACAGGAAAGTTGAAAGTGTTTGTTGAAGACCTAGCTCCACAGAAAGTTGAAAGTGTTGTTGAAGACCTAGCTCCACAGAAAGTTGAAAGTGTTTGTTGAAGACCTAGCTCCACAGAAAGTTGAAAGTGTTTGTTGAAGACCTATCCACAGAAGTTGAAAGTGTTTGTTGAAGACCTATTCTCACAGAAAGTTGAAAGTGTTGTTGAAGACCTATGCCTCACAAAGTTGAAAAGTTGAAAGTTTGTTGAAGACCTAGCTCCACAGGAAGTTGAAAGTGTTGTTGAAGACCTAGCTCCACAGAAAGTTGAAAGTGTTTGTTGAAGACCTAGCTCCACAGAAAGTTGAAAGTGTTTGTTGAAGACCTAGCTCCACAGAAAGTTGAAAGTGTTTGTTGAAGCCTAGCTCCACAGAAAGTTGAAAGTGTTTGTTGAAGACCTAGCTCCACAGAAAGTTGAAAGTGTTTGTTGAAGACCTAGCTCCACAGAAAGTTGAAAGTGTTTGTTGAAGACCTAGCTCCACAGAAAGTTGAAAGTGTTTGTTGAAGACCTAGCTCCACAGAAAGTTGAAAGTGTTTGTTGAAGACCTAGCTCCACAGAAAGTTGAAAGTGTTTGTTGAAGACCTAGCTCCACAGGAAAGTTGAAAGTGTTTGTTGAAGACCTAGCTCCACAGAAAGTTGAAAGTGTTTGTTGAAGACCTAGCTCCACAGGGAGTTGAAAGTGTTTGTTGAAGACCTAGCTCCACAGAAGTTGAAAGTGTTTGTTGAAGACCTAGCTCCACAGAAAGTTGAAAGTGTTTGTTGAAGACCTAGCTCACAGGAAGTTGAAAGTGTTTGTTGAAGACCTAGCTCCACAGAAAGTTGAAAGTGTTTGTTGAAGACCTAGCTCCACAGGAGTTGAAAGTGTTTGTTGAAGACCTAGCTCCACAGAAAGTTAAAGTGTTTGTTGAAGACTAGCTCCACAGGAAGTTGAAAGTGTTTGTTGAAGACCTAGCTCCACAGAAAGTTGAAAGTGTTTGTTGAAGACCTAGCTCCACAGAAAGTTGAAAGTGTTTGTTGAAGACCTAGCTCCACAGAAAGTTGAAAGTGTTTTTGAAGACCTAGCTCCACAGAAAGTTGAAAGTGTTTGTTGAAGACCTAGCTCCACAGAAAGTTGAAAGTGTTTGTTGAAGACCTAGCTCCACAGAAAGTTGAAAGTGTTTGTTGAAGACCTAGCTCCACAGAAAGTTGAAAGTGTTTGTTGAAGACCTAGCTCCACAGAAAGTTGAAAGTGTTGTTGAAGACCTAGCTCCACAGAAAGTTGAAAGTGTTGTTGAAGACCTAGCTCCACAGAAAGTTGAAAGTGTTTGTTGAAGACCTAGCTCCACAGGAGTTGAAAGTGTTTGTTGAAGACCTAGCTCCACAGAAAGTTGAAAGTGTGTTGAAGACCTAGCTCCACAGAAAGTTGAAAGTGTTTGTTGAAGACCTAGCTCCACAGAAAGTTGAAAGTGTTTGTTGAAGACTAGCTCCACAGGAAATGAAAGTGTTTGTTGAAGACCTACCCTACAGAAAGTTGAAAGTGTTTGTTGAAGACCTAGCTCCACAGAAAGTTGAAAGTGTTTGTTGAAGACCTAGCTCCACAGAAAGTTGAAAGTGTTTGTTGAAGACCTAGCTCCACAGAAAGTTGAAAGTGTTTGTTGAAGACCTAGCTCCACAGGGAGTTGAAAGTGTTTGTTGAAGACCTAGCTCCACAGAAAGTTGAAAGTGTTTGTTGAAGACCTAGCTCCACAGAAAGTTGAAAGTGTTTGTTGAAGACCTAGCTCCACAGAAAGTTGAAAGTGTTTGTTGAAGACCTAGCTCCACAGAAAGTTGAAAGTGTTGTTGAAGACCTAGCTCCACAGAAAGTTGAAAGTGTTTGTTGAAGACCTAGCTCCACAGAAAGTTGAAAGTGTTTGTTGAAGACCTAGCTCCACAGAAAGTTGAAAGTGTTGTTGAAGACCTAGCTCCACAGAAAGTTGAAAGTGTTTGTTGAAGACCTAGCTCCACAGAAAGTTGAAAGTGTTGTTGAAGACTAGCTCCACAGAAAGTTGAAAGTGTTTGTTGAAGACCTAGCTCCACAGAAAGTTGAAAGTGTTTGTTGAAGACCTAGCTCCACAGAAAGTTGAAAGTGTTTGTTGAAGACCTAGCTCCACAGAAATTGAAAGTGTTTGTTGAAGACCTAGCTCCACAGAAAGTTGAAAGTGTTTGTTGAAGACCTAGCTCCACAAAAAGTTGAAAGTGTTTGTTGAAGACTAGCTCCACAGAAATGAAAGTGTTTGTTGAAGACCTAGCTCCACAGAAAGTTGAAAGTGTTTGTTGAAGACCTAGCTCCACAGAAAGTTGAAAGTGTTTGTTGAAGACCTAGCTCCACAGAAAGTTGAAAGTGTTTGTTGAAGACCTAGCTCCACAGAAAGTTGAAAGTGTTTGTTGAAGACCTAGCTCCACAGAAAGTTGAAAGTGTTTGTTGAAGACCTAGCTCCACAGAAAGTTGAAAGTGTTTGTTGAAGACCTAGCTCCACAGAAAGTTGAAAGTGTTTGTTGAAGACCTAGCTCCACAGAAAGTTGAAAGTGTTTGTTGAAGACCTAGCTCCACAGAAAGTTGAAAGTGTTTGTTGAAGACCTAGCTCCACAGAAGTTGAAAGTGTTTGTTGAAGACCTAGCTCCACAGGAGTTGAAAGTGTTTGTTGAAGACCTAGCTCCACAGAAAGTTGAAAGTGTTTGTTGAAGACCTAGCTCCACAGAAAGTTGAAAGTGTTGTTGAAGACCTAGCTCCACAGAAAGTTGAAAGTGTTTGTTGAAGACCTAGCTCCACAGGGAGTTGAAAGTGTTGTTGAAGACCTAGCTCCACAGAAAGTTGAAAGTGTTTGTTGAAGACCTAGCTCCACAGAAAGTTGAAAGTGTTTGTTGAAGACCTAGCTCCACAGAAAGTTGAAAGTGTTTGTTGAAGACCTAGCTCCACAGAAAGTTGAAAGTGTTTGTTGAAGACCTAGCTCCACAGAAAGTTGAAAGTGTTTGTTGAAGACCTAGCTCCACAGAAGTTGAAAGTGTTTGTTGAAGACCTAGCTCCACAGAGAGTTGAAAGTGTTTGTTGAAGACCTAGCTCCACAGAAAGTTGAAAGTGTTGTTGAAGACCTAGCTCCACAGGGAGTTGAAAGTGTTTGTTGAAGACCTAGCTCCACAGAAAGTTGAAAGTGTTTGTTGAAGACCTAGCTCCACAGAAAGTTGAAAGTGTTTGTTGAAGACCTAGCTCCACAGAAAGTTGAAAGTGTTTGTTGAAGACCTAGCTCCACAGAAAGTTGAAAGTGTTTGTTGAAGACCTAGCTCCACAGAAAGTTGAAAGTGTTTGTTGAAGACCTAGCTCCACAGAAAGTTGAAAGTGTTTGTTGAAGACCTAGCTCCACAGAAAGTTGAAAGTGTTTGTTGAAGACCTAGCTCCACAGAAAGTTGAAAGTGTTTGTTGAAGACTAGCTCCACAGGAGTTGAAAGTGTTTGTTGAAGACCTAGCTCCACAGAAAGTTGAAAGTGTTTGTTGAAGACCTAGCTCCACAGAAAGTTGAAAGTGTTTGTTGAAGACCTAGCTCCACAGAAAGTTGAAAGTGTTTGTTGAAGACCTAGCTCCACAGAAAGTTGAAAGTGTTTGTTGAAGACCTAGCTCCACAGAAAGTTGAAAGTGTTTGTTGAAGACCTAGCTCCACAGGAGTGAAAGTGTTTGTTGAAGACCTAGCTCCACAGAAAGTTGAAAGTGTTTGTTGAAGACCTAGCTCCACAGAAAGTTGAAAGTGTTTGTTGAAGACCTAGCTCCACAGAAAGTTGAAAGTGTTTGTTGAAGACCTAGCTCCACAGAAGTTGAAAGTGTTTGTTGAAGACCTAGCTCCACAGAAAGTTGAAAGTGTTTGTTGAAGACCTAGCTCCACAGAAAGTTGAAAGTGTTTGTTGAAGACCTAGCTCCACAGAAAGTTGAAAGTGTTTGTTGAAGACCTAGCTCCACAGAAAGTTGAAAGTGTTTGTTGAAGACCTAGCTCCACAGAAAGTTGAAAGTTGTTGAAGACCTAGCTCCACAGAAAGTTGAAAGTGTTTGTTGAAGACCTAGCTCCACAGAAAGTTGAAAGTGTTTGTTGAAGACCTAGCTCCACAGAAAGTTGAAAGTGTTTGTTGAAGACCTAGCTCCACAGAAAGTTGAAAGTGTTTGTTGAAGACCTAGCTCCACAGAAAGTTGAAAGTGTTGTTGAAGACCTAGCTCCACAGAAAGTTGAAAGTGTTTGTTGAAGACCTAGCTCCACAGAAAGTTGAAAGTGTTTGTTGAAGACCTAGCTCCACAGAAAGTTGAAAGTGTTTGTTGAAGACCTAGCTCCACAGGAAAGTTGAAAGTGTTTGTTGAAGACCTAGCTCCACAGAACGATTGAAAGTGTTTGTTGAAGACCTATGCTCCACAGAAAAGTTGAAAGTGTTTGTTGAAGACCTAGCTCCACAGAAAGTTGAAAGTGTTTGTTGAAGACCTAGCTCCACAGAAAGTTGAAAGTGTTTGTTGAAGACCTAGCTCCACAGAAAGTTGAAAGTGTTGTTGAAGACCTAGCCCACAGAAAGTTGAAAGTGTTTGTTGAAGACCTAGCTCCACAGGAAGTTGAAAGTGTTTGTTGAAGACCTAGCTCCACAGAAAGTTGAAAGTGTTTGTTGAAGACCTAGCTCCACAGAAAGTTGAAAGTGTTTGTTGAAGACCTAGCTCCACAGAAAGTTGAAAGTGTTTGTTGAAGCCTAGCTCCACAGGAAAGTTGAAAGTGTTTGTTGAAGACCTAGCTCCACAGAAAGTTGAAAGTGTTTGTTGAAGACCTAGCTCCACAGAAAGTTGAAAGTGTTTGTTGAAGACCTAGCTCCACAGAAAGTTGAAAGTGTTTGTTGAAGACCTAGCTCCACAGAAAGTTAAAGTGTTTGTTGAAGACCTAGCTCCACAGAAAGTTGAAAGTGTTTGTTGAAGACCTAGCTCCACAGAAAGTTGAAAGTGTTTGTTGAAGACCTAGCTCCACAGAAAGTTGAAAGTGTTTGTTGAAGAGCTATGCTCCACAGGGAGTTGAAAGTGTTTGTTGAAGACCTAGCTCCACAGAAAGTTGAAAGTGTTGTTGAAGACCTAGCTCCACAGAAAGTTGAAAGTGTTTGTTGAAGACCTAGCTCCACAGAAGTTGAAAGTGTTTGTTGAAGACCTAGCTCCACAGAAAGTTGAAAGTGTTTGTTGAAGACCTAGCTCCACAGGAAAGTTGAAAGTGTTTGTTGAAGACCTAGCTCCACAGAAAGTTGAAAGTGTTTGTTGAAGACCTAGCTCCACAGAAAGTTGAAAGTGTTTGTTGAAGACCTAGCTCCACAGAAAGTTGAAAGTGTTTGTTGAAGACCTAGCTCCACAGAAAGTTGAAAGTGTTTGTTGAAGACTAGCTCCACAGGAAAGTTGAAAGTGTTTTTGAAGACCTAGCTCCACAGAAAGTTGAAAGTGTTTGTTGAAGACCTATGCTCCACAGAAAGTTGAAAGTGTTTGTTGAAGACCTAGCTCCACAGAAATTTGAAAGTGTTTGTTGAAGACCTAGCTCCACAGAAAGTTGAAAGTGTTTGTTGAAGACCTAGCTCCACAGAAAGTTGAAAGTGTTTGTTGAAGACCTAGCTCCACAGAAAGTTGAAAGTGTTTGTTGAAGACCTAGCTCCACAGAAAGTTGAAAGTGTTTGTTGAAGACCTAGCTCCACAGGAGTTGAAAGTGTTTGTTGAAGACCTAGCTCCACAGAAAATTGAAAGTGTTGTTGAAGACCTAGCTCCACAGAAAGTTGAAAGTGTTTGTTGAAGACCTAGCTCCACAGAAAGTTGAAAGTGTTTGTTGAAGACTAGCTCCACAGGGAATGAAAGTGTTGTTGAAGACCTAGCCCACAGAAAGTTGAAAGTGTTTGTTGAAGACCTAGCTCCACAGAAAGTTGAAAGTGTTTGTTGAAGACCTAGCTCCACAGAAAGTTGAAAGTGTTTGTTGAAGACCTAGCTCCACAGAAAGTTGAAAGTGTTTGTTGAAGACCTAGCTCCACAGGAGTTGAAAGTGTTTGTTGAAGACCTAGCTCCACAGAAAGTTGAAAGTGTTTGTTGAAGACCTAGCTCCACAGAAAGTTGAAAGTGTTTGTTGAAGACCTAGCTCCACAGAAAGTTGAAAGTGTTTGTTGAAGACCTAGCTCCACAGAAAGTTGAAAGTGTTTGTTGAAGACCTAGCTCCACAGAAAGTTGAAAGTGTTTGTTGAAGACCTAGCTCCACAGAAAGTTGAAAGTGTTTGTTGAAGACCTAGCTCCACAGAAAGTTGAAAGTGTTGTTGAAGACCTAGCTCCACAGAAAGTTGAAAGTGTTTGTTGAAGACCTAGCTCCACAGAAAGTTGAAAGTGTTTGTTGAAGACCTAGCTCCACAAAAGTTGAAAGTGTTTGTTGAAGACCTAGCTCCACAGAAAGTTGAAAGTGTTTGTTGAAGACCTAGCTCCACAGGGAGTTGAAAGTGTTTGTTGAAGACCTAGCTCCACAGAAAGTTGAAAGTGTTTGTTGAAGACCTAGCTCCACAGAAAGTTGAAAGTGTTTGTTGAAGACCTAGCTCCACAGAAAGTTGAAAGTGTTTGTTGAAGACTAGCTCCACAGGGAGTGAAAGTGTTTGTTGAAGACCTAGCTCCACAGAAAGTTGAAAGTGTTTGTTGAAGACCTAGCTCCACAGAAAGTTGAAAGTGTTGTTGAAGACCTAGCTCCACAGAAAGTTGAAAGTGTTTGTTGAAGACCTAGCTCCACAGAAAGTTGAAAGTGTTTGTTGAAGACCTAGCTCCACAGAAAGTTGAAAGTGTTTGTTGAAGACCTAGCTCCACAGAAAGTTGAAAGTGTTTGTTGAAGACCTAGCTCCACAGAAAGTTGAAAGTGTTTGTTGAAGACCTAGCTCACAGAAAGTGAAAGTGTTTGTTGAAGACCTAGCTCCACAGAAAGTTGAAAGTGTTTGTTGAAGACCTAGCTCCACAGAAAGTTGAAAGTGTTTGTTGAAGACCTAGCTCCACAGGGAGTTGAAAGTGTTTGTTGAAGACCTAGCTCCACAGAAAGTTGAAAGTGTTTGTTGAAGACCTAGCTCCACAGAAAGTTGAAAGTGTTTGTTGAAGACCTAGCTCCACAGAAAGTTGAAAGTGTTTGTTGAAGACCTAGCTCCACAGAAGTTGAAAGTGTTTGTTGAAGACCTAGCTCCACAGAAAGTTGAAAGTGTTTGTTGAAGACCTAGCTCCACAGAAAGTTGAAAGTGTTTGTTGAAGACCTAGCTCCCAAAAAGTTGAAAGTGTTTGTTGAAGACTAGCTCCACAGGGAGTTGAAAGTGTTTGTTGAAGACCTAGCTCCACAGAAAGTTGAAAGTGTTGTTGAAGACCTAGCTCCACAGAAAGTTGAAAGTGTTTGTTGAAGACCTAGCTCCACAGAAAGTTGAAAGTGTTGTTGAAGACCTAGCTCCACAGAAAGTTGAAAGTGTTTGTTGAAGACCTAGCTCCACAGGGAGTTGAAAGTGTTTGTTGAAGACCTAGCTCCACAGAAAGTTGAAAGTGTTTGTTGAAGACCTAGCTCCACAGAAAGTTGAAAGTGTTTGTTGAAGACCTAGCTCCACAGAAAGTTGAAAGTGTTTGTTGAAGACCTAGCTCCACAGAAAGTTGAAAGTGTTGTTGAAGACCTAGCTCCACAGAAAGTTGAAAGTGTTTGTTGAAGACCTAGCTCCACAGAAAGTTGAAAGTGTTTGTTGAAGGTCTATGCTCCACAGAAGTTGAAAGTGTTTGTTGAAGACCTAGCTCCACAGAAAGTTGACTAGCTCCACAGAAAGTTGAAAGTGTTTGTTGAAGACCTAGCTCCACAGAAAGTTGAAAGTGTTTGTTGAAGACCTAGCTCCACAGAAAGTTGAAAGTGTTTGTTGAAGACCTAGCTCCACAGAAAGTTGAAAGTGTTTGTTGAAGACCTAGCTCCACAGAAAGTGAAAGTGTTTGTTGAAGACCTAGCTCCACAGAAAGTTGAAAGTGTTTGTTGAAGACCTAGCTCCACAGAAAGTTGAAAGTGTTTGTTGAAGACCTAGCTCCACAGGGAGTTGAAAGTGTTTGTTGAAGACCTAGCTCCACAGAAAGTTGAAAGTGTTTGTTGAAGACCTAGCTCCACAGAAAGTTGAAAGTGTTTGTTGAAGACCTAGCTCCACAGGGAAGTTGAAAGTGTTTGTTGAAGACCTAGCTCCACAGAAAGTTGAAAGTGTTTGTTGAAGACCTAGCTCCACAGGGAGTTGAAAGTGTTTGTTGAAGACCTAGCTCCACAGAAAGTTGAAAGTGTTTGTTGAAGACCTAGCTCCACAGAAAGTTGAAAGTGTTTGTTGAAGACCTAGCTCCACAGAAAGTTGAAAGTGTTTGTTGAAGACCTAGCTCCACAGAAAGTTGAAAGTGTTTGTTGAAGACCTAGCTCCACAGAAAGTTGAAAGTGTTTGTTGAAGACCTAGCTCCACAGAAAGTTGAAAGTGTTTGTTGAAGACCTAGCTCCACAGAAAGTTGAAAGTGTTTGTTGAAGACCTAGCTCCACAGAAAGTTGAAAGTGTTTGTTGAAGACCTAGCTCCACAGAAAGTTGAAAGTGTTTGTTGAAGACCTAGCTCCACAGAAAGTTGAAAGTGTTTGTTGAAGACCTAGCTCCACAGAAAGTTGAAAGTGTTTGTTGAAGACCTAGCTCCACAGAAAGTTGAAAGTGTTTGTTGAAGACCTAGCTCCACAGAAAGTTGAAAGTGTTTGTTGAAGACTAGCTCCACAGAAAGTTGAAAGTGTTTGTTGAAGACCTAGCTCCACAGAAAGTTGAAAGTGTTTGTTGAAGACCTAGCTCCACAGAAAGTTGAAAGTGTTTGTTGAAGACCTAGCTCCACAGAAAGTTGAAAGTGTTTGTTGAAGACCTAGCTCCACAGAAAGTTGAAAGTGTTTGTTGAAGACCTAGCTCCACAAAAAGTTGAAAGTGTTTGTTGAAGACCTAGCTCCACAGGGAGTTGAAAGTGTTTGTTGAAGACCTACTCCACAGAAAGTTGAAAGTGTTTGTTGAAGACCTAGCTCCACAGAAAGTTGAAAGTGTTTGTTGAAGACCTAGCTCCACAGAAAGTTGAAAGTGTTTGTTGAAGACCTAGCTCCACAGAAAGTTGAAAGTGTTTGTTGAAGACCTAGCTCCACAGGGAGTTGAAAGTGTTTGTTGAAGACCTAGCTCCACAGAAAGTTGAAAGTGTTTGTTGAAGACCTAGCTCCACAGAAAGTTGAAAGTGTTTGTTGAAGACCTAGCTCCACAGAAAGTTGAAAGTGTTTGTTGAAGACCTAGCTCCACAGAAAGTTGAAAGTGTTTGTTGAAGACCTAGCTCCACAGAAAGTTGAAAGTGTTTGTTGAAGACCTAGCTCCACAGAAAAGTTGAAAGTGTTTGTTGAAGACCTAGCTCCACAGAAAGTTGAAAGTGTTTGTTGAAGACCTAGCTCCACAGAAAGTTGAAAGTGTTTTTTAAAGGCCTATGCTCCACAAAACGTTGAAAGTGTTTGTTGAAGATCCAGCTCCACAAAAGTTGAAAGTGTTTGTTGAAGACCTAGCTCCACAGGGAGTGAAAGTGTTTGTTGAAGACCTACCCCTACAGACAGTTGAAAGTGTTTGTTGAAGACCTAGCTCCACAGAAAGTTGAAAGTGTTTGTTGACGACCTATGCTCCACAGAAAGTTGAAAGTGTTTGTTGAAGACCTAGCTCCACAGAAAGTTGAAAGTGTTTGTTGAAGACCTACGCTCCACTAAAGTTGAAAGTGTTTGTTGAAGACCTAGCTCCACAGAAAGTTGAAAGTGTTTGTTGAAGACCTAGCTCCACAGAAAGTTGAAAGTGTTTGTTGAAGACCTAGCTCCACAGAAAGTTGAAAGTGTTTGTTGAAGACCTAGCTCCACAGAAAGTTGAAAGTGTTTGTTGAAGACCTAGCTCCACAGAAAGTTGAAAGTGTTTGTTGAAGACCTAGCTCCACAGAAAGTGAAAGTGTTTGTTGAAGACCTACCTCCACAGAAAGTTGAAAGTGTTTGTTGAAGACCTAGCTCCACATAAAGTTGAAAGTGTTTGTTGAAGACCTAGCTCCACAGAAAGTTGAAAGTGTTTGTTGAAGACCTAGCTCCACAGAAAGTTGAAAGTGTTTGTTGAAGACCTAGCTCCACAGGGAGTTGAAAGTGTTTGTTGAAGACCTAGCTCCACAAAAGTTGAAAGTGTTTGTTGAAGACCTAGCTCCACAGAAAGTTGAAAGTGTTTGTTGAAGACCTAGCTCCACAGGAAGTTGAAAGTGTTTGTTGAAGACCTAGCTCCACAGAAAGTTGAAAGTGTTTGTTGAAGACCTAGCTCCACAGAAAGTAGAAAGTGTTTGTTGAAGACCTAGCTCCACAGAAAGTTGAAAGTGTTTGTTGAAGACCTAGCTCCCACAGAAAGTTGAAAGTGTTTGTTGAAGACCTAGCTCCACAAAAGTTGAAAGTGTTTGTTGAAGACCTAGCTCCACAGAAAGTTGAAAGTGTTTGTTGAAGACCTAGCTCCACAGGGAGTTGAAAGTGTTTGTTGAAGACCTAGCTCCACAGAAATTTGAAAGTGTTTGTTGAAGACCTAGCTCCACAGAAAGTTGAAAGTTTTGTTGAAGACCTAGCTCCACAGAAAGTTGAAAGTGTTTGTTGAAGACCTAGCTCCACAGAAAGTTGAAAAGTGTTTGTTGAAGACCTAGCTCCACAGGGAGTTGAAAGTGTTTGTTGAAGACCTACCCTACAGACAGTTGAAAGTGTTTGTTGAAGACCTAGCTCCACAGAAAGTAGAAAGTGTTTGTTGAAGACCTAGCTCAACAGGGAGTTGAAAGTGTTTGTTGAAGACCTAGCTCCACAGAAAGTTGAAAGTGTTTGTTGAAGATCTCATGCTCCACAGGATTGAAAGTGTTTGTTGAAGACCTATGCTCCACAGAAAGTTGAAAGTGTTTGTTGAAGACCTAGCTTCACAGGACGGCTTGGAAAGTATTTTTGAAGACCTATGCTCCACATAAAGTTGAAAGTGTTTGTTGAAGATTTATGCTTCACAGAAAGTTGAAAGTGTTTGTTGAAGACCTAGCTCCACAGACGGCTTGGAAAGTGTTTGTTGAAGACCTATGCTCCACATATAGTTGAAAGTGTTTATTGAAGACCTATGCCCCACTGGGATTTGAAAGTGTTTGTTGAAGACCTATGCTCCACAGAATGATGAAAGTGTTTTTGAAGACCTATGCTCCACAGAAAGTTGAAAGTGTTTGTTGAAGACCTAGCTCCACAGGACGGCTTGGAAAGTATTTATTGAAGGCCTATGCTCCACAAATGTTGAAAGTGTTTGTTGAAGACCTAGCTCCACAGAAAGTTGAAAGTGTTTGTTGAAGGCCTATGCTCCACAGAAAGTTGAAAGTGTTTGTTGAAGACCTAGCTCCACAAAAGTTGAAAGTGTTTGTTGAAGGCCTATGCTCCACAAAAATTTGAAAGTGTTTGTTGAAGACCTAGCTCCACAAAAGTTGAAAGTGTTTGTTGAAGGCCTTTGCTCCACAGAAAGTTGAAAGTGTTGTTGAAGACCTAGCTCCACAGAAAGTTGAAAGTGTTTGTTGAAGGCCTATGCTCCACAGAAAGTTGAAAGTGTTTGTTGAAGACCCAGCTCCACAAAAGTTGAAAGTGTTTGTTGAAGACCTAGCTCCACAGAAAGTTGAAAGTGTTTGTTGACGACCTAGCTCCACAGAAAGTTGAAAGTGTTGTTGAAGACCTAGCTCCACAGAAAGTTGAAAGTGTTTGTTGAAGACATAGCTCCACAGAATATTGAAAGTGTTTGTTGAAGACCTAGCTCCACAGAAAGTTGAAAGTGTTTGTTGAAGACCTAGCTCCACAGAACGTTGAAAGTGTTTGTTGAAGACCTAGCTCCACAGAAAGTTGAAAGTGTTTGTTGAAGACCTAGCTCCACAGAGTTGAAAGTTTTTGTTGAAGACCTAGCTCCACAGAAAGTTGAAAGTGTTTGTTGAAGACCTAGCTCCACAGAAAGTTGAAAGTGTTTGTTGAAGACCTAGCTCCACAGAAAGTTGAAAGTGTTTGTTGAAGACCTAGCTCCACAGAAAGTTGAAAGTGTTTGTTGAAGACCTAGCTCCACAGAAAGTTGAAAGTGTTTGTTGAAGACCTAGCTCCACAGAAAGTTGAAAGTGTTTGTTGAAGACCTAGCTCCACAGAAAGTTGAAAGTGTTTGTTGAAGACCTAGCTCCACAGAAAGTTGAAAGTGTTTGTTGAAGACCTAGCTCCACAGAAAGTTGAAAGTGTTTGTTGAAGACCTAGCTCCACAGAAAGTTGAAAGTGTTTGTTGAAGACCTAGCTCCACAGAAAGTTGAAAGTGTTTGTTGAAGACCTAGCTCCACAGAAAGTTGAAAGTGTTTGTTGAAGACCTAGCTCCACAGACGGTTGAAAGTGTTTGTTGAAGACCTAGCTCCACAGAATAGTTGAAAGTGATTGTTGAAGACCTATGCTCCACAGAAAGTTGAAAGTGTTTGTTGAAGACCTAGCTCCACAGAAAGTTGAAAGTGTTTGTTGAAGACCTAGCTCCACAGAAAGTTGAAAGTGTTTGTTGAAGACCTAGCTCCACAGAAATTTGAAAGTGTTTGTTGAAGACCTAGCTCCACAGAAAGTTGAAAGTGTTTGTTGAAGACCTAGCTCCACAGAAAGTTGAAAGTGTTTGTTGAAGACCTAGCTCCACAGGGAGTTGAAAGTGTTTGTTGAAGACCTAGCTCCACAAAAAGTTGAAAGTGTTTGTTGAAGACCTAGCTCCACAGAAAGTTGAAAGTGTTTGTTGAAGACCTAGCTCCACAGGAAGTTGAAAGTGTTTGTTGAAGTCCTAGCTCCACAGAAAGTTGAAAGTGTTTGTTGAAGACCTACCTCCACAGAAAGTAGAAAGTGTTTGTTGAAGACCTAGCTCCACAGAAAGTTGAAAGTGTTTGTTGAAGACCTAGCTCCACAGAAAGTTGAAAGTGTTTGTTGAAGACCTAGCTCCACAGAAAGTTGAAAGTGTTTGTTGAAGACCTAGCTCCACAGAAAGTTGAAAGTGTTTGTTGAAGACCTAGCTCCACAGGGAGTTGAAAGTGTTTGTTGAAGACCTAGCTCCACAGAAATTTGAAAGTGTTTGTTGAAGACCTAGCTCCACAGAAAGTTGAAAGTGTTTGTTGAAGACCTAGCTCCACAGAAAGTTGAAAGTGTTTGTTGAAGACCTAGCTCCACAGAAAGTTGAAAGTGTTTGTTGAAGACCTAGCTCCACAGGAGTTGAAAGTGTTTGTTGAAGACCTACCCACAGACAGTTGAAAGTGTTTGTTGAAGACCTAGCTCCACAGAAAGTAGAAAGTGTTTGTTGAAGACCTAGCTCCACAAGGGAGTTGAAAGTGTTTGTTGAAGACCTAGCTCCACAGAAAGTTAAAGTGTTTGTTGAAGATCTCATGCTCCACAGGGATTTGAAAGTGTTTGTTGAAGACCTATGCTCCACAGAAAGTTGAAAGTGTTTGTTGAAGACCTAGCTTCACAGGACGGCTTGGAAAGTATTTTTTGAAGACCTATGCTCCACATAAAGTTGAAAGTGTTTGTTGAAGATTTATGCTTCACAGAAAGTTGAAAGTGTTTGTTGAAGACCTAGCTCCACAGGACGGCTTGGAAAGTGTTTGTTGAAGACCTATGCTCCACATATAGTTGAAAGTGATTATTGCAGACCTATGCCCCACTGGGATTTGAAAGTGTTTGTTGAAGACCTATGCTCCACAGAATGATGAAAGTGTTTTTGAAACCTATGCTCCACAGAAAGTTGAAAGTGTTTGTTGAAGACCTGCTCCACAGGACGGCTTGGAAAGTGTTTATTGAAGGCCTATGCTCCACAAATGTTGAAAGTGTTTGTTGAAGACCTAGCTCCACAGAAAGTTGAAAGTGTTTGTTGAAGGCCTAGCTCCACAGAAAGTTGAAAGTGTTTGTTGAAGACCTAGCTCCACAAAAAGTTGAAAGTGTTTGTTGAAGGCCTATGCTCCACAAAATTTGAAAGTGTTTGTTGAAGACCTAGCTCCACAAAAAGTTGAAAGTGTTTGTTGAAGGCCTTTGCTCCACAGAAAGTTGAAAGTGTTGTTGAAGACCTAGCTCCACAGAAAGTTGAAAGTGTTTGTTGAAGGCCTATGCTCCACAAAAGTTGAAAGTGTTTGTTGAAGACCCAGCTCCACAAAAAGTTGAAAGTGTTTGTTGAAGACCTAGCTCCACAGAAAGTTGAAAGTGTTTGTTGACGACCTATGCTCCACAGAAAGTTGAAAGTGTTGTTGAAGACCTAGCTCCACAGAAAGTTGAAAGTGTTTGTTGAAGACATATGCTCCACAGAAATTGAAAGTGTTTGTTGAAGACCTAGCTCCACAGAAAGTTGAAAGTGTTTGTTGAAGACCTAGCTCCACAGAACGTTGAAAGTGTTTGTTGAAGACCTAGCTCCACAGAAAGTAGAAAGTGTTTGTTGAAGACCTAGCTCCACAGGGAGTTGAAAGTTTTTGTTGAAGACCTAGCTCCACAGAAAGTTGAAAGTGTTTGTTGAAGACCTAGCTCCACAGGGAGTTGAAAGTGTTTGTTGAAGACCTAGCTCCACAGAAAGTAGAAAGTGTTTGTTGAAGACCTAGCTCCACAGAAAGTTGAAAGTGTTTGTTGAAGACCTAGCTCCACAGAAAGTTGAAAGTGTTTGTTGAAGACCTAGCTCCACAGAAAGTTGAAAGTGTTTGTTGAAGACCTAGCTCCACAGAAAGTTGAAAGTGTTTGTTGAAGACCTAGCTCCACAGAAAGTTGAAAGTGTTTGTTGAAGACCTAGCTCCACAGAAAGTTGAAAGTGTTTGTTGAAGACCTAGCTCCACAGAAAGTTGAAAGTGTTTGTTGAAGACCTAGCTCCACAGAACGTTGAAAGTGTTTGTTGAAGACCTAGCTCCACAGGACGGTTGGAAAGTGTTTGTTGAAGACCTAGCTCCACATATAGTTGAAAGTGTTTGTTGAAGACCTAGCCCCACAGAAAGTTGAAAGTGTTTGTTGAAGACCTAGCTCCACAGAAGTTGAAAGTGTTTGTTGAAGACCTAGCTCCACAGAAAGTTGAAAGTGTTTGTTGAAGACCTAGCTCCTGTTGAAGACCTAGCTCCACAGAAAATAGAAAGTGTTTGTTGAAGACCTAGCTCCACAGAAAGTTGAAAGTGTTTGTTGAAGACCTAGCTCCACAGAAGTTGAAAGTGTTTGTTGAAGACCTAGCTCCACAGGGAGTTGAAAGTTTTTGTTGAAGACCTAGCCCTACAGACAGTTGAAAGTGTTTGTTGAAGACCTAGCTCCACAGAAAGTTGAAAGTGTTTGTTGAAGACCTAGCTCCACAGAAAGTTGAAAGTGTTTGTTGAAGACCTAGCTCCACAGGGAGTTGAAAGTGTTTGTTGAAGACCTAGCTCCACAGAAAGTTGAAAGTGTTTGTTGACGACCTAGCTCCACAGAAAGTAGAAAGTGTTTGTTGAAGACCTAGCTCCACAGAAAGTTGAAAGTGTTTGTTGAAGACCTAGCTCCACAGAAAGTTGAAAGTGTTTGTTGAAGACCTAGCTCCACAGAAAGTTGAAAGTGTTTGTTGAAGACCTATGCTCCACAGAAAGTTGAAAGTGTTTGTTGAAGACTTAGCTCCACAGAAAGTTGAAAGTGTTTGTTGAAGACCTATGCTCCACAGAAACGTTGAAAGTGTTTGTTGAAGACCCAGCTCCACAAAAAGTTGAAAGTGTTTGTTGAAGACCTAGCTCCACAGAAAGTTGAAAGTGTTTGTTGAAGACCTAGCTCCACAGAAAGTTGAAAGTGTTTGTTGAAGACCTAGCTCCACAGAAAGTTGAAAGTGTTTGTTGAAGACCTAGCTCCACAGGGAAAGTTGAAAGTGTTTGTTGAAGACCTAGCTCCACAGAAAGTTGAAAGTGTTTGTTGAAGACCTAGCTCCACAGAAAGTTGAAAGTGTTTGTTGAAGACCTAGCTCCACAGAAAGTTGAAAGTGTTTGTTGAAGACCTAGCTCCACAGGGAGTTGAAAGTGTTTGTTGAAGACCTAGCTCCACAGAAAGTTGAAAGTGTTTGTTGAAGACCTAGCTTCACAGGACGGCTTGGAAAGTATTTTTTGAAGACCTATGCTCCACATAAAGTTGAAAGTGTTTGTTGAAGATTTATGCTTCACAGAAAGTTGAAAGTGTTTGTTGAAGACCTAGCTCCACAGGACGGCTTGGAAAGTGTTTGTTGAAGACCTATGCTCCACATATAGTTGAAAGTGATTATTGCAGACCTATGCTCCACTGGATTTGAAAGTGTTTGTTGAAGACCTATGCTCCACAGAATGATGAAAGTGTTTTTGAAAACCTATTCTCCACAGAAAGTTGAAAGTGTTTGTTGAAGACCTATGCTCCACAGGACGGCTTGGAAAGTATTTATTGAAGGCCTATGCTCCACAAATGTTGAAAGTGTTGTTGAAGACCTAGCTCCACAGAAAGTTGAAAGTGTTTGTTGAAGGCCTATGCTCCACAGAAAGTTGAAAGTGTTTGTTGAAGACCTAGCTCCACAAAAAGTTGAAAGTGTTTGTTGAAGGCCTATGCTCCACAAAAATTTGAAAGTGTTTGTTGAAGACCTAGCTCCACAAAAAGTTGAAAGTGTTTGTTGAAGGCCTTTGCTCCACAGAAAGTTGAAAGTGTTGTTGAAGACCTAGCTCCACAGAAAGTTGAAAGTGTTTGTTGAAGGCCTATGCTCCACAAAAAGTTGAAAGTGTTTGTTGAAGACCCAGCTCCACAAAAAGTTGAAAGTGTTTGTTGAAGACCTAGCTCCACAGAAAGTTGAAAGTGTTTGTTGACGACCTATGCTCCACAGAAAGTTGAAAGTGTTGTTGAAGACCTAGCTCCACAGAAAGTTGAAAGTGTTTGTTGAAGGCATATGCTCCACAGAAATTGAAAGTGTTTGTTGAAGACCTAGCTCCACAGAAAGTTGAAAGTGTTTGTTGAAGACCTAGCTCCACAGAACGTTGAAAGTGTTTGTTGAAGACCTAGCTCCACAGAAAGTAGAAAGTGTTTGTTGAAGACCTAGCTCCACAGGGAGTTGAAAGTTTTTGTTGAAGACCTAGCTCCACAGAAAGTTGAAAGTGTTTGTTGAAGACCTAGCTCCACAGGGAGTTGAAAGTGTTTGTTGAAGACCTAGCTCCACAGAAAGTAGAAAGTGTTTGTTGAAGACCTAGCTCCACAGAAAGTTGAAAGTGTTTGTTGAAGACCTAGCTCCACAGAAAGTTGAAAGTGTTTGTTGAAGACCTAGCTCCACAGAAAGTTGAAAGTGTTTGTTGAAGACCTAGCTCCACAGAAAGTTGAAAGTGTTTGTTGAAGACCTAGCTCCACAGAAAGTTGAAAGTGTTTGTTGAAGACCTAGCTCCACAGAAAGTTGAAAGTGTTTGTTGAAGACCTAGCTCCACAGAAAGTTGAAAGTGTTTGTTGAAGACCTAGCTCCACAGAAAGTTGAAAGTGTTTGTTGAAGACCTATGCTCCACAGAAAGTTGAAAGTGTTTGTTGAAGACCTAGCTCCACAGAAAGTTGAAAGTGTTTGTTGAAGACCTAGCTCCACAGGGAGTTGAAAGTTTTTGTTGAAGACCTACCCCACAGACAGTTGAAAGTGTTTGTTGAAGACCTAGCTCCACAGAAAGTTGAAAGTGTTTGTTGAAGACCTAGCTCCACAGAAGTTGAAAGTGTTTGTTGAAGACCTAGCTCCACAGGGAGTTGAAAGTGTTTGTTGAAGACCTAGCTCCACATAAAGTTGAAAGTGTTTGTTGACGACCTAGCTCCACAGAAAGTAGAAAGTGTTTGTTGAAGACCTAGCTCCACAGAAAGTTGAAAGTGTTTGTTGAAGACCTAGCTCCAGAAAGTTGAAAGTGTTTGTTGAAGACCTAGCTCCACAGAAAGTTGAAAGTGTTTGTTGAAGACCTATGCTCCACAGAAAGTTGAAAGTGTTGTTGAAGACCTAGCTCCACAGAAAGTTGAAAGTGTTTGTTAAAGGCCTATGCTCCACAAAACGTTGAAAGTGTTTGTTGAAGACCCAGCTCCACAAAAAGTTGAAAGTGTTTGTTGAAGACCTAGCTCCACAGAAAGTTGAAAGTGTTTGTTGAAGACCTAGCTCCACAGGGAGTTGAAAGTGTTTGTTGAAGACCTAGCTCCACAGAAAGTTGAAAGTGTTTGTTGAAGACCTAGCTCCACAGGGAGTTGAAAGTGTTTGTTGAAGACCTAGCTCCACAGAAAGTTGAAAGTGTTTGTTGAAGACCTAGCTCCACAGAAAGTTGAAAGTGTTTGTTGAAGACCTAGCTCCACAGAAAGTTGAAAGTGTTTGTTGAAGACCTAGCTCCACAGGGAGTTGAAAGTGTTTGTTGAAGACCTAGCTCCACAGAAAGTTGAAAGTGTTTGTTGAAGACCTAGCTCCACAGGGAGTTGAAAGTGTTTGTTGAAGACCTACCCCTACAGACAGTTGAAAGTGTTTGTTGAAGACCTAGCTCCACAGAAAGTTAAAGTGTTTGTTGAAGATCTCATGCTCCACAGGGATTTGAAAGTGTTTGTTGAAGACCTATGCTCCACAGAAAGTTGAAAGTGTTTGTTGAAGACCTAGCTTCACAGGACGGCTTGGAAAGTATTTTTTGAAGACCTATGCTCCACATAAAGTTGAAAGTGTTTGTTGAAGATTTATGCTTCACAGAAAGTTGAAAGTGTTTGTTGAAGACCTAGCTCCACAGGACGGCTTGGAAAGTGTTTGTTGAAGACCTATGCTCCACATATAGTTGAAAGTGATTATTGCAGACCTATGCCCCACTGGGATTTGAAAGTGTTTGTTGAAGACCTATGCTCCACAGAATGATGAAAGTGTTTTTGAAAACCTATGCTCCACAGAAAGTTGAAAGTGTTTGTTGAAGACCTATGCTCCACAGGACGGCTTGGAAAGTATTTATTGAAGGCCTATGCTCCACAAATGTTGAAAGTGTTGTTGAAGACCTAGCTCCACAGAAAGTTGAAAGTGTTTGTTGAAGGCCTATGCTCCACAGAAAGTTGAAAGTGTTTGTTGAAGACCTAGCTCCACAAAAAGTTGAAAGTGTTTGTTGAAGGCCTATGCTCCACAAAAATTTGAAAGTGTTTGTTGAAGACCTAGCTCCACAAAAAGTTGAAAGTGTTTGTTGAAGGCCTTTGCTCCACAGAAAGTTGAAAGTGTTGTTGAAGACCTAGCTCCACAGAAAGTTGAAAGTGTTTGTTGAAGGCCTATGCTCCACAAAAAGTTGAAAGTGTTTGTTGAAGACCCAGCTCCACAAAAAGTTGAAAGTGTTTGTTGAAGACCTAGCTCCACAGAAAGTTGAAAGTGTTTGTTGACGACCTATGCTCCACAGAAAGTTGAAAGTGTTGTTGAAGACCTAACTCCACAGAAAGTTGAAAGTGTTTGTTGAAGGCATATGCTCCACAGAATATTGAAAGTGTTTGTTGAAGACCTAGCTCCACAGAAAGTTGAAAGTGTTTGTTGAAGACCTAGCTCCACAGAACGTTGAAAGTGTTTTTGAAGACCTAGCTCCACAGAAAGTAGAAAGTGTTTGTTGAAGACCTAGCTCCACAGGGAGTTGAAAGTTTTTGTTGAAGACCTAGCTCCACAGAAAGTTGAAAGTGTTTGTTGAAGACCTAGCTCCACAGGGAGTTGAAAGTGTTTGTTGAAGACCTAGCTCCACAGAAAGTAGAAAGTGTTTGTTGAAGACCTAGCTCCACAGAAAGTTGAAAGTGTTTGTTGAAGACCTAGCTCCACAGAAAGTTGAAAGTGTTTGTTGAAGACCTAGCTCCACAGAAAGTTGAAAGTGTTTGTTGAAGACCTAGCTCCACAGAAAGTTGAAAGTGTTGTTGAAGACCTAGCTCCACAGAAAGTTGAAAGTGTTTGTTGAAGACCTAGCTCCACAGAAAGTTGAAAGTGTTTGTTGAAGACCTAGCTCCACAGAAAGTTGAAAGTGTTTGTTGAAGACCTAGCTCCACAGAAAGTTGAAAGTGTTTGTTGAAGACCTAGCTCCACAGAACGTTGAAAGTGTTTGTTGAAGACCTAGCTCCACAGGACGGCTTGGAAAGTGTTTGTTGAAGACCTATGCTCCACATATAGTTGAAAGTGATTATTGCAGACCTATGCCCCACTGGGAGTTGAAAGTGTTTGTTGAAGACCTAGCTCCACAGAAAGTTGAAAGTGTTTGTTGAAGACCTAGCTCCACAGAAAGTTGAAAGTGTTTGTTGAAGACCTAGCTCCACAGAAAGTTGAAAGTGTTTGTTGAAGACCTAGCTCCACAGAACGTTGAAAGTGTTTGTTGAAGACCTAGCTCCACAGAAAATAGAAAGTGTTTGTTGAAGACCTAGCTCCACAGAAAGTTGAAAGTGTTTGTTGAAGACCTAGCTCCACAGAAAGTTGAAAGTGTTTGTTGAAGACCTAGCTCCACAGGGAGTTGAAAGGTTTTGTTGAAGACCTACCCCTACAGACAGTTGAAAGTGTTTGTTGAAGACCTAGCTCCACAGAAAGTTGAAAGTGTTTGTTGAAGACCTAGCTCCACAGAAAGTTGAAAGTGTTTGTTGAAGACCTAGCTCCACAGGGAGTTGAAAGTGTTTGTTGAAGACCTAGCTCCACATAAAGTTGAAAGTGTTTGTTGACGACCTAGCTCCACAGAAAGTAGAAAGTGTTTGTTGAAGACCTAGCTCCACAGAAAGTTGAAAGTGTTTGTTGAAGACCTAGCTCCAGAGAAAGTTGAAAGTGTTTGTTGAAGACCTAGCTCCACAGAAAGTTGAAAGTGTTTGTTGAAGACCTATGCTCCACAGAAAGTTGAAAGTGTTGTTGAAGACCTAGCTCCACAGAAAGTTGAAAGTGTTTGTTAAAGGCCTATGCTCCACAAAACGTTGAAAGTGTTTGTTGAAGACCCAGCTCCACAAAAAGTTGAAAGTGTTTGTTGAAGACCTAGCTCCACAGAAAGTTGAAAGTGTTTGTTGAAGACCTAGCTCCACAGGGAGTTGAAAGTGTTTGTTGAAGACCTAGCTCCACAGAAAGTTGAAAGTGTTTGTTGAAGACCTAGCTCCACAGGGAGTTGAAAGTGTTTGTTGAAGACCTAGCTCCACAGAAAGTTGAAAGTGTTTGTTGAAGACCTAGCTCCACAGAAAGTTGAAAGTGTTTGTTGAAGACCTAGCTCCACAGAAAGTTGAAAGTGTTTGTTGAAGACCTAGCTCCACAGGGAGTTGAAAGTGTTTTTTGAAGACCTAGCTCCACAGAAAGTTGAAAGTGTTTGTTGAAGACCTAGCTCCACAGGGAGTTGAAAGTGTTTGTTGAAGACCTACCCTACAGACAGTTGAAAGTGTTTGTTGAAGACCTAGCTCCACAGAAAGTTAAAGTGTTTGTTGAAGATCTCATGCTCCACAGGGATTTGAAAGTGTTTGTTGAAGACCTATGCTCCACAGAAAGTTGAAAGTGTTTGTTGAAGACCTAGCTTCACAGGACTGCTTGGAAAGTATTTTTTGAAGACCTATGCTCCACATAAAGTTGAAAGTGTTTGTTGAAGATTTATGCTTCACAGAAAGTTGAAAGTGTTTGTTGAAGACCTAGCTCCACAGGACGGCTTGGAAAGTGTTTGTTGAAGACCTAGCTCCACATATAGTTGAAAGTGATTATTGCAGACCTATGCCCCACTGGATTTGAAAGTGTTTGTTGAAGACCTATGCTCCACAGAATGATGAAAGTGTTTTTGAAAACCTATGCTCCACAGAAAGTTGAAAGTGTTTGTTGAAGACCTATGCTCCACAGAAAGTTGAAAGTGTTTGTTGAAGACCTAGCTCCACAAAAGTTGAAAGTGTTTGTTGAAGGCCTATGCTCCACAAATTTGAAAGTGTTTGTTGAAGACCTAGCTCCACAAAAAGTTGAAAGTGTTTGTTGAAGGCCTTTGCTCCACAGAAAGTTGAAAGTGTTGTTGAAGACCTAGCTCCACAGAAAGTTGAAAGTGTTTGTTGAAGGCCTATGCTCCACAAAAAGTTGAAAGTGTTTGTTGAAGACCCAGCTCCACAAAAGTTGAAAGTGTTTGTTGAAGACCTAGCTCCACAGAAAGTTGAAAGTGTTTGTTGACGACCTATGCTCCACAGAAAGTTGAAAGTGTTGTTGAAGACCTAGCTCCACAGAAAGTTGAAAGTGTTTGTTGAAGGCATATGCTCCACAGAATATTGAAAGTGTTTGTTGAAGACCTAGCTCCACAGAAAGTTGAAAGTGTTTGTTGAAGACCTAGCTCCACAGAACGTTGAAAGTGTTTGTTGAAGACCTAGCTCCACAGAAAGTAGAAAGTGTTTGTTGAAGACCTAGCTCCACAGGGAGTTGAAAGTTTTTGTTGAAGACCTAGCTCCACAGAAAGTTGAAAGTGTTTGTTGAAGACCTAGCTCCACAGGGAGTTGAAAGTGTTTGTTGAAGACCTAGCTCCACAGAAAGTAGAAAGTGTTTGTTGAAGACCTAGCTCCACAGAAAGTTGAAAGTGTTTGTTGAAGACCTAGCTCCACAGAAAGTTGAAAGTGTTTGTTGAAGACCTAGCTCCACAGAAAGTTGAAAGTGTTTGTTGAAGACCTAGCTCCACAGAAAGTTGAAAGTGTTTGTTGAAGACCTAGCTCCACAGAAAGTTGAAAGTGTTTGTTGAAGACCTAGCTCCACAGAAAGTTGAAAGTGTTTGTTGAAGACCTAGCTCCACAGAAAGTTGAAAGTGTTTGTTGAAGACCTAGCTCCACAGAAAGTTGAAAGTGTTTGTTGAAGACCTAGCTCCACAGAACGTTGAAAGTGTTTGTTGAAGACCTAGCTCCACAGGACGGCTTGGAAAGTGTTTGTTGAAGACCTATGCTCCACATATAGTTGAAAGTGATTATTGCAGACCTATGCCCCACTGGGAGTTGAAAGTGTTTGTTGAAGACCTAGCTCCACAGAAAGTTGAAAGTGTTTGTTGAAGACCTAGCTCCACAGAAAGTTGAAAGTGTTTGTTGAAGACCTAGCTCCACAGAAAGTTGAAAGTGTTTGTTGAAGACCTAGCTCCACAGAACGTTGAAAGTGTTTGTTGAAGACCTAGCTCCACAGAAAATAGAAAGTGTTTGTTGAAGACCTAGCTCCACAGAAAGTTGAAAGTGTTTGTTGAAGACCTAGCTCCACAGAAAGTTGAAAGTGTTTGTTGAAGACCTAGCTCCACAGGGAGTTGAAAGTTTTGTTGAAGACCTACCCCTACAGACAGTTGAAAGTGTTTGTTGAAGACCTAGCTCCACAGAAAGTTGAAAGTGTTTGTTGAAGACCTAGCTCCACAGAATGTTGAAAGTGTTTGTTGAAGACCTAGCTCCACAGGGAGTTGAAAGTGTTTGTTGAAGACCTAGCTCCACATAAAGTTGAAAGTGTTTGTTGACGACCTAGCTCCACAGAAAGTAGAAAGTGTTTGTTGAAGACCTAGCTCCACAGAAAGTTGAAAGTGTTTGTTGAAGACCTAGCTCCAGAGAAAGTTGAAAGTGTTTGTTGAAGACCTAGCTCCACAGAAAGTTGAAAGTGTTTGTTGAAGACCTATGCTCCACAGAAAGTTGAAAGTGTTGTTGAAGACCTAGCTCCACAGAAAGTTGAAAGTGTTTGTTAAAGGCCTATGCTCCACAAAACGTTGAAAGTGTTTGTTGAAGACCCAGCTCCACAAAAGTTGAAAGTGTTTGTTGAAGACCTAGCTCCACAGAAAGTTGAAAGTGTTTGTTGAAGACCTAGCTCCACAGGGAGTTGAAAGTGTTTGTTGAAGACCTAGCTCCACAGAAAGTTGAAAGTGTTTGTTGAAGACCTAGCTCCACAGGAGTTGAAAGTGTTTGTTGAAGACCTAGCTCCACAGAAAGTTGAAAGTGTTTGTTGAAGACCTAGCTCCACAGAAAGTTGAAAGTGTTTGTTGAAGACCTAGCTCCACAGAAAGTTGAAAGTGTTTGTTGAAGACCTAGCTCCACAGGGAGTTGAAAGTGTTTGTTGAAGACCTAGCTCCACAGAAAGTTGAAAGTGTTTGTTGAAGACCTAGCTCCACAGGGAGTTGAAAGTGTTTGTTGAAGACCTACCCCTACAGACAGTGGAAAGTGTTTGTTGAAGACCTAGCTCCACAGAAAGTTGAAAGTGTTTGTTAAGACCTAGCTCCACAGGGAGTTGAAAGTGTTTGTTGAAGACCTAGCTCCACAGAAAGTTGAAAGTGTTTGTTGAAGACCTAGCTACACAGAAAGTTGAAAGTGTTTGTTGAAGACCTAGCTCCACAGAAAGTTGAAAGTGTTTGTTGAAGACCTAGCTCCACAGAAAGTTGAAAGTGTTTGTTGAAGACCTAGCTCCACAGAAAGTAGAAAGTGTTTGTTGAAGACCTAGCTCCACAGAAAGTTGAAAGTGTTTGTTGAAGACCTAGCTCCACAGAAAGTTGAAAGTGTTTGTTGAAGACCTAGCTCCACAGAAAGTTGAAAGTGTTTGTTGAAGACCTAGCTCCACAGAAAGTGGAAAGTGTTTGTTGAAGACCTAGCTCCACAGAAAGTTGAAAGTGTTTGTTGAAGACCTAGCTCCACAGGGAGTTGAAAGTGTTGTTGAAGACCTAGCTCCACAGAAAGTTGAAAGTGTTTGTTGAAGACTTA
Organism: Megaustenia siamemsis; assembly: GCA_032433765.1. Lineage (NCBI taxonomy): Eukaryota > Metazoa > Mollusca > Gastropoda > Stylommatophora > Ariophantidae > Megaustenia > Megaustenia siamemsis. The sequence goes on along the minus strand of JAVIAB010000051.1, from coordinate 10,199,343 downwards.
GCTCCACAGAAAGTTGAAAGTGTTTGTTGAAGACCTAGCTCCACAGGGAGCTGAACGAAGGAAGAAGCGATAACAGAACAAAATTGCAAGGGAAAAGATAACAAAGAGCAGCTAAGCTTTTCAAAGAACAACTATGATGAAAACTCATCACAGAATCACATGCATGAGAATCAGCAACCTACAGCTGATCAAGATACTACTCTATCCGCGGTGACGTAATAACAGATTACAAAACTGGGTAATCAAGTAGGGATCGAGACAGAAGGCAAGCCGGTTCTAAACATCATATCAAGTTGAAGCTGGATAAATTTAGTTGAAGGAAGCAGATAACATTGGTTTATAGTAAATTACAAAGCAACGTAACAACACCCGCTTAATGTCATTTTAAGGACTGACGATTAATTAAAGTGTGTAGTATTAAGTGTTTAAAACATTTGATATATTAAACCTGAAGCTTGCAGCGAACCCCAGGCATTAGGAATTCGAGAAAGAGAGGACAGCGATGTGACTTTGGGATTCGAGACTTGGTGAATGTTGCAGAGATATTTTAGTGAGAAGATAATTTACAAAAACTGAGAAGAGTTTTGTACATAATTTTTTTTTTTGGTCTCTAAAGAGATCAGTGCTCATTATGGAGACATTCTTCTTCTTCTTCTTCTTCATCTTCTTCTTCCTCTTCCTCTTCTTCTTCCTCCTCTTCTTCTACTTCTTCTTCTTCCTCTTCTTCTTCTTCTTCTTCTTCTTCTTCTTCTTCTTCTTCTCCTCATTTTAGAGGCAAAAAAAAATGCCTGGAAATATAAGCTAAAACATGTGTTTTGTCTGCTTTAATAAAAAAGTTTAGGGTTAATTTGACTTTCAGTGTACGCAAATTGTACAAACAACATATGTACTGTACTCTTCTTCCAAACCCCTGTATCTCCTATCATCCTGTATTGAACAGTAGCCAAAATCCCATTCAGTTTTCTACGTACCAGATAACATAAGACGAGCGGTGACCTCGGGGGACCTCGTATCCATCGCGAAAATGCGAACAGATTTACAGGGCAGATAATAATTAAATAAATATTTGAAAACAAATTTGTCAGGGCTTTAGGGATTAGAAAGACACCACAGTACACAAATCCCACGTTACTGCCTGAGGCTTTCTACGGGTAGACAGACGAGGTAAACTAAAACGCATAAATACGATAAAGTACATAGCTGTTGTCAGCTCGAGGCAGGATCTCAATGATAATTCTAGACAGACAGTGAGAGTAGGGTATCCCTGTGCTGGAACTGTCAGATTGACTGTCGGAGATATCCAATCACCATGTTAACGTGAAAGACAAGACGAACAAAGATACATTAATGTTTCAAGTTAGATATGTCTTTGCCACACTTTTATGATATGATATATTGGTATGTAAGGAATAAAATAAAACCAGAAATAGGTGGAGGAAAAATGTGGATTTGTGGAAGGAGAGGGCGCCAATAATGCAATATACTTTCTGAGAATATTGATAAAAAGAGCTATACAGGTAAAGAAAGATATATATATATGTGCTTTATAGACTACACAAAAGCATTTGACAAAGTAAAGCATGTGGAAATAATCAACATGCTTGAGAAATTAAACATTGATGGCAAGGATCCGTGAATCATAAAAAGAACATGTACTGGCAACAAACAGCAGCCATAAGAATTAGCAACAAAACAGGGCAGTTTCAATATATAAAACAAGGAGTCAGATAAGGCTGTGTTTTTGTCGCCGGATTTGTTTTCACTTTACAGTGAAAATATTATGAGATCAGTAGTAGATATAAAATGAATTAATGTCAACGGTTTCAACATAAATAATTTGCGGATGACAGTCTTAATAGCAGAGATAGAGGATGTGCTATAAGAAATGATAAACATAATTGTAAATGAAAACAACAAAAAAGGTCTCAGTTTGAATAGTAAGAATACAAAAGTGATGGTCATATCAAAGAAACAATCATCACCACCATGTAACATAAAAATAAACAGGACAAATCTGAAATAAGTGCAACGCAACAAATACCTGGACACAATAATAACATCAGATGGAAGATTCACCACAGAAATAAAAAGTAGAATAGTTCAGGCCAAAATAGCATTTCAGAAAATGAAAAAGTATTTTTGCAACAAATCTATATCAATAGAAATGAGAAAGAGAGTTCATCGGTGCTATATAGAACCAATTCTGACCTATGGAAACGAATCATGGACTGTAAACAAACAAATGAAAAGACGATTGAAGGCCACAGAGATGGAATTTCTCAGAAGAATGTTGAAAGTTCCCTGGACAGCTAAAAAGACCAATGAGGTAATTCTCAAAGAGACCAACACAAAACGGGAGCTCTAAAAAAGCATCAAGAAGATACAACCAACATTTTTCAGGCACACCACGAAAAGAGGAAAGTTGGAATACTTGGTTAAAAAAAAAAGTAAAGTACCCCCGTCACGCCAAGTGGCGTATAGGGAATATGGTGTTAGTGACCATAAATTTTACAGACCTTCGACACATGATTTGTGGAGTAATGTGGTCTGTATTACGCCCGTGCCGCTTTACTTTCCCACAAAAAACTCCGGTACCCATTAAAGGCTGGGTGAACCTGGAAGCCGTTAGGTTGGGATCGAACCCTACCTCTTGTCCTTTGTGGTCCAGTTCACTAACCACTGAGCTATCGCGGCTCCCTCGGAATACTTGGTTACAACTGGCAAAATACAAGGAATGAGAGATTGCGGACGCCAAAGAGAGAAAATACTTGATACCTTTGTGTGGAAGCATGGAAAACAGTCAACAACAGGATTGATGCGATGCACGGTAGATAGAAGATTGTGGAAGGACATGATCGCCAACGCCAATCGATATTGCACATGATGATTATGATATGGCATGTGATATTTCACAATATACAATGTCAGGATCTATTATTCTATAATCACAATACATTTGATATGTTTACATTGAATTGATTGTTACAAAGTTTATATGTCACAATGTACACGACGGATCACAGTGTATACAAGATGCTAAAATCTATATACAGCAGCATCCCTCAGCCATCCTGTAGTATGCATGTAGTAAGCATTTAGTAAACATGTAGTAAGTATGTAGTATGCATGTGCTTCAGGTTTCAACATGTCTGTGTTTCGATTTTCTTGGTCCCAACCTTATTGTCCCTTTGGGCCCTACGATGTCCCATAGCAGCATTGCTACCACAAGAACATCTTTCAAGGATATAAGCACAGAGGCTCCTCTACCACACGAACTGGGATATAAGGACGCAGGCCCCTCTACCACACGAACTGGGATATAAGCACGCAGGCTCCTCTACCACACGAACTGGGATATAAGGACGCAGCCCCTCTACCACACAAACTGGGATATAAGCACGCAGGCTCCTCTACCACACGAACTGGGATATAAGGACGCAGGCCCCTCTACCACACAAACTGGGATATAAGCACGCAGGCTCCTCTACCACACAAACTGGGATATAAGCACGCAGGCTCCTCTACCACACAAACTGGGATATAAGGACGCAGGCCCCTCTACCACACAAACTGGGATATAAGCACGCAGGCTCCTCTACCACACGAACTGGGATATAAGGACGCAGGTCCCTCTACCACACGAACTGGGATATAAGCACGCAGGCTCCTCTACCACACGAACTGGGATATAAGGACGCAGCCCCTCTACCACACAAACTGGGATATAAGCACGCAGGCTCCTCTACCACACGAACTGGGATATAAGGACGCAGCCCCTCTACCACACAAACTGGGATATAAGCACGCAGGCTCCTCTACCACACGAACTGGGATATAAGGACGCAGGTCCCTCTACCACACGAACTGGGATATAAGCACGCAGGCTCCTCTACCACACGAACTGGGATATAAGGACGCAGCCCCTCTACCACACAAACTGGGATATAAGCACGCAGGCTCCTCTACCACACGAACTGGGATATAAGGACGCAGGCCCCTCTACCACACAAACTGGGATATAAGCACGCAGGCTCCTCTACCACACAAACTGGGATATAAGCACGCAGGCTCCTCTACCACACAAACTGGGATATAAGGACGCAGGCCCCTCTACCACACAAACTGGGATATAAGCACGCAGCCCCTCTACCACACAAACTGGGATATAAGCACGCAGGCTCCTCTACCACACGAACTGGGATATAAGGACGCAGGTCCCTCTACCACACGAACTGGGATATAAGCACGCAGGCTCCTCTACCACACGAACTGGGATATAAGGACGCAGGCCCCTCTACCACACAAACTGGGATATAAGCACGCAGGCTCCTCTACCACACGAACTGGGATATAAGGACGCAGGTCCCTCTACCACACAAACTGGGATATAAGCACGCAGGTCCCTCTACCACACAAACTGGGATATAAGCACGCAGGCTCCTCTACCACACAAACTGGGATATAAGGACGCAGGCCCCTCTACCACACAAACTGGGATATAAGGACGCAGCCCCTCTACCACACAAACTGGGATATAAGCACGCAGGCTCCTCTACCACACGAACTGGGATATAAGGACGCAGGCCCCTCTACCACACAAACTGGGATATAAGGACGCAGCCCCTCTACCACACAAACTGGGATATAAGCACGCAGGCTCCTCTACCACACGAACTGGGATATAAGCACGCAGGTCCCTCTACCACACGAACTGGGATATAAGGACGCAGGTCCCTCTACCACACGAACTGGGATATAAGGACGCAGGCCCCTCTACCACACAAACTGGGATATAAGCACGCAGGCTCCTCTACCACACAAACTGGGATATAAGCACGCAGGCTCCTCTACCACACGAACAGGGGTATAAGCACGCAGGCTCCTCTACCACACAAACTGGGATATAAGCACGCAGGCCCTCTACCACACAAACTGGGATATAAGCACGCAGGCCCCTCTACCACACAAACTGGGATATAAGCACGCAGGCCCCTCTACCACACAAACTGGGATATAAGCACGCAGGCTCCTCTACCACACAAACTGGGATATAAGGACGCAGGCTCCTCTACCACACGAACTGGGATATAAGCACGCAGATTCCTCTACCACACGAACTGGGATATAAGCACGCAGATTCCTCTACCACACGAACAGGGATATAACCACACAGGCCCCTCTACCACACGAACTGGGATATAAGGACGCAGGCTCCTCTACCACACGAACAGGGATATAAGGACGCATGTCCCTCTACCACACGAGCAGGGATATAACCACACAGGCCCCTCTACCACACGAACTGGGATATAAGGACGCAGGCCCCTCTACCTCACGAACTGGGATATAAGGACGCAGGCCCCTCTACCTCACGAACTGGGATATAAGGACGCAGGCCCCTCTACCTCACGAACTGGGATATAAGGACGCAGGCCCCTCTACCTCACGAACTGGGATATAAGGACGCAGGCCCCTCTACCACACGAACTGGGATATAAGGACGCAGGCCCCTCTACCTCACGAACTGGGATATAACCACACAGGCTCCTCTACTACACAAACAGGGATATAACCACCCAGGCTCCTCTACCACACAAACAGGGATATAACCACACAGGCTCCTCTACCACACGAACAGGGATATAACCACACAGGCTCCTCTACCACACGAACAGGGATATAACCACACAGGTTCCTCTACCACACGAACAGGGATATAACCACACAGGCTCCTCTACCACACGAACAGGGATATAACCACACAGGCTCCTCTACTACACGAACAGGGATATAACCACACAGGCTCCTCTACTACACGAACAGGGATATAACCACACAGGCTCCTCTACCACACGAACAGGGATATAACCACACAGGCTCCTCTACTACACGAACAGGGATATAACCACACAGGTTCCTCTACCACACGAACAGGGATATAACCACACAGGCTCCTCTACCACACGAACAGGGATATAACCACACAGGCTCCTCTACTACACGAACAGGGATATAACCACCCAGGCTCCTCTACCACACGAACAGGGATATAACCACACAGGCTCCTCTACCACACGAACAGGGATATAACCACACAGGCTCCCCTACCACACGAACAGGGATATAACCACACAGGCTCCTCTACCACACGAACAGGGATATAACCACACAGGCTCCCCTACCACACGAACAGGGATATAACCACCCAGGCTCCTCTACCACACGAACAGGGATATAACCACACAGGCTCCCCTACCACACGAACAGGGATATAACCACACAGGCTCCTCTACCACACGAACTGGGATATAAGGACGCAGGCCCCTCTACCACACAAACTGGGATATAAGCACGCAGGCTCTTCTACCGCACGAACAGGGGTATAAGCACGCAGGCTCCTCTACCACACAAACTGGGATATAAGGACGCAGGCTCCTCTACCACACAAACTGGGATATAAGCACGCAGGCTCCTCTACCACACAAACTGGGATATAAGCACGCAGGCTCCTCTACCACACGAACAGGGATATAACCAAACAGGCCCCTCTACTACACAAACAGGGATATAACCACACAGGCTCCTCTACCACACAAACAGGGATATAACCACACAGGCTCCTCTACTACACAAACAGGGATATAACCACACAGGCTCCTTTACTACACGAACAGGGATATAACCACACAGGCTCCTCTACCACACAAACAGGGATATAACCACACAGGCTCCTCTACTACACAAACAGGGATATAAGCACACAGGCCCCTCTACCACACAAACAGGGATATAACCAAACAGGCTGTTCGTTCTGCGGTCGAATCTGTCTATCCAATATTAGCAGACTCAGCCGCGAGAGAAGCTGTTCAGCAAAACAGCATCCACCATCATCATCATGTGCCGTACCGGTTGGCGTAGGTGATCATGTCCCTCCACAATCTTCTATCTACAGTGCATCGTATCAGTTCTGTTGTTGACTGTTTTCCACACCATGACACCAAGCTATCCAGTATTTTCTCTCTTTGTCGCCCGCGATCTCTCTTTCCTTTTATATCCCCACACAATGACTGGACTACCTCACAACCACAGTCAGCTATAGATAAGCCCATGGCAGAAAGGGAAACCCAGGAAGTCACCTAACCAGCGTGACGTTTTCAGCATCACCACTGACATCTCCGAGTCTGCACGATGAGGGGGCTGTCGAAAACACCCCAAAGGAAGGCTTGTGACGTTTAGAGCTGTGTCAGCTAAAGATACCTGACGTCATTTTAATCACAGCCGCCCCTGCTCGCAATGCTGAAAACGTCATAACCTTTGGGCGGGCTCTCCTGCACTGGCAGGCTCAGAGATGTTGGTGGCGACGCTGCTAGAATGGACGGTTGTAGGCATAACTACGCCAGGACAAGTCTATACAGCTCGTACAGCTGAAGACGTCACGCTAGTAGAGGGTTTTCCCGAGTTACCCTTTCTGCCCTTTCTCCGTCTCTATAGCTGGCTGCGCTAACTGGTACCAATCACATGCACAGTCCCTGCCACTGAATGAGGTTATCATGGATGTCATTGTGAATTCAGACTCACAGTAGACGCTATAACCATGGGCGGTACCGCTGCTATATATGGCCCTTTTCGTCTTGTCAGACGGTCTAGTGGAGGCTATTGCGTATTTTTTTGAGGTATTGTTTTTGCCGAACAGCTTCTCTCGTGGCTAATTCTACCAATGTTTGACAAACACACGCGGTCACATAATGAACAGGTCAGGCTCGCTGGTCCACAGGGTTTACCATCCTTTTTCATGAGTCTCTTCTCTTCTAAGTCCTGCCTTAGAACAGTCTCAAATGTTGTTATACCGTTCCTTATACGTGCTCTCCATGATGTGCGATCACTTGCCAGATGTTGCCAGTCGTTTTCACAGATGGAGAAGTCTTTCAGAGATGATTTGCAGATGTCTCTATATCGTAGTTTAGGTCTGCCGATTTGTCGTTTTCCGTGTTTTAGCTCGCCATATAGTATTTGCCTAGGAATGCGTTTTTCTTCCATCCGTTGGACATGCCCCAGCCATCTTAGCCTTCTACTTCTGAGCATCGACATGATTGTTAGGGTCTTAGCACGTTGCAGGACAGTTAAGTTGGTTATTTTGTCCTGCCATTTGATGTGCATTATTTTGCGGAGACATCGCATGTGGAAGACATTTAGTCTTTTTTCCTGGTTTGAGTATGTTGTCCAGGTTTCGGATCCATATAGTAGTGTGCTAAGCACACAAGTTTGATATATTAAGAGTTTAGTCTTTTGAGTTAGTTTCGTGTTGTTCCATGCCCTTTTTGTGAGTTTGCCGAAGGTCGTAGCTGCCTTACCAATTCGACAGTTTATTTCTTCATCAAGAGAGATGGTTTGCGTAACTGTGG